>JAJOZX010001433.1:0-360000 GCA_023014485.1 Bathynomus jamesi | reverse complement strand
TTTGTGGGGCAAGTGAAGATCATGAGTTTTTCAATACCTCACAGTACTATGGGGGCACCGCTCGGCAGAGGAATCTCTTTAAATGGGGTGTGTAAGGACAGAGAGTATCCCCTAACCCAAGACGCTGCCTCCCTATATCCCACAACACTTGTGTTGAGCTGTGGGATCTATCCCCAGAAAGCCTTAATTTACTACCTTAAACTATACCCTTTCTATCAACATATGCGTCTAATCGATTTTTAAACATGTTTATAGACGTGCTACTAATTACTTCTACCGGCAAAATATTCCACCTATTTACTATTCTATGCGTAAAAAAGTTTTTCGCAACTGCTGTCTCGAACCTTCTACTTGTCAACTTACACCCGTTATTTCTAGTCCTATTATATTGAGATATTTCGAAAAAGCTATCTCTATCTACGTTATCGAACCCATTCATAATTTTGAAAACCTAGAGAGAGAGAGAGAGAGAGAGAGAGAGAGAGAGAGAGAGAGAGAGAAAGATGACGAGGTGTACTTCTGAATACACGAAAGACCTTGGAATCATTTTTCTTTTTCCTTGTGGGTTTGCATCATTCATTCATTCATTTCACGTGTTTAATTGTGAAATTCATCATATATATAGCGCCTCGGTGGTATAGTGGTTAGAGTCGCTGACTACGACGAATCCATCGGCCCCGGGTTCGAGACCCGAGCAGCCGGCGCGCAGCAAAACCCAGCTGTTCATCCTTCCACACAATAAAGAAAGTGGTTGGTAGATAAATGGGTACCCTAGGTACCCTAGGTGGCCTAGTGGTTAAGACGCTGGGCTGCTGATGGGGCGTGGTTCGGATTCCACGTTAAACTGTAGGTCTAAGGTGGAGTGAAAAGCTCGACCTTCGTCAGAATGAACAATTTGGGCGGAAACTAACCAAAGGTGTGTATATATATATATATGTAGTTGTTGTTTTTTGGCGAAATTTTAATACACACTATTTAAAACTAAAGTTCTGTTGTAGCTAAATAGCTTAAATTTGCATTACTAAAATTACTGTATTTTTTTTTAAAAGGTTTCCTAAGAATTACAGCGTCGTTAGTTTATTGGAGAGACTGTTTGTTCAAACATTTTGAGGTTTCGGTTGTTTTTCGTGAAATATATTTTAAATACAGGGTGTCCCATAAGTCCGGCATCATAGGAAAAATAATAAAAAAGGCAAAACAAAAAGTTTTATTTTTAGAACGTGCTCAATATGTCCACCATCGTTTTCAATACACAAATTCAGACGTGATACCCAGTCAGCAAGCACACGGTGAATGATGTCGGGAGCAATGGTGTTACATGCCCCAATAATACGCTGCCGCAAATGTTCAACACTCCTAATTTTCTCTGCGTATACCAGCGCTTTCAAGTGGCCCCAGAGATAAAAATCAAGTGGCGTGAGATTCGGGCTTCTAGCTGGCCATTCCACGGGCCCTCGACGTCCTATCCAATGACCAGGGAATTGTTGGTACGGGTATTCCCTTACTTGGGTGCTGTAATGTGCAGGAGCGCCGTCTTGCTGGAACCATTTTGGGAAATTTCCTTCTTCGTTCAAGACACTGGGAAATGCTTCTTCCTTGAGCGTACGTACGTAGGTAGGTGCCTCCAGTGACATGTTCATCGAAAAAGAGGGGGCCTATGATGCGATCCTTCCAAATGCCACACCATACCATCACCCGAGATGCACCGTGTTCCTTTGAAGAGGTACCGTATACCAGTGAGGGTTGTTTTGAGACCAGTAGCGGGTGTTCTGTCGATTTACCTCACCATTTCCATAAAAAACAGCCTCGTCACTGAACAGAATGATGGACGGGAAATTGGCATCCCGAGCATATTGTGCCGTAGCCCATTCACAAAATTCCATCCGCCAGTCGGAATCATCATCTTCGCTTAATTTCTGTAGGATCTGAAGCTTATATGGATGCCATTTGTGAGCCTGAAGAATGCGATGGATGCTACTTTTCGACACTCCTGTCTCGGCGGACAATCGCCGAAGAGACTTATTGGGACTTCTGTTAAAATGAGCTAGGATAGCAGTCGCTGTATCATCGTCAGTGGACCTCCTTGAAGGCCCACTGCGTGGTTTATCTTCTATGGATCCTGTATCCTTAAACTTTGCAACGAGTCTGCTAACACAACTCTGTGTTATTGGCTCGCGGTCTGGATGCAGTCTGTTAAATTCAGCAGCGGCCTCTCTTTGACTCCGATTTCCTATGAGCAGAATTATCTGGATTCGTTCTTCCTTGCTCACAGACATTATGGCGTGTAGAAAGAGAAAATATGAATTATGGTTTGTAGAAATAGAAAAATATGAATTTCTCCTATGATGCCGGACTTATGGGACACCCTGTACAGTAATTAGTAAACACGACAAATACATCGTCTGTGTAACTGAACTCTGTATATAGCAACAGTTATGAATAGCTTTGCAAACAAACCATGTAAAAGCAATCTACAAGCGAGTATATTTTTTTCAATTCAAATTTTATATTATATATATATATATATATATATATATATATATATAATATATATATATATATATATATATATATATATATATATATATATATATATATATATATATATATATACAGGGTGGGCCGTAAGTTTCCATACATAGGAAAAATAAACATTTTGTTATGGACAACCATTTTTATTTATATAATATGCTCTACATGGTTGCCATTGTTTTGAAAACACATTTCAATACGTGTTCCCCACTGTTGATGAACACGCATTAGCACAGTTGACGTTATGCTTGTAATGGCGTTGGTGATACGTTCCTTTAGATGATTTATGTCTCGTATCTTTTCCTGATACACCATGGCCTTCAAGTGCCCCCAAAGATAGAAATCAAGGGGGGTGAGATCTGGGGATCTGGGAGGCCACTCCACAGGACCACGCCGACCAATCCAAGCATCCGGAAACTGCTGCTGATCCAAATACCGACGCACGTGAAGACCATAATGAGGTGGAGCTCCATCTTGCTGGAAGTAAACTGGGAAGTTACCTTCCTCGTTTAGCAGGGATGGGAAAATCTCTTCTTGCAACATGTTAAGATACCTTTCGGCATTAAGATTTCCACTGACAAAAAAATTGGTCCAATAATTCTGTCACCCCATATCCCGGCCCACACCATCACTTTACCGGCACCTTGCATCTTCGTCGGACTCAGCCAGTTAGGGTTAGCATTACTCCAATAACGTATGTTTTGCCGATTAACCTCTCGATTGACGTAAAAATTTGCTTCATCAGTAAACAAGATCTTAGTTGAAAAGTTTGCATCCTCGTTCACTTTGGTTAATGCCCATTCACAGAATTCCATCCGTCTATCCGGGTCGTCTTCACTCAAATGCTGTGCCATATGCAATTTGTATGGATGCCATTTGTTTGCTTTCAAAATGCGCCTGATACTCGATCTGCTGACACCACTTTCTGCAGACAACCGTCGTGTACTTTTTCTGGGACTCCGTGTAAGCGCTGTAAGTATCGTAGCTGTTGTGTCTTCATCGGTGGCTGTACGTCTTGGACCACTTCGCGGTTGATCTGCAACATTTCCAGTTTTCTGAAACTTGTTAATAAGTTTTGCCACAGTGTCGTGTGTGATGTTCGTTCCATGTTGTCTGTTAAAGTTCATTGCAACCATGCGACTGCTTCCCGACCCAGCCATCAGTATGATTTCAATTCGTTGCTCTTTCGTCAAACGCATATTCTTAGGGTATCTGAAACATAAAAACAAACGTTTAAATTTTCTATGTATGGAAACTTACGGCCCACCCTGTATATATATATATATATATATATATATATATATATATATATATATATACATACAGTACAGGTGTCCCGTAAGTCTGGACCCATAGGGATTTATAATATATTTTTTTATTATGTTGCAGGTAAACCATGTCACTGACTAGAGAGGAGAGAGTTCAAGTTATTTTGCTGGTCGGGACCCGCAGTCACCGGGAAGTGGCCGAAGAATTCAACAATATGCATCCAGACCGCGCACCAATCACACACAGATGTGTTGGCAAGTTGATAGCCAAATTTAAGGAAACTGGATCCGTAGCTGACAAGCCTCGCAGAGGACCTTCAAGGACTGTTACGGAAGACGAAACCAGTACCAATGTGTTGGCTAGCTTCGCTGTCAGTCCCAAGAAGTCACTTCGACGCATGTCCAGCGAAACTGGGACTATTTTGTAATTTTATTAATTTTGCCCTATGGGTCCAGACTTACGGGACACCCTGTACTATATATATATATAAAGAAGTTCAATTTAATCTTTCCAATTAAAAGTCCTAATCCGACCTGTTTTACAAGGATGATCCATACTGAAATACTCACATAGTTTATGCATAAGAGAATCGTGCGAAATAGACTCAAAGGCTTTGGGAAAAAGTGAATAAAAATGTAAAATTATTCATACGTTTGTAAAGTTGTCGCAGGTGTACAGAAAAGTTCGAGTTTTTCTTTCCTGAATAAAGGAACGAGCGAAAACGATAAAGTATTCACAGACACAAAAGTTAATACACGTAAAAAAAAAAGTACTTCAAAATCATTTACTAAAAATACTTTTAGTTTGTGACAAGCCACAAACAAGACGATAATTGAAAGTTTCCATTGATCACCGAGTCATGAAAATATTAGGCTTTTTTTTTTTATACGTAATTCATTGTGTAAGATAAAAATAAGGTACAAAATCAGTTAAGAATATAATGTAGAAGAAGGCAAAAATTTAGACTGTAGTTATTTTTAATTTAACAAAGCGGAGTTTCCTTTTTTTTTTAATTCTATTTAAAAACTCGACGAGGTTTACGGGTGAATTATTAAATAAGGACGATGAAATTACAGTTTTTTATTCCAGACTTATTAACATTCTTTGAATGAGTAAAATTTAGGAATAAAGGCATTCTCTTTCGTATAATTTTCAGGAAGTGACGAATGGATGGATGCACTTTGATTTACTTTCGTATGGTTATTTGTGTGACGATTCTGAGAAGTTTTTGCATGGCCAAAATTCTGAGTAAATTTCTTTTATGAATTTTAAATGGAAATAATCATGTGATCTTGCGTAATATATATATATATATATATATATTATATATATATATATATATATATATATATATATATATATATAGTTACGATATAACTTATCAGTTATTGAAAATTTTATTTTGGAAGATATTCCCTCTGGGCTTATACGTATTTCCCCTACGTTCTTCTTGTATTTCTCCAAACATTTTTGAAACTTCCATTTTGGTATGGAGAACAACACGCTTGCAGCATTCGACTTATCGAGCGGGGCAATGCCCTCAAATCATTTTCCTTTCAGCGTTCCTATGGGGCTTATTGGAGCCATTAAAAATAAAGTCACTGGGAACATGTTCATCATACTAAGCTTTGCCTTTTTGTTCCCTGAAAATTCTACACTCAGAATTTAGAGCAACCTTTTTTTGTAGAATTTTTGTGAAAGACACGGTGTTGTTAATTTTAACAAGATCCTCTTTTTTTTTCTTGTTATTAAAAATACAACAAGTTGTTGATTATATTATTTATTTTTAAACTTTGTGAAGGAGACGGAAATACCAAAGATGCCTTAGTGAAGTTAAGTAACAGAATACCTTCAATCATTGTTCTTTTGTTTTTGACTCGGTATCATTAATTTTGCTGTAATGTTTTCAATATTGAGTGACATTTAGTAAATTTCTCAAATATTTTCAGTTTGCATTTCTATAAAATGTAACTTGCGAGTACGATTTATATTATAGGTCTCTCTGCCTTTGATGTAAAGGTTATGCATCCTGTTTTATAAACGGAATAGTGCCCAGAAAACAATTTCTTATTCTTTCAGTGACCATTTTTTTTTATTTGCCTGAATTTGGCCTAATTTAGAAACTGTAACCATTTCAATGACTTCACACTAAATTACTAGGGTTTTATCTATAATTAGGGCCACCATGCTGGGAGCTTCTGCGGCAAGAAGAAGAAAAGCAACGAGGACTTTTCTGCTCCGGTGTGGTGGGTAGCCAAGAAACCAAATTGTTTGGCAGATGCAGCATAGATAGTTTCTGCCCTTCCACCAACCCAAGTCAGCTTGGAAAGACTTTTTTCTACAGTGCATTATAGTTTAAATGACTTAAGAACATCGTTATCTGGAAATTCAGTCAATAATATTTCGTTCCTAAAATCCAGTGGATTTTACAGACTGAAGATAATAAACTTAATGTTTTATAACTGAGCCTAGTCCTTATCAAGCTTGTTAGTAATGTCATTTTTTTATTTTTCAAGGTTAGTAAGTTAAGTGTTTATATAATAAGTTTAAAAATTTTTGTTGGAAAGCAAATTTATTTTTAGTTTTTACGTTCTTGCATTAAGCAGTTTATTATGCAAAAGATCATAAAAATTAACTTAATAGGGATTAAAAATGCTTTGCTATAGGTCAAATTATTCCCCCTGCAAAATAGGTACCGTCCGTCAATTGCTGGTATTACCAGTACTACTTTGCCTCAAAAACCAGTGCCAGTACCAGATATGAACAAAAATTACATACCAGTATTATTGTCATTACCATTTTTATTGCTAGTACCCAGCTCTGGTATATATATATATATATATATATATATATATATATATATACACAAACTCAGAATGGTTCCCTGAGAACATTATATGTTAAACACAGACCGTGCATGGAACAAAGAACTCTTCTGGGAAAATTAAATCCACTATAGTACGAATAAGTAATGGTGAATGACAAATACCATAGTTTTTTTCCTTTTTCATGATTTTAGCCCGACGTGGGCAACGGGTCTCTCGCAAAGAGATCCCATAAATATAGCTTCCCTCACCAGCTATCTGCAAAGCAGACAGGATCCAGCTTTGGGACGTGGATCTAGGGTTTAAAGCAAGCCTAGATCCCTACACTCAGAACCTCTATATAAGTAAAAGACTCGTGTATACTAAACGGACGTGTTTCGTGCCTTGAAAAGTGGACGCTCAATGTCCCGGTTGAGGTTTAAGTTTTGGTTTTTTTTTGGCTAAAAATACAATAGTTACCCCCTTTTTCTTTGATTTATTCAACACGACGTGAATGCAACGAGTCTTTTACTTATATAGAGGTTCTGAGTGTAGGGATCTAGGCTTGCTTTAAACCCTAGATCCACGTCCCAAAGCTGGATCCTGTCTGCTTTGCAGATAGCTGGTGAGGGAAGCTATATTTATGGGATCTCTTTGCGAGAGACCCGTTGCCCACGTCGGGCTAAAATCATGAAAAAGGAAAAAAACTATGGTATTTGTCATTTACCATTACTTATTCGGACAATAGTGGATTTAATTTTCCCAGAAGAGTTCTTTGTTCCATGCACGGTCTGTGTTTAACATATAATGTTCTCAGGGAACCATTCTGAGTTTGTGTATACTAAACGGACGTGTTTCGTGCCTTGAAAAGTGGACGCTCAATGTCCCGGTTGAAGTTTAAGTTTTGGTTTTTTTTGGCTAAAAATACAATAGTTACCCCCTTTTTCTTTGATTTATTCAACACGACGTGAATGCAACGAGTCTTTTACTTATATAGAGGTTCTGAGTGTAGGGATCTAGGCTTGCTTTAAACCCTAGATCCACGTCCCAAAGCTGGATCCTGTCTGCTTTGCAGATAGCTGGTGAGGGAAGCTATATTTATGGGATCTCTTTGCGAGAGACCCGTTGCCCACGTCGGGCTAAAATCATGAAAAAGGAAAAAAAACTATGGTATTTGTCATTTACCATTACTTATTCGGACTATAGTGGATTTAATTTTCCCAGAAGAGTTCTTTGTTCCATGCACGGTCTGTGTTTAACATATATATATATATATATATATACAGGGTGTCCCATAAGTTCGGCATCATAGGAAAAATAATAAAAAAAGGCAAAACAAAAGCTTTTATTTACAGAACGTGCTCAATCACCATTGTTTTCAATACACAAATTCAGACGTGATACCCAGTTAGCAAGCACACGGTGAATGATGTCAGGAGTAATGGTGTTACATGCCCCAATAATGCGCTGCTGCAAATGTTCAACACTCCTAATTTTCTCTGCGTATACCAGCGCTTTCAAGTGGCCCCAGAGATAAAAATCTAGTGGCGTGAGATCCGGGCTTCTAGCTGGCCATTCCACAAGCCCTCGATGTCCTATCCAATGACCAGGGAATTGTTGGTACAGGTATTCCCTTACTCGGGTGCTGTAATGTGCAGGAGCGCCGTCTTGCTGGAACCATGTTGGGAAATTTCCTTCTTCGTTCAAGACACTGGGAAATGCTTCTTCCTTGAGCATACGTAGGTAGGTGCCTCCAGTGAAATGTTCATCGAAAAAGAGGGGGCCTATGATG
This sequence comes from Bathynomus jamesi, assembly GCA_023014485.1. NCBI lineage: Eukaryota > Metazoa > Arthropoda > Malacostraca > Isopoda > Cirolanidae > Bathynomus > Bathynomus jamesi. The sequence continues at coordinate 351,603 of JAJOZX010001433.1, read as the reverse complement.
CGATCCTTCCAAATGCCACACCATACCATCACCCGAGATGCACCTTGTTCCTTTGAAGAGGTATACCAGTGAGGGTTGTTTTGAGACCAGTAGCGGGTGTTCTGTCGATTTACCTCACCATTTCCATAAAAAACAGCCTCGTCACTGAACAGAATGGTGGACGGGAAATTGGCATCCCGAGCATAAATTATGGTTTGCAGAAATAAAAAGATATGAATTTCTCCTATGATGCCGGACTTATGGAACACCCTGTATATATATATATATATATATATATATATATATATTATATATATATATATATATATATATATATATATATATATATATATATATATATATATCTTATAACAAACGCGAAGCAATTTAATGGGATAAAAATTTTCTGCGAAAACTGCATGACCGAAATAAACTCTTTCATGGTATTAAAGCAGAAAGAGACTACGAGAAGAAAATGGGACTAAAGAACAGAGGAAAACAGAAGAAACGAAAAAAGGCGAAGTAGAAAAAAATCAAATACCGTCACACAACGAGGCCGAAACCATGCAGGCGAAAGAGAGTATAAAGACAACAGATAGTATAAAGGCAACGAAGGACATTAACACAACTAGTACAAATAGGAAAAGACAAGAGGGCAATCAAGAAAACGGAGTGAAACTGTTCCCCAATAAGGAGCAAAAAACAAAGGCCCGAGTAAATATGGGGAAGGAATTATATGCAGATATTATATAAAAGATAATTGCAGAGTTAAAAGAGGACAATGTATATATGAACATCCCCCAATATGCAATTTCTTCTATAATAATGGTCATTGTAAATTTGGAGACAGATCCAAATTCTACCACCCAGACATCTGCAGGATTTACGCAAAATATGGAACCTGCAAATACGGAAAAAAAAATGCAACTATCAACATCTCCCGACGAACCCAAAGAACAAAGGACAAAGTTTAATGACAATAGGAATAATAATAACGATAGGAACACAATAAGCGAACAAAAATTTTTTTTCAACATCGCAGACACGATACGGCTGCTAAATGTCATCTAACGTATGCAGTTGACACAGCTGGAAACCCCCGAGCCAAACCGCTTCCGGGCAAGAAGCTACCAGAATAGGTAGGCGGAAACGGATTTCTCTCGAAGGATCATAAGGCAACGAAACAAGCGATACCGAAGGAAAACGAACTTAAAATGCACAAGAGGCAACGAGAAACAAAAAACATAAATATTGTCCTGGCTAATATTCAAAGAATAAGACCAAACCAATCACTCAACAAAGTTTCGTACCTGAAAGGATTTATGGGCGAAACAAGGGCGGACATCGCATGCCTCACAGAAACTCATCTTAAGGAGTTTCAAGGAAATTGTGAAAACTGCGAACATTCTATTGATAAGAAAGAGATAAATATAGAGGGCTTCAACTTATTAAGAGCTAATAGAACAACGAGACGTAAAGGTGGCTGTGCTATATCGAATCAGGCGAGTTTGTCTAAAACAATTCGTCTAAAATACAATTTGTCTAAATCAATTTGTCTAAAACAATTTGTCTAAAATAGTTTGTCTAAAATCAATTTGTCTAATAACAATTTGTCTAAAATACAATTTGTCTAAAAATAATTTGTCTAAAATACAATTTGTCTAAACAAACAATTTAATATAATATGGCATACAAATTGTTGCCTGATGTACAATGCTATTTATTACTTGCCACGCCCCATCTTAAAAGGTTACCTCTTGTGCGGAATAGTACATCGAAATCAGTTATCCCGGAACCCATAACCCGGTTAGGTTAGGTTAGGTTAGGTTAGGTATATTATGAAATAAAATCAACCCATTTTCAATCTTTTCATCCTCACTCCAAATTTATCAAGCAGACAAATGCATTTCTAGTTATCTTCAGTTATTAGTCAAATTGTATTTTAGACAAATTATTTTTAGACAAACTATTTTAGACAAACTATTTCGATGTACTATTCCGCTCAAGAGGTAACCTTTTAAGATGGGGCGTGGCAAGTAATAAATAGCATTGTACATCAGGCAACAATTTGTATGCCATATTATATTAAATTGTTTGTTTAGACAAATTGTATTTTAGACAAATTATTTTTAGACAAATTGTATTTTAGACAAATTATTTTTAGACAAATTGTATTTTAGACAAATTGTTATTAGACAAATTGATTTTAGACAAACTATTTTAGACAAATTGTTTTAGACAAATTGATTTAGACAAATTGTATTTTAGATGAATTGTTTTAGACAAATTCTCCTAGACGCGTGCTATATATGTACATGAAGGTCATATGACAGAGATGAAAATAAGTAAATCAAACAGCTTTGTGGAACTCCTAGCAGTGAAAATAGAAAAACTAAACGTGATACTAATAGTCATCTATACACCTCCAAACACCCCAACAGAAAAATTCTCGGAGGCCATTGATGACATCAGAAAGCTAATAAAGCCCATAAACACTCCATCCCCCAATATAATGATCTGCGGAGACTTTAACTTTTCATTTATAAAATAAAAAAGGTGGATAGGAATATATATATATATACACCAGGACAAGGGGGGCACAAGAGAAGACCAAGGATAAGCAAAAATGTTGATGGCTCTCACAAATGAGTTTATGCTGACACAGGAGATACAGAAAATACCAGAAAAAATAACTGCATCTGGTATTCACGAATAACACGAACTTGATTGCTGATATAAAAATAACCCCAACCATTATCTCAGAACACAACTTAATCAAGATATCAACAAATATGACGACAACATTAAAAGACAATACACATATTGAGGAAAGAAGCAAATTTGGGGCCTTTAAATTAAACTCCAAGACTATAAATTGGGAAGCAATCAGATCGCACATGGCCTAAATACAGGGTGTCCCATAAGTCCGGCATCATAGGAGAAATTCATATTTTTCTATTTCTACAAACCATAATTCATATGCTCGGGATGCCAATTTCCCGTCCACCATTCTGTTCAGTGACGAGGCTGTTTTTTATGGAAATGGTGAGGTAAATCGACAGAACACCCGCTACTGGTCTCAAAACAACCCTCACTGGCATACCTCTTCAAAGGAACAAGGTGCATCTCGGGTGATGGTATGGTGTGGCATTTGGAAGGATCGCATCATAGGCCCCCGCTCTTTTTCGATGAACATGTCAGTGGAGGCACCTACCTACGTATGCTCAAGGAAGAAGCATTTCCCAGTGTCTTGAACAAAGAAGGAAATTTCCCAGTGTCTTGAACGAAGAAGGAAATTTCCCAACATGGTTCCAGCAAGACGGCGCTCCTGCACATTACAGCAACCAAGTAAGGGAATACCTGTACCAACAATTCCCTGGTCATTGGATAGGACGTCGAGGGCCTGTGGAATGGCCAGCTAGAAGCCCAGATCTCACGCCACTAGATTTTTTATCTCTGGGGGCCACTTGAAAGCGTTGGTATACGCAGAGAAAATTAGGAGTGTTGAACATTTGCGGCAGCGCATTATTGGGGCATGTAACACCATTACTCCTGACATCATTCACCGTGTGCTTGCTGACTGGGTATCACGTCTGAATTTGTGTATTGAAAACAATGGTGGACATATTGAGCACGTTCTGTAAATAAAAGCTTTTGTTTTGCCTTTTTTTATTATTTTTCCTATGATGCCGGACTTATGGGACACCCTGTGGAGTGGAAAACAGTTTTAGAGAATAAAACAACTGAAGAAATGCTAACAACCTTGGAAGAAAAAACGCTGAGAATTTTAGAAAAATATGCTCCGAAATCACGTCCAAAAGAAAAGAGGAGCTGGCTAGAGAGGCAAAAGAGAAGAATATAAGAGAGTGGAGACGAAGTTAGCCAACTGCGGAGATAATGCCAGGAAAGTAATACAAAAAAAAACTGGAGGGTATCGATAGGGAAATACAAGCCCTGATTAAGGACCATACAGAGAGGGAAGAGGAAAAGGTGGTAGAAGCAATAAAGGAAAATCCAAAATACTTCTACGGCTATGCAAAAAGGAAAACAAAAACGTGCACCGCTATTGGGGCCTTAAGGAAGAGAAATAATGAACTAACCGACGATCCAAAACAAATATCTGAAACATTGAGAGCCCAGTATGAATCGCTCTTCAGTACCCCCAAAAAGTGACAAAGCGATACCTGACATAGATGCATTCTTTGAAGAGAAATTGCAAGGAGAGTGTATAACAGACTTTAATTTTAACCACATATGTAGCGAGAGCTATAGGACAAATGAAACCACATTCAGCTGCAGGTCAGGACAATTGGAACGCATTATTGGTTTAAAACTGTAAAAATTAAATAGCTACACTTTTATATTGGATATGGAGAAGGTCCCTAGACACTGGGGAAATACCGCGCATCTTGAAAAAAGCAAACATTGTCCCGATATATAAAGGAGGGGACAGATCTCAAGCAAAGAACAACAGACCAGTGTCATTGACGTCCCACCTCACTAAATTAGGTAATTATTCGTTTTAGTGCTTTTCCTCCTTTCTGAACCAAAACACATTTTCCTGGTGTTTTGTGGTGTGATTTGTTCAAATCTGAACTTCGTTTCTTTGGGAAATGAGCCGTTTTTTAGAAATTTTAAAATTGAAAATTTCTCAAAAACGGCTCATTTCCCAAAGAAACGAAGTTCAGATTTGAGCAAATCACACCAAAAAACACCAGAAAAATGTGTTTTGGTTCAGACTTAACCTAACCTAAACAGACCTAACCTAACCTAAACAGACCTAACCTAACCTAAACTGACCTAACCTAACCTAAACTGATTGGGTTTTGTTGCCAGACCGTAATATCCAGCTCTTCACGTCTTTCCAACAACACTCAATATTTTGAATGTGAACGGTGTCTTCCACGAACCGCTGTGAATGGTTGACTGTCCGGTGAATGTAGCCTAGATTTCCAAGTTGAGAATACGCACGCCACTCGTCGGAATAGATTGTAGTCCCAGGCCTAATATGTTGCTGGATCAGGCGAACAAGAGTTGTTGCGTCTCTCTGAGGAACCGCAAACAACAGTAGTTTTTTGGAACTGCGTTCCAAGGTACCAAAAACCCAGGCAATCGCAACCTCCGCAAACCATAATGAAAACCAGACTAAAGCATTCTTGAATGAGTATGTATTATGAGAGATTCAAAATGTACGTCTCTGATTGGTCGGATAAGGTCACGTGAAACCAAAACGAGATGTAATTGGTTGTTTTGACCTATGTTTCCTAATTTTGCCACGAGATGTCTCCCCATAAAACTGGAGAGGGCGACGTTCGTTAAAATTTTAACAGCGTTAAGAGCTAAATACTCGGTCAATGGCCTATAATGGCTGCTTTTTACGTCTAAATTTTTTTTTTTTCATAAAAAATAATTATTACATTTCCTTGATTTTTATCAGTTTCCCTGAGGTTTCAAGGTGTCCTGAATACGAATGTATATGTTAAATTGTCATAGAATGTCTCCTTCTATCGAAAACGAACAAAGCATTAAAACGAATATTAACCCTAAATTATTTTAAAGAATAGTTAGAGAGAAAATTTATGATTTCTTGGAGACACTGGAAAGATTCAACGAAAATCAGCACGGATTCCGATCAGGTAGATCATGCCTATCACAACTAACAGAACACTACAACAATATCCTAGATGCACTGGAAGGCAATGACAACTACGATGTCATACACAGATTTTGCTAAAGCTTTCGACAAATGTGATCACGGTATAATAGCACATAAAATGAAATATATGGGAATAACAGGCAAAGTGGGAAAATGGATCTACAACTTCCTGAGGGAACGTCTACAAGTCGTCAAAATTCAAGGTATATCATCATCAGAATCGGAAGTACGCAGCTTAGTATCACAAGGTACAGTACTGGCCCCATTCCTGTTCATTATCATGCTGACAGACATAGACAGCGGAGGAACCAGCAACAGTATAGTAACATCCTTTGCAGACGATACAGAGATCAGCAGAAAAATCAGCGATGTAAATGAAGTGGAGGCCTTGCAGAGGAACACGAACAAAATATACAAATAGTCAGAAGACAACATGATATTTAACACTGAGAAATTTCGGCTCTTGAGATATGGTAGAAAAGAGGAACTTAAACAGACTGCATATTATGCTCCAGAGGGACAGAAAATTCAGAGAAGCACGAAAGCGATCGATCTGGGGGTAATAATGACCGATGAAGCGAAATTCGAAACACAAAATCGGATAGCGATAAATAAAGCAAAAAGAGCAGCGGGACAGGTACTAAGAACATTCAAAAGACGGGACAAGACAGTAATGAGTAATGACTCCCCTGCTAAAAACACTATACCAAAACTTGAATACTGCTCAGTTTTGACGTCCCCATATAAAAAGGAAGAAACTAATAAACTAGAAGAAACTCCGAGACATTTCACAGCAAAGATTGATGGTTGCAAAGAACTCAACTACTGGGAAAGACTACGTAAACTAAATCTGTACTCCCTGGAAAGAAGAGAGAGGTATACCATAATCTACATATGGAAAATGGTCGAAAAACTGGTACCAAACCTCAAACTAAACCCAATTACCATCCAAACAACGCTGAACAATAGGAAAGGCAGACTATGTATTGTTCCCAAACTAAAGGCCCGACAAGGGACCTCCTCAACACTGAAGGAAAATAGCTGGTTGTCAGGGTGCCAAGACTTTTTAACCAGCTTCCTAAGGACCTCAGAAACGTTACAGGGGTCAAAGTTGACGTCTTCAAGAGAAGACTAGATGCCTGGCTCAGGACGGTACCAGATGAGTCGGGTGTACCTGGCTATGTACGGTGGAGAGCGCAAGAAAGCAACTCGCTCCTCCACTAAGCCAGACCTAGAGGCGGGGCCACCAGCTTGACCTTCGTGTGAAGAGAGACCAACGCACGGAACAGCAACGAAGTTAACGAGGTATATATAATTATATATATATATGTGTGTGTGTGTGTGTGTGTGTGGTGTGTGTGGATGTAAAATAACGCACTGTCGCGACGAAGTATGAAGAAGGAAACCACTCTTCAGGAAAACGTAAATTTTTATTTCCTAAGACCAATACAGTTTCGGCCCCTCGCGAGGCCTTCTCAATTGGTAAGGGCTCGTGAGGAGCCGAGACTGTATTGGTCTTAAGAAATAAAAATTTACGTCTTCCTGAAGAGTGGTTTCCTTCTTTATATATATATAATGTTATAGTTATAATGTTTCAGACCAACAAAGACCCTAGGATCCACTCATGGCTGGTCTACCTAACTGTGTTCATAATTGTGTATTGTGTATGTTCTCCGTGGTGGCGGAGGGGACCTACAATTTTACGTGGGTTCCGAACCACAAGAACATAAGAAATTTATGTAAAAACTGCCTGTACATTGGCAAAGACCAATTTTTACAAAACTAAATAATTATTAATTTAAAACTAATTAATTATCGATTTAAAACTAAAGATAGAATCTCTGGATCCAGAGGATCAAGTCATAATAGACTACTATCCACAAATATGTGACACTCTATATCTATTTATAACCGACATGCAAATATATCAGATCCAAAGAATCCAGTCAATTTCATTACGGTATCCATCAATACTAGTACCTTACCAACCAAAAATAAGTCACGGTCCATATCGATTGCGGACCAAGTCAAAATTTACCACCATATACATTACAATATATATACTTAGGAGGAAAAGTGAGGTGTGACTGGAAAGACTGTACACTGAGTGTACAGTAATGTAGAAATGTGTGTGCACCCATTTTGGATCTCCCATTTCAAAGTGTTTGTGGGGCAAGTGAAGATCATGAGTTTTTCAATACCTCACAGTACTATGGGGGGCACCGCTCGGCAGAGGAATCTCTTTAAATGGGGTGTGTAAGGACAGAGAGTATCCCCTAACCCAAGATGCTGCCTCCCTATATCCCACAACACTTGTGTTGAGCTGTGGGATCTATCACCACAAAGCCTTAATTTTACTACTTTAAACTATACCCAATCTATCAACATATGCGTCTAATCGATTTTTAAACATGTTTATAGACGTGCTACTAATTACTTCTACCGGCAAACTATTCCAGCTATTTACTATTCTATGCGTAAAAAAGTTTTTCGCAACTGCTCAGGGGACCATTCTGAGTTCAGTCCCATCTTGAAACGGACATGTTATGTGCCTTGAAAAGTGGACGCTCAATTCTGCCAGTTGAGGTTTAAGTTTTGGTTTTTGGCTAAAAATATAATAGTTACCCCTTTTTTCTTTGATGTATTCAATCTGACGTGAAGGCAGCGAGTCTTTTGCTTATATTGAGGTTCTAAATGTAGCACGGCTAGGCTGCTTTAAACCCTAGATCCATGTCCCAAAGCTGGATCCTGTCTGCTTTGCAGATAGCTGGTGAGGGAAGCTATATTTATGGGACCTCTTTGCGAGTGACCCGTTGCCCACGTCGGGCTAGCATCATGAAAAAGAAAAACTATGGTATTTGTCATTTACCATTACTTATTCGGACTATAGTGGATTTAATTATCCCAGAAGAGTTCCTTGTTCCATGCACGGTCTGTGTGTATCATATATATATATATATATATATATGTGTGTGTGTGTGTGTGTGTGTAATTAAAATTATGAAAAACATTAAAAATCTTTAAACAATGTTACATTCATTTATTAGAGTATAATTTCCACATAAGATCAATTTTTTTTTTTTCGTCGAATGTCGTCTTTTCCTTATAAATTATGGCGATGTCCTACGGTGGAATTTTTATTAATGCCAGCGGGGAAAACAGCTACAGCAGTCGACTGTAATGGAACTGGAAAAAAAAAAAAAATTAAATAGCTTCACTTATCCCTAAGGCTCTCGTGTAGACTATATGATGATAATTTTTTATTTCGAGGAATATTTTGTGAAAAGAAACGATAAGCAGAAAATTAAGTGCAATATATATATATAAGTGGCGTGCAGTCTGGGTAAGCCAGGCATGCGCCGCCTACCCAGTTAAAAGTCGTTACAAAAAGTCAGTATATTACTATAGTAATCGAAAACCAATATAGTTATGATATATATATATATATATATATATATATATATATATATATATATATATATATGGGAATGAACTCAGAATGGTCCCCTGAGTTTTTTATGATACACACAGACCGTGCATGGAACAAGGAACTCTTCTGGAATAATTAAATCCACTATAGTCCGAATAAGTAATGGTAAATGACAAATACCATAGTTTTTCTTTTTCATGATGCTAGCCCGACGTGGGCAACGGGTCACTCGCAAAGAGGTCCCATAAATATAGCTTCCCTCACCAGCTATCTGCAAAGCAGACAGGATCCAGCTTTGGGACATGGATCTAGGGTTTAAAGCAGCCTAGCCCTGCTACATTTAGAACCTCAATATAAGCAAAAGACTCGCTGTCTTCACGTCAGATTGAGTACATCAAAGAAAAAGGGGTAACTATTATATTTTAGCCAAAAAACCAAAACTTAAACCTCAACTGGCAGAATTGAGCGTCCACTTTTCAAGGTACATAACATATCCGTTTCAAGATGGGAATGAACTCAGAATGGTCCCCTGAGTTTTTTATGAGTTTTATGGTATTTGTCATTTACCATTACTTATTCGGACTATAGTGGATTTAATTATTCCAGAAGAGTTCCTTGTTCCATGCACGGTCTGTGTGTATCATATATATATATATTAGTGATGTAGCGGATGTCATTTTTTTCACATCCGCGGATGCGGATGCGGATGAGGATGTTTGATTTCAACATCCGCGGATGCGGATGTCTACATTTTCGTTATTTTTAGGATATATTCGAGATTTGTTGTGTTTAACGTATATAATAAGTTATTATATAGAGAGAGCTGTAGCTATAATGTAGTATAATTGATTAATTGTACAATAATTGCTGTACTTTTCTCTGAACATATAAAATAATATCAAGCATCTAACTAATATAGAAATCAATTAGTGAATTCGTCTGCAAATAAATTCGTTATATTTTGTTGAGTTTCAGCCACAATTAGAAACCATAATTGTGTTACCAGGATGCGGGACGTGAACCCAACTCAAATGCACCCCACCGACCTCTTTCCCCAACCTCCACCCTTATAGAAAGAGATCTTTAATTAGCTTGATAACTATTTATATTAAGTTTAAAGTTTTATTAGGCATATTTATAAATGAGTAATTAAAATAAAGTAAACTAAGATGTTCATCGTTTAATGTTCAAACTTAATTATAGGAAGGTTATGCTTAAGGAACATTATTTTTTCTGCCTTTTCTGCTGCCAGTCTGTTTCTCTTTTCATCATATATTAATCCAGCACTGCTAAATAATCTCTCGCTTGGTACGTTTGTTGGAGGACAGGCTAAATGTTTCCTTGCAAGTTTACTCAAGTATGGATAGATATTCTGCGTATTTTTCCACCAACTAATAGGATTGTCACATGCAGCCAGGCGTTTTTCTTGGTGATAGCTCTCGATCATTTTTACTACATCTTTTGACATCGCGTAGGTCTCGTCATTGCTGCTTGACTCAAGAAACTGAGAGACAGATTCTGTGATAGATTTGCTTGTTGAAGGTGTTGGTTCTGTCACTGAAACTTGTATTCTTTTGGTGGGTGGCGAAGCGACAGATTCAAGAGATTGAAGCTCTTCAACTGCTTTGCCAAGTGATGATTTAACTCGTTCTAATGTACTAGGTGAAAATAACTTAGCTTTGTAACGTGGATCTAAGTAGGTTGCAAGAGAGTAACTTCATACAAGAACAGCCTCTCGTCTTGTCGCTTGCATCACTTTTGCGCACAATGAACTAGTTCTATTAATATAGTAGAATTTGATAATTTCCGCTTATTAATGACATTTTATCTCAACGGTCCACATCCGCACGACATCCGCAGTCCAAAGTGCGGATGCGGATGCGAGAAAATGTGCGGATGTTCCGCGGATGCGGATGCGAGCAAATGTGCGGATGTTCCGCGGATGCGGATGCGAGAAAATGTGCGGATGTTCCGCGGATGCGGATGCGGATGTGACCTACATCACTAATATATATATATATATATATATGTCTTGGAGGGGTTTTATTTGGTTATAACTTTTTCTTTTTTGATTAATTTATTTCTTTTTCTTTTTCAATTAAAGTACCCTTGCTGCGATTAATGAAAATGGAATCCTGGACATTGCAACAAAGAGTGGCTATTGTGGAACTTTATTTGACAAACAACTCTTCCATCGTTGCCACTCAAAGAGCTTTTCGATTAAAATTCAACGCGCGTTCTGCTCCTTCTGATCGAGCTGTTCGACGGTACGTCGCTAAATTTCTTATGGGAAAGGGTCAGGGAGACGAACCACGGACTGGGCGTCCTCGGACAAGCCGAAGTCCAATTCTGGTTGAGATGGTTCGTGAAAGCGTTGAGGAAAATCCACATCAGTCCGACGATGCAGCTAGGAATTAAACATTTCAAGAAGTTCCTTACATCGAATTTTAAGAGAGGATATCAATCTTTACCCGTACAAAATTCGAATTGCTCAAGAAATTAAACCACAAGATCATCAGAGTCGGATAACGTACGCTAATGTGATTTTAGATTTACACAATGAAAATGAAGATTTTCACCAGATATTAAATTTGTAATTAAAATCGCAATAAATATATTTTCAAGTGTTACAAACCTTTTTTTATTTTATCCCCAAACAAAAATGTAATAGCCAAATAACCCCCCCCCCCCAAGACTTCTGGGAGACCATTTGTGTGTATATATATATATATATATTATATACATTATAACTGCAAACACGCAGTATAATTAACGTAAAGAACGACGCTTTGTATAGGAGAATTATCCGCGAAAGAACGAAACAAATGGGATGAATTTCACAATTAAACACGTGAAATGAATTAATGCTGCAAACCTACAAGGAAAAAGAAAAACGATTTCAAGGCCTTTCGTGTATTCAGAGCTACACCTCATCAGGGAATGAAGAGAGAAGGCAAGTTGCCCATAAATATATACAACGTAGCGGAAACCAAAGCAATTAGCACATACTTAACAAGAGTTAATGAGAGGCAAAAGGAATTTTAACAGGATATTGTCAATTTTATACATTCCCGCACTGTTATTGAAGTTGTTTTTAAAATTAATAAATGCACATTCTAGAATATTTCTTTCTATTATATCTCTGTTTTTAACAAGCGCTTTAGAACTATCCCACTTGATGCTATGATTACATCTATACATATGGTTAAACAAAGCACTGGAATTATTAGCTGTTCTACAAGCATATTTATGCTGTTTTACCCTAATATCTAACGTTTTACCCGTTTGGCCTATATATACTGAGTTACATTGTGTACATCCAATCGAATACACACAACCAACAACATTTTCCGGGCTATTCTTTATTAGGCATGATTTAACAGTATTATTATACTTAAAGACTACATTGATGCCAATAGCTTCAAGTAAAGTCGGGAGATATTGAAAATTAACATGGTAAGGTAGGCTAAGGCTATTTTTACGCTCAAATTCCTTTACAGTTACATTATTATAATACCTATTCTTGGCTTTCCTAAGACAGTTATCTAAAAATGAAATACCACCAGATAATATCGAAAGAGCTGCCTTTGCTTTCACATGAGCATAAGAATCACCTTTGAGTATTAAAAAAATCAAATTCTAAACTTCACAAAGTATTTTCAAGGTATATATTGTGATTTCGCAGAACAAAATATTAAAAATGCACAACACATCGGCCGCAACCTTCCTTGTTTTCAGCCAACCATCAAACGGGTTTTAAAACGAATTCTTTTCATTTTTCAAAAAATAATTTGGCATAATTCGTTTATTTTATTTTCTTTAATCCAGTTACAAAAATTAGGGAAAATTAAAAAAGAGTGAGAACAACATCGAGAAGCTATTCAGGTTTTAGTGAAAACATGGTCATTTCCATTCCAAATGAAGTGAAAAATAATATTATCTTATTTTCAGCTTTATCATTACGTCACTCTAATATTTCGTCATTTTTATTATTTGCTTTATCAGTTTTATCATAGAAAATAAAATTAAATTCATGGAAATGCTATTAAATAATTTCATAATAAAGTGTTAAGTGTGTGAAATGTATAAAACTACCTTCAGGAGTATCATCCAAGCTATCCATGAGTCCTGCCATTTATCCTCTAAGCTATGGACTTTTTGGTACGAAAACGTCTGTCTGTAGCTCCACTTAACTTCGACAGTGCAGTATTATTTCTAATCAATTGTATATATTTTTATCCTTAGTGTATGAACTGTCATTGTATTAATAATATTTGTCATATGGACTATAGTCTGCCAATAAACCTTTTCATTTTCATTTTCATTACAAAGTGTTTGAGGTTACACTCGTGCACACACACACAAAACTATATATAATAATGCTTTCTTGGAAACAAGCATGCACGGATACTTAAATGTGTAATGTATTTGGTTTTTAGTACATAAGAGTACGTATCTCCTTACAGTAGATTCGTTTGATCCATCTTATAGCTTAAAGGTTTATAATACGTATCATATATATATGGACTTTATAATTTTGTAATTAATACAACTAGCAAAAATACCGCCCTACGGGCGGTTTTTGCTATTTCCTGCGGAAGGCTTGGAGCCCTCGGCCAATTACTTCATCTGGGAAATGAATTTTCTTACCTCAAGGTATTATTTCCTGTTATAAAATATAAAAAAGAACACTTCATCATAAACTTATCTTTATTTCATTACTGAAGAATCTCCTTGCAGACATACTTGTCAACAAATACTCCCTTTTCATTTCTTTCTGTCAAGACTTTCAGCAAAAGATCGGCGCTACGCCTCGATTTCGCTAGATCTGCGGTACTTGGGCATTCGGCCCAAACCGAATCGAATTGTGGGCCTACGGCGTATTTTATTTTGAACATCATTCCCATCCCTCTCACCTTGGACCCCAGTAATTGGGGTGTCTGCGGCGCCCTAATTACTGTCGGTTCAATTATTTGGTCAATAAAACTATAGGAAAGAACGCAGCCATGAAAATCTAAAGCTTCACAATCTTGATACAATGAGCTCAAATGTGAAGCTTAAGATTTTCATGATTGCGTTCTTTTCTATAGTTTTATTAACCAAATAATTAAACTGACAGTAACTGGGGAGCCTGCGGCCCCCCAATTACTAGGGGTTCAATTATTTTGTCAATAAAACTATAGTCATGAAAATCTTAAGCTTCACAAATCTTTTTGACACAATGTGAAGCTCAAGATTTCCATGGTTGCCTTCCCAATTACTGTCGGTTCAATTATTTGGTCAATAAAACTATAGAAAAGAACGCAGCCATGAAAATCTAAAGCTTCACAAATCTTGATACAATGAGCTCAAATGTGAAGCTTAAGATTTTCATGATTACGTTCTTTTCTATAGTTTTTTTTGGTTACATATATATATATATCGCACTTACCTCCATTATAATATAAATATCACGATACACACGATATAAATTACGAATGAATAACCAACTAATTTTAGAAATTTCATCCACAAATTAAATGTTTAAGTGAAGAAGTCTCTAAATTAGCTGTTTGAGAACGTCGATCAGAGACAGCGTAAATACACATTTCGTCAAATAATTTATTTGCTATGGAAATTAATATACAGGGTGTCCCAAAAAAACTATATACTCTTTATAGCATCATATATTTTATAATTTAAAAAAAAACAAAACAATATATTGTTATAGCAATTGCCAATGAAAGGTAAATTAGTAATCTAAGTGATCAAAATGTTATAGTGAGTTGTTTGCATATAAAATTTAATTAACTACGCCAAGTGCTCAAAATGTGCATTCATGCCGCCGGAGAACATTTTGAGCACTTGGCGTAGTTAATTAAATTTTATATGCAAACAACTCGCTATAACATTTTGATCACTTAGATTACTAATTTACCTTTCATTGGCAATTGCTATAACAATATATTGTTTTTTTTTTTAATTATAAAATATATGATGCTATAAAGAGTATATAGTTTTTTTGGGACACCCTGTATATCTCTTTATGAAGAATTACGTGAAGGGAATTAGAGATAGTTATAGTTTGAGACATAATTTTCGATAAAATTATTAAATTAAAAAAATAAACACAAATTTATAATTAACTGATAAAAAAATTAACTACTCTATTTGAAAAGTGTTTAAATATATCACAAAAACTTATGAAAGTTGCCTAAGTTGAAGTATCCTGAAGAGTTAAATAGCTTTTAACATCACTTCTACGTGTCAGTGTGTGTCCAAGTTTCTGGTGGCATTCTCTTGAATTTCGTAAGTTTTTGTGATATATTTTACACCTCTTCTCATCACATAAACCCATTAGCAAACTTTTCATTATGAGACAGATAAGAAGCTTCTGCATTCTGAAGAGTTTCAAAAAGGTTGTGTTAGCGCAAAACGGTATTAAACAGACACGTTAATTATTTATTCTTCAGCTTTAAATTCTCATTTAGTTCAGATTTAAAATCTGTTACTGCAATAAAGATTTTGATTAAAAGAAAACATATGGGCTACTAATTTAAAAATGTTAATAAGAAAAGAATTATTCAGAATGCTTTACCGACTTTTGGGAGAAAATTAAGATAAAAATATTTTGATCAGTTTCAAAATCCGTGACAAACCTCAGTTACAACCAATTTAACACGATTTTGAGAGAAAAATCATGAGTCGACCAAACAACTTATCAATCTCGATGCTTTTTTTGCAAAGCCTCTCTGAACACTGACCAGCGTTTCTCTTGAATTTCGGTCTTGCCTCTTCGAATATTGGAAAGAACTACTTCAGCTCGTTGTTTAACAACTGCACCCATATTTTCGCACGGATTTCCATGCCATCATCCGAGTTTAACTTATCAAAAACTGCTACACTGATGTCCAAATTTAATGTCAAAACTACAGAAAAATTCACCAAAACCGGTAAAGAGTTTTGTTACAACTCTTATGTTGCAATGTAGTAAACCTACTATTGGAAACTTACGTGCGGTGTGAATGATAATTATTGTTTTTACAAAATTGAAGCAGCCTATTTTGCGAACTTCAATCATTTTATGTGGGAGGCAACGTTTTAACAAAAACTGAGGAGTTTTTTGTTCATCACTAATTTCTTATTGAAAGGTATTAAAATTAAAAACAATTGTTTTTTACATTGGTTTTTAATGTGGGTATTTACTTTTTGGTAAATGAAAAAACATTTTTTAGTAAAAATGATTAATATGCTGAATGATAAAGTCTCTTGATTCGTTTGCTAAGGTCTGATTCCCTAAGTTGACGTTTACCACTCTTGGGAGTCCCTTTTTTTTTTTTTGTCTTTATTTCTTAAAATGATACAAGGTATTCCCAAATAGCAAGCAAATTACTTCGCGCATAAAAAAGCTCAATTTTAACCCCATTCAAGAACGCATATCGGTGAATAAATGTTTATTTTATCTAATCCTAAGTTCTCATTCTTTGCCTACATTACATGAGATATTAGGCCCAACGAAGTTTACTTTTGCTCAGTAAAACTAAAAGCTTAAGAGCCAAATTGCGGTATATAAAATAAACACTCGAAATTAGTATGCTTAATGTTAAATTTAATGTAATATTTGTTTTAGCAAATCAATATGGTTTTTGTTCTTTCTTGCTCTTATACTAAATTATTGAAGATTTAATTTTCACTTCTAAAATAAACAATAAAATTATCATTTAAAAGATTACAGACTAATACAGGGGCGGACTGAGCGGTCGGGTAATCAGGCATGGACCGAGAGCCGGGGCCATTAGGGGGCCCGGCGGCCCTGGCCCGCAGTCATCATAAAACATTGAAAATGTTCCCAATTGGGTCAAGTGTCTAGTCGAACTGTAATATGAAAAAAATCGGATTTCAAGGGGTCCAGGTCCTCATTATGCCCGAGGTCCCAGGTTGCTGTCAGTCCGCCCCTGGTCTAATACCCTTTTCATACCAACCGACAGTCAATTTGCAAAGTAAAGGGTGTATATATAACTGTATTAGGTCATTAGTTATCAGTCTGTATATATGAAAAATGTAATTCGAAGGAGGGGCCAAAGGAAGAGCCAAAAGAAGCGAATCAAAGGAAGAAAGAGCCAAAATCAAGGTCCGAGGTTTACGAGATGCCTGGACACTGCGTTTGAAAAATTGAGGTCATAGGGGGAAAGACGGATTGAGGAAGATTTTTCTAGAGTTGACTGGTTGAGGAGATGAAAGGTTGAGAATACCGATTAACCCTCGCATTAGATTAAAGGGTTGGACAGAAAAGGAATAAGAATGTGTCGAAAGTCTGGTACTGCGTTCTTTCCTTAAAGGAGGAGGCATGCAGTTATGAAGAACAGTACGACCTAATAAGCAAATAATTTTTATTATATTTATTACAATGGTAAAAGCGGTAAAAAATATTCTTGAAAAAGTTTTGAAACTGATTTTATAGATGAACTATATGAAGTTGCGAGTTTGACTGATTATACCTAACAGCAGAAGGTTAAATCGATGCAAATTTGAAAAAAAAGTTCACTTCATGCATCATACATTCTGGCAAAATTGACTAAGTAAGCACCCTTCATGGACAAAAAATAAATTTAAAAATTAAATCTTGTACATTACTTACGATTCCAAACATTAAAAACTTTTGAGTTTGTATTTAATCATAACGTGCTATCTTCACTTCAGTGGGTCATTAATAAATTTTTAAAACTAGCAAAAAAAAAAAAAAAAAAAAAAAAAACCCGCACTACGGGCAGGATATTTTTACTAGTTGTTTTGTTGGTTAGTCGATCAGCCCACCCTGATCGAGCAAGCCGGCGGCATGCAGGTAACCGATCGCCCTCTCCGGAGTGGACCAGAGGTTCAGCGCACTAGTGATATTGTGTTGTGTTCTATATTGTGTTAGAGCGGCACAGTCTGTCATAATGTGTTCAATTGTTTGTGGTGTGTCCTGGCACAGGTGGCAGGTGTCGTCTGTGGAGTTGTCTAGTCTGTGTTTATAGATCTAAGTTGGGTGATGTCCACATCGGAATCGTGCTAAGTTAACTCGGTCATCTGCTCAGGCTGGTCTCTGACCTAGCAGTGGGTGGCGGCTTCGCACCTAGGACCGCATTCGGACCGAGTCGTGTCAGTGCTTTGTGGGTTAGGTGTGTGTGTGTGTGTGTGTTTTCTGTACTGTGTGATGTTTGTGGGGCGTGATATGGAATGGAGTATTTGGTTAGTGTCTCTCTGGTGTTACCTTAATGGTGTGAGGTGATGGTGCACGATTGTACATGAAGTGGCAAGGGTATTGTGGGTTAGTTGTCGCTGCTGCCATGAATTGTGTTCCTCTCATGTCTAAATGTTCCCTAATTTTCAGTATTTTTGTTTCTGTGTGCAGGTGTTCTATTGTGTTGTTTGAGTACATACTGTAATGATACGAAGTGCGTTGTTTTGTATTGTCTGTAAGGTGTTTATATGTGTTTGAGATAATGGGTGCCCAGCATGGGCTGGCATAGTCCATAACTGAGCGACTATATTGTTTATATATGAGTGATGTTGTTTCCTGCTGGTGTCCAAAGTTTGTGCATGTTAGTACCCTAACCGTGTTAAGTCTTGACTTTTGACGTACATTTGTTTTTAATGTCCTGAATGTGGTTAGCAAAAGATAATGATGTGTTGTATGTGACCCCAAGTATTTTGGTCCTGTGAGTGTGTGGAATGTTGGTGTTGTTTAGTGTAAGCTGTGGAGTGATCTTGTGTTCTTTTGCGTTGCTTGTTAGCAGGGTGATGGTTGATTTTGTGGGCTACTTTGAATCTATTGTGCGTGAGCCAGTCTTGTATACTGTTTATGTATGTTTGTAGGTTATTTGTAGCGGTGTTGATGTTGTTGTGGGTGGATGTTAGAGTGATGTCATCTGCATATGATAATAAGGTAAGCTTGTTATCTATGGGTGTTGGAATGTCATGCATATATAAGTTGAACAGTGTTCGTGAGGGAACAGTCTTGAGGGACCCCGTTCTGAAAAATGCTAATATGTGTTAGTATTATACTGTAGTCCAGAATATTGTTTAGGAAACATATGTTTTATTCTTCACAAAGAAGAATGGGACATGAATGTAAAAATTAAGTTTTCAGAACATTCCCAAATTTTTTTTGACAATAGTCAAGCAATAAAATGTAATGAAAATTATTTTAAGAAAATTAAGCGCGTGAGAGTTTAATATTTACAATTAGCTCACGAATCACTTATTTTAAATGCAGCTTCACAAATTTTACTTGAAACTCACGAAGGAGTTAAATTTCAAGTAAAACGTGTCACATTTTTTTTTTACTATCAAGTCTTCCGATGTGTAGCTAAAAAATTTTGATGGTTACATTCTTTTTTAAATTTATTCACCAACTTGTGCGCGAGTTTTATTGACGCGCATGTGCGCGAGAACCATTAAACTTAGGGTATTGTGCTTTATTTTAAGACACACTACATTATTTTATCTCTTCTACATCATGAAATATAGCTTGTTGAAATCACGAACATTTGTGGAAACCCTGTATACTCTATAGTCCCTCTATGAATGACAAGAGTGATACTTCATGAAAAATGAAAACGACTTATCCCAGTACGTTCATAGATTTTGTTTTTTTCTGTTTAAGGTGCTGCAACCCTGCTGGATTATTGACACCATTTTTTTTGTCTCCCCGAAGGGGAGGTTGCAAAGTTTTACTTGAAAAAGCCTTTAAAGGTAATGATGTTAACGTTCATAGATGGTGAATAGGCAGGGCAACCACCTCAAAATTCCCACCATCGTCTCTACATTTTTAAAATTAAGGATGTTCAGAGTTGATATGTTTGCTGGGTAACAAGATTATGACAATTGCAGTATACCTTAAATTTAACTACAACCATGAAATTGCAAAAGAACAACAACCCCACAAAAAGCCTTGGAATTTAATAGAAATAACATAGAAGGATCCATCCAAGATCCCGATACTCAGAATCATCTCACAGAAATCTTGGTACGTCAAATCCCAACAGATTTTAAGTCAGGTTAGGTTACGTCTGTTATTGAAAGCTTTCGTGGCTATGGTGGGTTTGGGATCTTTTGAATTTCGTGAAACCAAGTAGACGCGTATCTGCTCCAAACCCAAGAACAATAGAGCAAATGGTTCATATCACATGTCGATATCTAATACCAGTGCTCGGTGATTGTCCTCAATCATAATTAAAAATTTGTACCAATAATATAAGTGTCTGTATAGTACTTAAATCTAAATCATGTAATCGTCATAGATTTTGACTGAGGAGGAAAAAGGACCAAATTCTTATATTGATGAAGGATCAATTGACCAAAACGGTAGAAAATAATCAAAATCATCCAAACTGCAATGACCGAAGTAACCTAAGTATAGGCCTAACCCGGACATAACAAGAGAATTCCTCCCCCTTCACTGATTTCCGGTTGGCTGTCTCCAACGAAGATGTACTTCCTCCACTACCACTTCCGATTCTTTGTTTGCATAGGCTTACATGCTCACGCGATTATCCGTGATTCACTAACTGTGATAACACTGGTCAACAAAGATTTTTCATCAGAGTAAAATTTGTGGTGGCTGGATAGCATTTTTCACGCTGATTCCAAAACTGCATTCAGATTTTTTCTAGCACGTATAGTTTTCAAGATGAAGACATATATATAACTACACAGATTTAACCATTTTAAATAGGCAAAATACTAATATTTCAACATTTGATTGTGTTTATTTTATTGTGTTTTTTAGTTTATTCATCTTATTTATTTCAATTATCTTAATTATACATCTTATGTATTTCAGGTGTGAGCTTTTACGTCTAGCAGCATTGTGATTCAGGCAACAACGCCGTGCTTTGTGTGTCAAAAGATCAGTCCAGTCCAAGAACTTGTTGTGTCAAGTTGGTGTACATTTTTTTTAATTTATAGTTTGCTCAGGTCAGTCAACATGCCTCGACAATGTAAGAATGACCCCGACAAGTTCTGTTTCGTATGCGGCCAGTTGACAACTAAAACACACCGACGAAGTATTACAACCGACATTAAGAAATATACAAGCTATACTTTGGTTGCCATCTAGGTGACCAAGATAAACCATGGGCGCCACATCAAATCTGTTCTGGCTGTTCAAATGGATTACGTGATTGGCTTAACAAAAAGAAAGCTTCAATGCCATTTGCCATACCCATGATATGGAGGGAGCCGAGAGATCATCATGAAGACTGTTATTTTTGTAGTGTGAACTTAATGGGGTTTTCTGCCAAGAACAAACACCAGATTGTATATCCAAACTTGGATTCAGCACGTAGACCAGTAAAACATGATGAAACATTGCCCATTCCAATTCCCCCAAGTGATAGGCTAGATTCTATCATAGATGACATGGAAAGTGATGAAGGTGCAACTGGCGTTTCCGGACCATCTACAGAACCAGAGTACACTTTTGAAGGTAGACATTTAGAGCCTAAAATGTTAACCCAAGGACAGTTGAATGATCTTGTTAGAGACTTATCGCTGTCTAAAGAGAAATCAGAGCTTCTCGCCTCAAGACTAAAGGAGAACAATTTACTTGAGAACAATGTTCGTATTAGTTACTACCGAAAGCGGAATTTGAATTAACAGCATTCTTTTCAGTAGACGGTCCTCTCTGTTATTACCATGACATCAATGGACTATTTACAGCCATATCTCAGACGTATGTGGCATCTGAGTGGCGCCTCTTTATTGATTCGTCGCAGAGAAGCCTCAAAGCAGTTCTTTTGCATAATGGTAATATAATGCCATCCATCCCCATTGCCCATTCCGTCCATCCAAAAGAGACATATGACAATATGGATATACTACTTAAGGCAATCAAATACGACAGTCATCAATGGAATGTTTGTGGAGATCTAAAAGTTATAGGAATGCTTATGGGTATGCAGTCAGGATTCACAAAATTTTGTTGTTTCCTTTGCCTGTGGGACAGTCGCGCCACTATAGAACATTACACCAAAAGTGACTGGCCACTTAGGTATACATATGTCCCAGGGATAAGCAATGTCCAGTCTGTCCCTTTAGTGGATCCCCAAAAGATCTATCTGCCACCTCTTCACATTAAACTTGGTTTAATGAAGAATTTTTAAAGCAATGGGTAAAGTCAATTCTGAAGGGTTCCAATACCTTTCAAGGAAATTTCCGAAGGTTACTGCAGCAAAATTGAAGGAAGGAATTTTTGTTGGGCCACAAATAAGGGAGGTTTTGAATGACACTGAATTTGAAAAAGTCCTAAGTCCGCTGGAATTGAAGGCTTGGCTGGCGTTCAAATGGATATGTGAAAACTTTCTTGGAAGCAACAAGTCACCTGCGTATAAGATGGAGTCAAGAACCTCCTTGATGCCTTCAAAGAAATGGAGTGTCGAATGTCGTTAAAAATTCACTTCCTGCATTCCCACTTAGATTTCTTTCCTGAAAACCTTGGTGCAGTGAGTGACGAGCAAGGAGAGCGCTTCCATCAAGATATTCAGATGATGGAGAAGCGCTACCAAGGATATTGGAATGAAAGCATGATGGCGGACCATTGTTGGATGCTGTATCGTGACAATCCAGGCCAAATTTACAAAAGGAAATCACACTCACAGCGCTTTTAATAAAATAATGTATATATTCTTTATTTATAAGTACATTGAATAAGGTATATGATGTATTTGTTGTTTAGCATTCCTAAGTGTGATCTATACATCCATAAATTTTCTTATAGCAATATCAAAAACTTAAAAATATCAAAACCAGTGTATCTATATAACTATACGTGCTAGAAAACAAATAAAACCAGATTCGGAATCAGCGCGAAAAATGCATTAAGAAAAGTGTGATCATGTTTGTGATGAGAAAACAAAAGTTTCATTTTGTTGGCCAGTGTAATTATACACTTATCCGTGATCATGACACGGTGTTTACATCCGGTGTTTACATCCGCGGCTTACCTCTCGCCAGCCCACCACAACGCACCTTATTCAGTGTCTCGCCACGCTACCAAAGACAATTAATAATAGCTGCAATGTTAGCAGAGGGAGGGTAACAATCTTCGGGAGCGGATAAACTTCACGTGTTGTAGTGAATACAACCTACTTAATTGTTTACTATACTGTAATAGAATAATAATGTGCGTGGTGGCGCACAAGGTGGGAGGCCAGTTAGTGGTGGCGGGCAGCAGCGGCTGCACCACCCATCCGCCGAGGTATACTGAGTTAACCGCGAAATCCTGTTGTCCATGATCATGTATCGCCCTCAGTCACAGATAACTGTGAGTACTTAGTATGTATGTATATATATATATATATATATATATATAATATTATATATATATATATCCATCCATCCATCGTGTTCTGCCTATCAGGCAGATCCAACTCATGTATCCCGCCAAAGTGTTCTATCCTGAGCTATCCTTTTCATCTCATGGTAACTCCTGCCTGCCTTCAAATCATCCAGCATTGCTTTCCTTTTCCTTCCCCTCGGCCTTCTACCTTCATATCTACCCTCTATCACCTCCTTCAACAATCTGTCTCCTCTCAACACATGTCCAATCCATTTCTTGTCTTTCTCTTATCACCTTAATGAGTCTTCTTTCCTCCCTCACCTGTTGCAGTACTTCCTCATTATTTTGGTGTTCCCTCCAGCTTATCTCTAGCATTCTTCTCCAAATCCATATTTCAAAACTTTCCAGGAGTTTCTTTTCAGTTGTTTTCAGTGTCCATGTTTCTGCTCCATACAGTCCCACACTCCATATCAGGCTTTTTACTAACCTTTTCTTCAGTTTCAAGTTGAGTTTACCTGTAAGTAAACTCAAAAGCTACCTTACCCATACTAATTCTAGATCTTACTTCCTTATTGCAATCTCCAGTGTTGGTTAATAAACTTTCAGATATTTAAACTGTTCAGCTTCTTCTAAGGTCCGATTTCCTATCGTTAGGTTCATTTGTGCTCCTTTCCTTCTTGCAATTTTCATTACCTTTGTCTTGGTCTCATTAATTCTCATTCCGAATTCTTCCGCCGTTTGTTGTCAAGCTATTGACCATTCTTTGCAGTCCTTCCTCAGTACTATAAACAAATGCCTTGTCATCTGCAAACCTTACAGATTTGACCAATTTACCTCCCACTCTGATTCCCTTTTCCAGATCTGAGAGTGCTTCTATTATTATTGCTTCCGCATAGATGTTCAATAACACGGGGGACAGGGAGCATCCTTGCCTGACCCCTATCCCAACCAATCCAGGCTCCGATTCTCCTCCTGCAACTCTAACATTCACAGTCTGCCCAAGATATAGATTTTTTATTAGCCTACGGTCCCTCTAGTCAACATTAATATTCTTCAATATTTCCATTAGTTTCCTCCATTGGACTCTGTCAAAAGCTTTTTCAAAGTCAATGAAACAAACAAACATTTCCTGATCATGTTCCAGCACTCTCTCTCCCATCATTCTCATAATACCAATAGCTTCTCTTGTTTCGCATTTTGACCAAAATCCAAACTGATCCTCCGCAATGTACTGCTCAGCTCTGTTCGTTAGTCTTCTGGTTAGTATCCTTAGCATTATTTTTGATGCATGGCTGACCAAGCTTACGGTTCGAAATTCTGAACACTTGGTGGCTCTCGGTTTCTTAGGGATAGTAATCATGAATGTTGAAATATTAGGTGCAAATATATTCTTAATATTATCGTTATTATATCATTATCGTATTTACGGCCGACCGATAGTATTCCCAAAGTATCGGTACCGATACCGATACCGATATCTGTCCAAAATATCAAAATAGGATTCAAAGAATGTAATTCGACACATGTACTGTAATTCAAAACATATATTTGAAGAAATGGAATTCACAAAATAAAAGTCATGTAATGGAAACAATATGTAATTAAAAAATTGTAATTAAAAAAGTGTATCTCAATATAACAGTTCACTCAATAATCAAAATTGAGGAACTTCAGATTTTTGGAGAGGATGATTTGTTCCTCAGCGTTGATTGGGGTGATGTTGGCTCGTTTCGCATTGATAACATCTCCAGCCGTTGAGAAAAGCCGTTCAGAGTCAACTGATCCAGAGGGGCAGCTCATGCACTTCTCAGCAACTTTGGCAATCTGTGGGAAATCAGCAGAATGTTCTCGCCAGAAAATGAATGGATCCCTATCCCCAGCGATCCGAGGTTGCGACCAATAGGCTTTTTATATATAGCAACATCTTAGCAACTTTTGGAGGCCCTGGGCAGGCTAAAATTTAGGGACCCGAAACATACATTAAAAACAAATATTTAGATTTTAGACTTCCTAAATTTTTAATGAATTCATCATTTTTGAGGCCACTAGGATGTTGGGGCTTTGAGCAACTGCGAATTCTCTCTGAGAATGTTTGAAGAATCACTTTACAGATTTTCATGAATCTACTCACCAGAATTAGAAGCAGAAGTTGTACATTGACTCTTATTGGCTTCATCAAACTCAGTCTTGTGCTTGTTGATAAGGTGACTCCTCAGGTTCAATGTAGAGAAGGTACTTGCGCTTGTTCCTCCACGAGCGACAGAGACACCGCACAAATTGCAGATCGCCTGTTTTACATTAGTGCTTGAAGCAGTGAAGAACTTCCACACAATGCTTGGCATTGTCACTCTCACTAAAGCAAAAGCGAATAAATTTATACCAGTAGTTAATAAATTTCTGAAAAAATTATTACACACTGTTGAACTGATTCACAACTTACGAACTGAGGAAATGACGCCGCGATGGTTTTACGGGCTCGCTTTATATAGAGCGGTAATGAGTCATGGAAATTTCTAGAAACGTCGGGATAAATCGCGAACACACACGTAACTTCTCGAGCAGCCGGGAAGTTTCTATTTGGAAAACGCCCGTTTTTTTATTCTTAGAAACAAAAAACTATCAGTAGCTATTAACCATCGGTATCAGTGTACCGATACCGATACAACCACCGGTCGATGCCTACTTTCCATATTATCATAAATACTTGAAATATTGCGGGTATATTAAAATGAGAAATAAGAACTGCATGAAATGAGAAATAAAAGTTATTGGGTTAATGTATGGTGCCCAGGAAATCTTGTTCTGGCAACTGTGTCTGACTGTGTGGCCCGGCAAATATAAACACAGCGTGTCGGTGTTGCGATGTGGCCGCGTGTGATAGATGAACGTGCTTAATGCTTTATAATTCCCTTTTATTAGGTAAGTGAAGTGAGCTATGTCTTTGTTTATTAATTTTGAGTAGAATCTTGCTTTTCCTTATGGGTTTCAAAAGAAGAAGAGATACAGGCTAGTGTGAGGCTACGGTACGTTACCTTTGGAAGAGCTTTAGGCCGAGGCTAGGCTAGATTGATGAGCCTTCCCAAAGCATGGAAGAGCTTATTCATAAAAGATTTTGAAGTGAGTATCTCCACCCAGAGGTGCAAATACCGCATTCGTTATTTGCATCCGAATATCACACCTCTGGTTGCAAATTACCTTCACTCTAACAATCTTAAGGCCTCGTGAGGCCTCCCCTAAAAAGGCCTCGGCCTCGGCCTCGAAGCCAGGCCTCGTCCCTATGCTTGAATATATATATATATATATATATATATATATATATATTTTTTTTTTTTTTTTTTTTTTTTTCTGGCGGAACACGCCAGAATAGCGTTCCGGTGCCTTTTATTTTCAACATGCAAAGAAAATATGTTTTTATTTTCAATCCGCTTTGATTTTTTATTGGGGGATAGGGATGGGGGAGTTCGATGACAACATTTTAGGAATAGGAAGGACGCTATTTTTTAGAGTGGGATGGGATAACAAATGGCAAAGATTGTTGGAAATTTATAGCACAGCTCCGGAACCTTTCTTTCCATAAAAACCACTATATATATATATATATATATTATATATATATATATATATATATAGGGTGTCCCAGAACCTCTGCCCTAAAGATTAATATCAAGTGCATTATGGGGTAGGACGTTTTGGGAGGCAACAATGCTTTAAATTTAAGTTATCATAATCCAGTGAATTGTGAAATTCATAATCATTTCTTTGCTTGTGTTGTTTCTTTGCATTGTAGACATTCCTGGTTTTATAGGTCGTGGTGCATGATTCATTAGGAGCAAGATGCGCCACAATGCGTTTCCTTCCCAAGGCAACACAAATGCATTCGTTCTGATCACAAACGCATTAAATTCTAATCATGTGATGCCTGTTCTATAGAAACTGCAATATATACATACATATCCAGAGCATCCTGTGTCTCGATCAGTTAGGGTGCCGCTCGGATGTGCTGAGACTCCTCCGAGTCGTGGGTTCCAACCCTAGTGCCGCTCAGAACTGGGCGGTTGTCTTTTCTGCGTCATACGTGGCGACGTGGCGGCGGGCCGACCACTCCCGCTTAATTGACTCCGGCTAAGCCTCTGACTCGGGCCCCTAAACCCTCCCCCCACATCACTTCCTGGGGATATGGGACATTTGGATGTTATGTTGCCTTACCTCCGCACATCCGCTTACTCTATTAAACTCCATACCATGGTTTGGGTTTTTTCAGTTCAATCTTGCGGTACGTGGTTATAGAACCCCTTTTCTCGTTTTGATTTGATGCCAGGAAAGGAAGAATTTCAGGCCGATAAGAAACTAATTTTGCGCGCGTAAAAAATATTAAAGTTTGTACGTTTTATACGAGATTTGTGATTTTATATATCTATTGATTTTGTATTGATTTAATTTTATTTTTGTCACACGTTGGCAGTTGACCTCTAGGGATGATGACATTCAGAAACGAGCCTGAAGCCCAAAATACGTACACGTACATATATCTTTTATCGATATGTTTTGCCAGCCTTTAGCTCCACCCACGTCGTCAGAAATATAAACAATGACATCATTAGGATAGGGCGTTGATATACTGCAGGGTGGGTGGAAAGTATCCGTCAGGTTTACAATTTTTAAAAGCTTTGAAATTCACGCCGTCGCGAGAGCGAGATTATTATTACACTATGGGAAAACAGCGCGACCCCCTTATAGAAAGATACGGCTGTTCCCGTATTGTGAATTTGAATGAAATGTCATTCATTTCATGATGTTCAAACACGTCATCATCATCATCATTATTATCATCATCATCATCATCCTGCAATGCTGAAGTAAAAACAAAAAAAGGACGCTTTCACTCATATAAATAGATTTCCATGCATTGTTACAAAGATTGTGGGATTAAATGGGGGAAAAAACAGTTATTTACATACGGAAGAAGGTAGACTATATACACTGATACAGTATATAATATATATATATATATTTTATAATGCATTTTAATCCTATATATCTCGTAATTATTTTCGACAAACGGAAAAGCTTTACAGGCAAGAGTCTATCCCTGAACTTGAATTATAAAATAATATAATGGAACGTAAAGCGTAAGTGTGCTTACGAACTAAAAATAATATGAAGCCCTCCAAGGAAGAAGTGGCTAAGCGACAAAAGTAAAAAAAAAAAAAAGCCAGAAAACGCAGTTAAAGTTGTACTATTTTGAAAGTGACATAACGTTTTAACTTTTGAAGCTATTTCGACGAAGTAGCTTCAAAAGTTACGTTACTTTCAATTTGTTACAACGTTTAATTGCGTTTTCTGGCGTTCCCACTTTTGTCGCTTAGCCATTTCTTCCTAGGAAGGCCCAGTGGCAACTCCTGCACTCTGACTTCTCGGCCCGAGAGGCAAGGGGCAAGGAGAAGTATGAGAGATAAAATTGTGTATTTATAGATTTAAGTTTTAAAAAAAAGTTTTAAATACAAATTGTAAAAATGGTTTTTGGCTGGTAGTATGTTACTATTTTTCTGTCTAGCCTTCGTCACGCAAGCAAATTTTGAGAGCATTTAGATACCCTTACTACCTATAAAAAAACTATATTGACACATTAAGTTTTCGTGTAATCTTTCAAGATCCTTTACTCGGGCGCAAGACATTACGCCCGAGAAAGTATAAGTAATATCGTATATTTAGTTCTTTTAATGAATAATTATTTGCTTTCATACGGTTACATAATAGTCCTTCTAATTCTCATTAAATAAAATACGTTTTTCCTTCTATTAATTTTTTTTATAAAGAAAAAAACATTTCAACTCGGGTTTATATCCTTCGGCCTTGTAGCGGCGGGGCAGTTTGATTTTTGCCGCAATGTGAGGTTGTTTGCTTTTCTTAAATAATCTGATTTATTTTTAATATTATAAGTATTCTTAATGCTTTACAAACTAAATATCCAAATATAATTTACTCCAAATCCTTAGTTAACGAATTGAAATATCTTTATCGTGACAGTGACTTTAGAAAATGCAAATCTGCAAATGAAATTTTAGAAGTCTTTCACGAACTAGGCTTACTGTCTGCGATGTCGGAAACCACAAAGCTGATTCAGCTCCTTCTTACCATACCTGTAACTTCTGTTTCAAATGAAAGAAGTTTCTCTGTTCTTGATCGAATTAGATCATATTTAAGAAACACAATGGCTCAAGAACGGCTCTCGTCCCTGGCTAGGATTTCAATTGAAAAAGAAATACTTATTGATTTAGAAAGCAAAAAGGAATTACATGACCGAATATTAAAGGAATTTGCTTTAAAACCAAGACGCTTGGACTTTATGTTCAAGTAAATAAAATTCAAATAATTTTTTTTACCGAGGTATGTATTTATTTATTTTATTGATAATCTTAAGTTACTGTCATGCATTTAAATGTCGGCTCGTATGTAGACTTGAAAATTTAAAAAGATCCCGAGTAGTCTTGAAGAGCTGGAGTCGCCACTGGGAAGGCCCTCACATGGTGTACGTATGCGAATAAATCATTTGGGCAGACAATTATCACGTACAGTAACGTGGCTTCACTTAAAATTTAGAATACATAAAATGCAAGACGTCTTCCTACATTTTCTACATCACTAACAGTGCATTGAATTATGTGTTACAAGTTTTGATACGTGGGTTAGAAACAAAAAATAAAAATAATAAACATGAAATCAATATTCTAACACCACGATGCGTGAAGGAAATTGTGAAACAGAGAAAGAGAGAGAGAGTTACAAGGAGTTACAAGGATAAGAAGTACCTCAAAAGCCTTGCGGCCCATACCGAGGGAGGAGGTACCAATGGCAACGGATGCCAGGGAAAAATGAGAGAGAGAGAGAGAGAGAGAGAGAGAGAGAGAGAGAGAGAGAGAGAGAATAATAAGAATCATAATTCAGAAAATTCAGATTCTATAATGTTCACAAGGCAAGTACAGGAAAATATATATATATGTGTATGTATGTATGTATGTATGTACGTATGTGTGTGTGTATATATATATATATATATATATATATATATATATATATATATATATATATATATATAAATAAAATGCAATAAAGAAATAAAATGTTTAAGTACATTATCCAATCAAGTGCCAATTTTGAAGCATGCTATAAAATTGCCTTTCGTGGCAAAAATCTGCCACATTCATTATACGTCATTTTACTTAAATTGGTTACATACAACGGTGAAGGTTTGTTTAAAAAAAAAAAAAAAAACATTTCCTTAACTGAGATAAATTTACGATGGAAATATGAAACTGATTTAAAAAAAAAAAAAAAAAAAAGTTTTTATCAACGAGAAAAGAAACGAAAGTGACAAAATATTGAGAGGCCAAGCTAAGATATCTTCATTTATTTATTTATTCACTAAACACGAAAATTTCCATAAGAATCTCCCTTTAAATGCGTTTCTTAATTATTATAAGCACAATTCCCGTTCGTATAAAGGGAATTTCTTGATATTTTAAGGGTGAAATTAAGCTTTTGTAAGTGTTCCTCATGCCATAAAGTCATCGAACGATCGAACGCTTTACTTCTTGGGGTTTTTCACGTTCTGAATAATTAACGAACTTCCTTAAATCAGTGCATGAATAGTTGAGCAGATAATCAGTGTGTGTAAGTGTATATATATATATAAGCAAACAACCACAAAGAAAAGGAAAAAGAAACACGAAATCCGAGCGCTTTCGTGATATATTCACATCTTCAGGGAAAAACAAGTAATAGTTTCTTTTTCCTTTTCCCTGTGGTTGTTTGCTTATTAATAAGATCACGTGTTATTCTGTGATTTTACTGCATATATAATATATATATATATATATATATATATATATATATATATATTGGTTATTGATCTTGGATAAATTTAAAGATTTGAAAAGAAGGTATAATAATAATAATAATAATAATAATAATAATAATAATAATAATAAAACTCTCTTCCCTCACAGTGATAAAATTATATTATAAATGTTATTGTATTATTAACAATAGAACTAGTACAGGTTTGACAAAGCTCCTTTGGAATCAATTAAAAGAAGAACGCCAGTGCCAAAAATTAAGTTAAAAATTTGGAGGACACAGATTCGAAAATAATGGAATTTACTCAACACAATATCTCTGTTTCCACGAAATGAATCAAAGGTTAACTGTGAAAAACGTCATAACCCTTTTATGAGTTGGGTTTATTGAATATGAATAAAAACGAACGACAAACACGTTTTAAAATACAATTCATAGTATATAAATCTTAAATCCAAATAGTGCTTCGTATCAATGAACGATTTTGGTTTATTTATTTGCTATAGCTTTGAGAACGTTTCAATATTTGCAAACAATTTCACTCGTAAAACTGTGAATGTCTTCAGCAATTCACGCGAACAGATTTCACGCAGTGAACTGAGCGTACCCCGAGAAACTACCTTTATCGCTGGTACTCAAGGATCCGTTTTACGAAATGATAATCTTGACTTTTGAAGGTGCACTCTATGCCTATAGTCAAGTAATGGTAATGGATAAGTAATTCTTAGAACTCGAAGTCTGGGAGTTTTCCTCTATTTTAGGTGTGAAGGCGCCGAGTTAGTTCGACATTTGCCATTATCTTCACTTCTCGTATATAAACGGGACCTCTCCAGTATTGATTAATTTCATCTTGACGATTCTTTATGGATAAACTGCGTACTATTATTGTTATTTACATACAGAATGTCATATTGTCTTTCCGTAGAATGATCCCGCAGACTTCCTATATAAGCAATATACTCCTTTGTTTATGATTCAACGATATTACATTTCCTTTGTGAATATACGACCTTACAAATTCAATTTTTCCATATTTTTATGTAACTAACGAAGTTTCAAACATTCTCTACTATATATATATATATATATATATATATATATTTTTTTTTTTAAACTCCTTCGCAACAACTAAGGTCATATGACGGAGGGGACCTACAGCTTTACGTGGGATCCGAACCACTGGTCGCTACATAATCTGGGCGCAGAGGACGGTCTCCCATCCAACTACTACCCAGACCCAATGTCGCTTAACTTCGATATATATATATATATCTTTCTTCTTCCTTCTTTTAATCTTTATGAAGGTTTGACCGATGATTCAAGATCGACCTGTCGGTCGACTCCTCTGCAGCATCCCGCCTCATTTGCCGGATTTGGTGGAGGAGGGAATTGCCTTCCGATCTCCTCCTGCCCTCGTAACCAGCCATATATATATATATATATATATACATATAACTTAGGGTGCTCCGAAAATTAAAAGATGTTGAAAAAGCTCATAAAACTTTGCTCCCCGGGCTTCTTATTCTTTTATATCATATTAATGCCAGAAAAAAATATTAGCTACATTGAAACATACTAAGCCTTGCCACCAGGCAGCTGAAAAATATGCTTTATTGAATTAATTTATTATACTTAATACTTACCGTATTTGACGGCTTACAAGACGCTGCGCCGTGAAAGACGCACCTTAATTTTGGAAAGGTAAATTGAAGAAAAAAAGTTTTTGATGCACTTTATTGTTAATAGAATGGATATGTAAAATTCAATAAAAAGAAAACCCAAAAGCCAATAAAGAAAGATAATATGATTATTACTCTTATTATTTTTATTAATCAATTAATTAATTGATGTGCTGTATTGCCACTTTCGGCTTCTAAGACGCAGAGCGATTTTTTAAGGTATTTATAAGGAAAAAAAGTGCGTCTTATAAGCCGACAAATACGGTACATTTTTTAACAAAAAATTTCAGATTTACCTA
This sequence comes from Bathynomus jamesi, assembly GCA_023014485.1. Classification (NCBI taxonomy): domain Eukaryota; kingdom Metazoa; phylum Arthropoda; class Malacostraca; order Isopoda; family Cirolanidae; genus Bathynomus; species Bathynomus jamesi. The sequence goes on along the minus strand of JAJOZX010001433.1, from coordinate 318,401 downwards.
TCATAAATAATGTATCTATTAAATAAATCGTAGTTTTACTTGAGTTTATATAAACTTAAATAATTATTACAAAATTTAATACTTATTTTTTTTGTCAAGAAGAGCAATAATTAATTACTTTTCAATAGCAGACGGAAACGATAATAATAATGAAGATGATCCAAATAAAAAATCAAAGGATAATTCAAGTATTTCCTTAAGAAAAGATTATATAATATGGCTAATAGAAAAGCCTATCGAAAAACTCTCTGATGTTCGAATCCCAACGAAGGGGGACATTTTACGCTATTTTTTCTACCTAAAAGATGGACCAATGAAGAAAGAGAAATTTAGAAATTTTAACGGTACAATTGCTGAAAAAGTATTAGAAGATACAGAAAAGCGATGGATGAAATCAGGAATCGAAACACAACGTAAAGATAAAGTCAAGAAAAAGATTTTAGACCTTTACGAGAATTATAGGACACTCCAAAAAAAGAAAGGTTCCAATTCCAACAAGGTAAAGGAAGAAAATTTTGTTAGAGACCTTGACTCCTATTTTTTTATTGCCCATAAAGATGCTGCAGAGTTCAAACTGATCGGTTGAGGACGACAGAACAGAAAAAAGAGGATATTGATTTCATAAATGCAATGAAAGAGGGTAGAAAAGTTCTTTTGGGATCCGAAGATAAAAAGTATTCAAAAAAGGTTCAAGCTAAAAGGAATAGGGAAGAGAATTTCACTTACAGAATGGAGACAGACATGCGAAGAAGAGCTACAAGAGGCTTCAACTAGCGAACTTAACGATGAGATAGACATTGTTGATGAAGATTATTTAGAACTAGATGATAGTGATAATGATGAAAATGTGATTTCAAATTCTGATAAAAAATCAAAAAGAAAGCGTTCGAAAACTATCACACTAGAACTTCCACGAAACCCATTCAAAAGTAAAAAAATATCTGAAATGGCTGATCGTTTAAATTTATCTTCTGGCCAAAGAACTGCATTTATGGCTGCCATCGCAACAGAGGGGGGAGTTGATTTGGAGAATATCACGTTGTCTAAAACAAGTACGAGGACAGCAAGTAAAATAGTGCGGCAAGAAAAAGGCGAAGAAATCAAAAGTAATTTTGTATGCCCAAAATTTTGTAATCTTCATTGGGATGGAAAAATTTTGCATGAAGATGATGAAAGATTACGAGTGCTGATATCTGGTGCCCCAGGATATGAAGAGGGAAAGCTCCTTGACGTTCCAAAAATCGTCGATGGCACTGGTAATACACAAGCGAATGCTACTCATTCTCTAGTAGCTGAATGGAAAGTCGAATCCAATATATATGGTCTTGTTTTTGACACTACGGCGTCCAACTCCGGCTGGAAAAATGGAGCCTGTGTAAAATTAGAAGAATTATTCCAAAAAAAACCTTTTCTTTTTTGCTTGTAGACACCACATACTAGAAAGAATCTTGCAAGCAGTTTGGTCAAAACTTTTTGGCGATACAAGTAGTCCAAATAATTTAGATTTTAAAATTTTTCAGAAGTTTTGGAATACCATCAACAAAGAAAATTTCAAAATTCTTGAATTTAAAGATCGATCCTTAAAATCTCGTTGTGAAGATGTTAAAAAATTTCTTCAAGAAACGTTGACCCAAAGTTGTGACAAAAAATCATTACCAAGAGAAGATTACAAAGAGTGTGCGGAACTTATGCTTATTCTCTTGGGAGGGACTCCGCCTCGTGGTGTGCATTGGTTAAAGCCAGGAGCATATCACCATGCAAGGTGGATAGCGTACATTTTGTATGCGGCTAAAATGTTTGCTTTCAGTGGTCAACTTGGGTACGATTCCAAAAAAATAAAAAATCTTGAACGCTTTTGCACATTCACATCACTTTTTTATATACAACCCTGGTTATCAGCTACCAATGCAGCTGATGCTGCAATAAATGACCTAAAATTGTGGCACGATTTAAATTCTTATTGTAAAATTGATTCAGATGTGGCCTCAGCAGCTATAAAAACCTTTGAAAGACATTTTTGGTATATGACAGAAGAGTTAGCTTCATTTTCACTGTTTTCAAATAAAATTGAGATCTCTGAAAAGCGCCAAATAGCTAAAAAAATTATGAAGATGAAAAAAGTAAACAGTTTTAAAATGGGAGTTCCCACTTTCCCTAAATTAAACTCTTCGACGAAATTAATTTCGCTGATTGGAGTAAACTCTATGTTTCTTTTACAAACTCTGGAAATAGATATGAAATGGATGACAAAGGACCCAAGTGAGTGGAACGTAGATTCTGAATATAAAAAAGCATTTGAATATGTTAGAAGTGTCAAAGTAGTAAATGATCTTGCAGAAAGAGCTGTGAAGTTCATTCAAGATTACTCAAATAACATTACTAAGGACGAGCCCCAAAGACAGTACATGCTTCAGGTTGTAGAGCGCCACAGGAAACTAATTCCTGATTTCAAGAAAGGGACACTAAACCATCTTCTGTAAAGTCAAAATAAGATCAAAACGGACTGTTTATAACTGCCAAAAGGAAGAGGTCCACTCCTGCTAAAACAGAAATAAACCTGATGGCTACAGTTATAAACAATTACGCAGGAGTGAGGGGGTATAAACCTCGGTAAAGGCCAATCTTCATCTAATTTCCCTAGAAATAAGAAGAAATACCAAATTTTAAGCTCGTCTTTTTTTTTTTTTGCACATATACTTATACTATATCAATGCTTTGTATTTTTAAATCAATTCTAATTAACCCTAATTTATTTTTATGAGGTTTATGTAACTTAATCTTAAGTAATAATACCTACAAATCAGACCTAATTGCATAATTCGAAAATCACAAAACCTCAATTTTACATGAGGCTGGTAGCAAGGTTTAATATGTTAGTATCGAGCTGAAAATTCCCAAAAGTATTCAGAAGCATGATAGCAATGAGAAAATAACTGGGGAGCAAATATTCAAAATCATGGTTTTTTTTTAGCACCCTATATATATATATATATATATATATATATATATATATATATATGGCGCACGAAGTAGGGGAACAAAGTGCCAGTATGAACTTGGACGAAAAAGTTCGAGAGTGAAGTAAGACACAAAGGATATTTCATTACTTTAACTAAATAACTTTATATATTTTAAATTGCTCGAAGCTCTGTATTTACCCGCTGCAATTTAACTTCTATTCAAGATCTTGACATTTTTATAACACATTTATCCATGGTTTTGAATGATCAAAATTTATAGCATCCCATTTGCTATGCCTCAAATATCAATAATCGATTACCCAAAACTTTATTGTTGTAATGCCTTCGATTTTTTACAAGTTATTCTCCACTTTATTTCCTATAATTTAATTTCTGTTTTATTCCTTATCTATTCATATTGTGTTAAATGAGGGTTCCCAACCTAGTAAAATAAGTAAAAAAAGTGATGGTACGGCCTACCGCCACATACTGGCCCAATTCAAGCAAAATACTGTATATTTATATACACCTTTGAACTGTTCCGTGTAATGATTTCTCATTTCACGAAGGTCAAGCTTGCTGTCTCTCCTCTTATATATATATATATATATATATATATATATATATATATATATATATATATATATATATATATTCATTTCAAAATTGTGAAATTCATCCCATATATATATATATAAAACATTCTCCCGTAAAACACACAAAACAAGTGTGTGTGTGTATATATATATATATATATATATTACGGTACGGAAAAAAAGAAGACCTAAAGTCCAAGGAATATTATACCCCAAATGGACAGGAAATTCAGAGAAATTCCAGGGCAAAAGATTTAGGGGTTGTAATGACAGATGATGCGAAATTTGAAACACAAAATAAGATAGCAGTAAACAGAGCAAAGAGAATAACGGGTCAGATATTGAGAACCTTTAAACGAAGGGATAGGAATGTAATGATTCCTCTACTGAAAACCCTGATAATACCCAAATTGGAATACTGCTCGGTCCTAACATCCCCATATAAAAAAGAAGACATTAGACAGCTGGAGGGGATCCAAAGAAGCTTCACAGCCAAGATCAATGGGTGCAAAGAACTAAATTACTGGGAAAGGTTACGAGAACTAGACCTATATTCACTGGAAAGGAGAAGAGAGAGATACACCATTATTTACACTTGGAAAATAATGGACAAACTAGTCCCTAATCTTACTCTGAATCCCATAACTCCCCAAACAACGGTGGAAAGTAGAAGCGGTAGACTGTGTCGTATTCCCAAATTGAAGGCGAGACAGGGAACATCCTTAACCCTGAAAGAAAATAGTTTTGTAGTGAGAGGACCAAAACTGTTTAATCAGTTGCCCAAAGACCTAAGAAACACGAAGGGAGTTGCAGTGGAAATCTTCAAAAGAAGACTAGACGCCTGGCTCAGAACAATCCCCGATGAGCCGGGCGTACCTGGCTATGTGAGGTGGAGAGCGCAAGAATCCAACTCACTACTTCACCAGGCCAACTCGAGAGGAGGGGCGTCAAGCTTGACCTTCGCGAAATGAGAAGTCATCGCGCGGAACCTTTGTAAGGTAAGGTAAGGTATATATATTACGGGCTAATATTATTCTTCAAGTTCGTTCGTTTAGAAATCATGGTAAGTTATCGCAAAAACTTTATTAATTTGAACATACTTTGCATTTGAAGTAATCCACGAGTGAATAAACTAATTTTTTTTACCAAACCGAGGAAATTGCGGAACTGCGCAAGTTTTGAATCAGTTTCAAGAAAAAAGCCATCGACAAACTATACCCAAAGTTGAAGTAGCCATACACTTATTTCGAGTAAATACGAGTTTCTTTTCTTTTTGGAGACGTTTTTTCGAAGTACAGTTATTGTAATATAGCAGTGGAATAGAGAGTATCAAGAGAAAAAAGCTCGTGAATCGTGTTCATTTCTACAAACACGATGGAGTAAGTCGGTTACTATTCCACTGACTACCCGAAGTCAATATTTAAATTTCAAATGTGTTTTGAAGTTTGAACGAAAACTTTTGTGAATTTTTTTAAGTCGATTTTGAAAGTATTTCTATCTGCGTTCTGATTTTGACCTATTTCGGATCTAGATTTTTTTTTTGTGAAATTTTTAATTGTAAATTGTTAATTACTCATACTTCTAAAAATCGAGTTCAGATTTCGACTTGTACAGATTGTATTATTTTTTAACTTAAGAATTTGACCCAAATTATATTCGGATTTCTCAGACCGAACTCCAGTTTCCGACCGTGAAACTTAATTGTTAATCGTATCAAACTACAAATTCGATTTTTAAAAGTTGACATAAACACTTCGATTAACAGTAATTATATTGTGAATTTAGATTTTATCTTTCGTTTTAACAAAAACTTCGTTTGAACAAAACTCTATTGTAAATCTTATCCATAAGCTTCCTGTATCATAATTTACTCGCATAAACTTCATTGACATTTCTTTGCAACAGGTTACAATTCGACTTTTAAAGGGAATTATATCTCCTTGTACAGAATTAAAGATATTTGTAATTGATTTTTTGGGATTTGTCGAGTTTTCGTGAGTGTTAAGTTTGGACCAAATTAAAATGTTAAAATCTTTTTCGTTTTTCTTTAATATTTTATATTAATATTGTCAAAAGTGCATATTGATAACCATTATTCACAGAACATCACCAACCTACTACTTGCGAGGTCATCCTATAACACTACACACACACACACACACACACACACATATATATATATATATATATTTTTTTTTTGATCATCGATGCATTCATAGTTTAAGTGGAAGTATGAAGAGTTAAACATCTTTTTACATAGAGCACCATTCTGCTCATACGCCCATTTCACTGTACGAGCAGCTCGCAGCAGCACTGCCAAGCAAATAGGGGGGGTCAAAGTACTGACGAGGCTTTCGTACGTGGTTCATCAACCACTGAAAGCAACAATGCTCCGTGTTAGTCTAATCCGTATTGAATTGATTGCAGTTTTCGTTAGTTTGTATTGCAGGCATCCCCAGTTATTATCAGTCCTGGTGCATGATTCTTCGGCAGCAAACTGCACCACTAGTTTGTTTCCTCCCCAATGCAGCACAAATTTACCTGTATCACTCAGTCACACTCGTACTACCTTAGGCTTGATCTACACAAACTGAACCAAAAACCGCAAATATCCGCAATCGCAAACCGTTCGTATTTTGTTTAGAATAATATTTTCCTATATCTATCTGTACACTCAACACGGGAAAAAAATGTATTTGTAAACTCAAACTGAACAGAATTTAAAGAAGACTGCGTCTCAAGGTGGAATAACCTCCAAAAGAACAGAAAACAAACCCACAATAAAAATCGGGAAAACTTTCAATACTTTACCTTTTCCTTGTTTTGTAGCTACAATTTCAATATTTTTCAGTGTACCTCTTTATAGTCCAGTTTAGTCTTTCCGTCCTTATATATATATATATATATATATATATATATATATATATATATATTATATATATATAAAATGGCTTAGTGGTTAAGAGGACACTGGGCTGCTGGTGAGGCGTGGTTTGGATTCCACGTTAAACTGTAGGTCTAAGGTGGAGTGAAAAGCTTGACCTTCGTCAGAGTAAACAATATATATATATATATAATATATATATATATTACCTTACAAAGTTCAACACCTGTGAAGACTTTATCGAAAGGATTGAAACTGATGATTGTTTTCTTTTAAATCTCATTTTTAGCGACGAGACAACTTTCCATACTTCTGATAGATTAAACCGCCGTAACTGCAGGATATTGGGAGAACAAAATTCACACGAAACATACGAAGAGAGAGAGAGAGAGAGAGAGAGAGAGAGAGAGAGAGAGAGAGATTCGCCAAAAGTGAACGTTTAATATGCTTTGTTAAGCGATCGCATTTCCGGGGCTTTTTTTTTCTTCTTTTTTTACCAAGACAAAGCCGTTAATGGTGAATCTTATCTCAGAATGTTAAAAAAGAGTTATTTGTTTCTCTTATACGATAAATTTTAGGTTTATTGGAACGAGCAATGTTTCAACAGGACGGCGCACCGACTCATTTTGTTCATACTGCGCGTACGTTTCAAGACGAAACATTTTCAAGATGGTGGATTGACCGAGAAGATCCTACGAGATGGCCAGCTCATTCTCCGAACCTATCTATCTCTTCCAGATTCTTATCTTTGGAGATATATATAAAAACAACCGTATATCACAACAAACCAAGGCATATTAATCCACCAAAAAAGAATGTGCTTTAAAGATGCCGTAACATCAGTTCCTGTATAACTGTTTTGGACAATGTTTTCATTGAATTAGACTGTAGATTTCATTTACTTATTGAAAATAATGGAAGAAATGTGGAGATTTACTAACTATCAGATGTAAAACTTGAAACATACTGAATCAAATACCCTTTAAATTTTCCGAATGTATCCGTTCAATAAATAGTTATTACAATTCCTTTATGGGCTATTCATTTAAATACAATATATATATATATATACACACAAATAAATGGTTAAGTGGAAGCGAGCTGAAACGTTTAACATTTTTCACACAAAGTATCATTACGAACATACGCCCATTTCAGGGCACAAACAGCTCGCAACAGTAGTGCTATGCAAACGAGGTGGGGGGGGAGGGTCAATGTACTGACGAGGCTTCCGTGCATAGTTTATTGCCACTGAAAACGACAAAGCTCCGTGTTATTAGAAGCTACCAGAGTAGGTAAGCGGAAATGGATCTTTTTCGAAGGATCAAAACGCGCAGCACTGAAGGATAATAAATCTGGAATGGACAACGAACAACGCAAAACTAAGAAGTAGAATGCAGCTATATTTAAAATCCTACAATTTATTATCTCCAAATGAATATGGCTTCCGTAATAATAAAACAACGGAAATGGCTATTTTAAATCTTATGGAAAATGCAAATATAGCTGAAGAGAACAAAGAAATAATGATATCAGTATATTTGGATTTCAGTAAGGCTTTTGATGTAACAGACCATAATATTGTACTTAACAAATTATACTGTTACGGCTTTAGAGGAGCAATCGGTGATTGGTTTAAAAGTTATTTGTCCAAGTTATTTTGTGTCAGTAAATAAGGGCTGCTCAACTAAAACGTTTGTCAAACATGGTGTACCACAGGGCTCAGTCTTGGGCCACTGTTATTTTTTATTATATATAAATATATGACCCTCCACGCTCATCTGATATACTTAACTTCATGATGTTTGCGGATGATACAACTGTCTTTTTCTCGCAAAGATGTTAATTCAGCTAAGAATATATTTAAATCAGAATTTATCAGTGTAATGAAATGGCTGACCACCAATAAACTCTTCCTAAATACCAGTAAAACAAATTTCATGATTTTTACTAATAAACCAAATGATGAACCAAATGTTGATGAAATCGCTGTAAAGGAGTGTACCGCAACAAAAAATCTTGGTGTAACGCTAGATAAGAATTTCCATTGATCATGTAAATAATATCTCAAAAAAGATTTCCAAGGAACGCTGCTATAATGTTTAAACTTAGAAATGTAGAGTCCCTAAACAGATTTTATTAACTCTGTATCATACTAATTTTCTTCCTTATATAACGTACTGCACCCTTGTATAGGGAAATTCCGCTAACAACGCTTTAAATAGTATCTTTGTCATCCAAAAACGAGCAGTAAAGTTATCTGATGCTGATTTCCATGATCATTCAAGTGCATTATTTAAAGAGCTAAAACTACTAAAGCTCAAAGATGCACCGGTAACCAAACCGGCACATTTTATTTTTATTTACGAGTGTAAGAACAAAATCATTAACTTACAATGCGTAAATAAATATTTATTTTGTAACTCATTAAGCAATCCACTCGTATCTGACTAGAAACAGATCAAAGCATTGATCCCTCAATTTAATAATTCTTATTCATGCTTTATATATTATTAATTAATAATTTATAATAATAACTATCTTTTTTATTTTTAATTAAGAGCCTAGTAAAGCCTAAAGCTTAAGGGTCACATTAAATAAAATAAATAGTCCGATTTCATAATTATTTATGTTAAAACTACAGTGTAAAATTGTATTTATTTTATGAATTGGGGGTTATTCAATTCAATATTATAGTCCAAAGAACATCCAAATCCATAATCACTGTTGTCAGTCTGTATTGCAGACACTCCCAGTCATTATCAGTCCCCGGTGCATAATTCTTCAGTAGCAAGACGCATCAACAGCTTGTTTCCCCCCCAAGGCGACACAAATACTCCCAGTTTTTTTTAATTAAGAGTACCTCAGGCTTGCTCTACACAGGCTGCACCAAAACCTTCCGTTTATAGGGGGCTATATGTTTAATCCTCGTTGTTTCTGGATGTTACCAGAATTTGTAGACATCTTTATATATCTTAGAATATTAATCCCCCATTGTAATTACGCTTAACTAAAAATTTCTCGCTGTAATTAACCCGCTTATAATTCATGTATAGTAAAATAAAATGGCGGATATACTGTAAAAAAAAATATATATATGGTAGTAAAAATTAGTAAAACATAAAAAATATATAGTCAAAAAAGTCTATTTATTTATATATCATTACAAAAAAATGTAATGATGAGGTTGTTTAACCACATTGGCAACATCTATCTAAGGTCATACGACGGAGGGGACCTACTAAAGCTTTACGTGGGATCCGAACCACGGGTCGCTATATAGTCTGAACGCGGAGGACGGTCTCCCATCCAACTACTACCCAGACCCAATGTCGCTTAACTTCACTGATCATCCGGACGCGACGTTACGACATTGGTTACGACGTAGCCCGTTTTGAGCATATGGAAGTAACTTGTGCAGCAGTCTAAAATATCTTTTATAAAGTGAATTTACTGGTTTTGCCACAACCTTTTTGATAATTATGCCAAGCTCGCTGCCCAAAAACAATGGAGCAGAAAGTACAAAAAAGAGTGTCTTTAGCTTCGCTCGTACTGAATCTGAAGTTTGCTTTACCACAAGAACTTCGATATTGTTTTCTTACGTCTGATTCACTCTTTCCCAACCGGGGTGCCCCAGATGCCTTCTAGGAGGGTTGCGAACTTTCAGGAAAATGACACAAACTAAATTAAATTATAGTTCTGAGAACATAATTCGCAAATTTTTATAAGACAATCCAGACCTTCAACCGAAGAATTCATTAACCTATTAGTGCGGAAGCTTTTTGGGTGCGAGTCTGACTAGTAAACTTGTCATATCACTGACATAAAGCAAGTTTTTTATTTTATATAACATCCTATTTTGGGATCTTTAAGTGAAGTTGAAGAACGGAGGAGAGAGCGAGGAGCCTTGTCTCACTCCGCGTAAAGATCCAAACACAACCAAAAACATATTACCCATCTAATTGTAACAGTTTAGTTGATGAACCAAAATTCCAATACATTTAATGCTTACAATGGTACGTACTAGTGGTTGACAGGATATCCGCATCTGCGTCATTTTTAACATCCGCATCCGCACTTCTGACTGCGGATGTTATGCGGATATTACCTCTAATAAATTATGCAATTTACAATTAAATTAGTTTGTAAAGTAGCTTATAAGTCCCAGTCATGCACATTTCATGTAAAGTATTAATTATTAATGAACAAACAAATATATAAACCTCAAAATATAAATACCTGGTAACACAGAAAATTAAATGAAACTTGTTTCATTGAATTTTCTGTGGCTGAAAGTCTTGAGAAAGTTATTATTTTTATCATAATGAAAACATTAATATTAATTTTAATTCTTATGCATTGCCTGCCATAATAGTAATATCACGAAATTTGAAAAATTATGTCATATTCATAATTCTATATTATACAGGGTGGGCCGTAAGTTTCCATACATAGGAAAAATAAACATTTTTTTATGGACAACCATTTTTATTTATATAATATGCTCTACATGGTTGCCATTGTTTTGAAAACACATTTCAATACGTGTTCCCCACTGTTGATGAACACGCATCAGCACAGTTGACGTTATGCTTGTAATGGCGTTGGTGATACGTTCCTTTAGATGATTTATGTCTCGTATCTTTTCCTGATACACCATGGCCTTCAAGTGCCCCCAAAGATAGAAATCAAGGGGGGTGAGATCTGGGGATCTGGGAGGCCACTCCACAGGACCACGCCGACCAATCCAAGCATCCGGAAACTGCTGCTGCTGATCCAAATACCGACGCACGTGAAGACCATAATGAGGTGGAGCTCCATCTTGCTGGAAGTAAACTGGGAAGTTACCTTCCTCGTTTAGCAGGGATGGGAAAATCTCTTCTTGCAACATGTTAAGATACCTTTCGGCATTAAGATTTCCACTGACAAAAAAAATTGGTCCAATAATTCTGTCACCCCATATCCCGGCCCACACCATCACTTTACCGGCACCTTGCATCTTCGTCGGACTCAGCCAGTTAGGGTTAGCATTACTCCAATAACGTATGTTTTGCCGATTAACCTCTCCATTGACGTAAAAATTTGCTTCATCAGTAAACAAGATCTTACGTCAAACGCATATTCTTAGGGTATCTGAAACATAAAAACAAACGTTTAATTTTTCCTATGTATGGAAACTTACGGCCCACCCTGTATTGATAGATTAACTAAATATCCGCATCCGCATCCGCGGATATTGAAATTAAAAATCCGCATCCGCAGATGTTGAAAAACTGACATCCAGTCCACCACTAGTACGTACATTCATTTATCTTAATTTCTTAAATAAAACAACGCGAGTTACTCTATTATGAGTCTATAACATGTCAAAGTACGAACAGAGTTTGAAAAGAGAGTCCAATAAGTTACTGCGTGAAATCTGTGAGATGGCAACAACATTGCTGCTTTTGGCGTGAAGCGAATTAATTAATTTATTGGAGTTGTTTAACCTCCTTCGCAACATCTAAGGTCATATGACGGAGGGGACCTACTAAAGCTTTACGTGGGATCCGAACCACGGCTACATAATCTAGGCGCGGAGAACGGTCTCCCATCCAACTACTACCCAGACCCAATGTCGCTTAACTTCGCTGATTCCGGGAAGCGGTGTTATGACATGGCGTGAAGCAAACAAATTTTTCTGTTTCATTCTTCCATGAGACTGAGCGATGGTACTGCTCAAAAATTTTTTTTCTGAAGTACTACGTTAGTGCATCACAAGGTGAGCTTTAAATTAATTTAACGTTGAAGAAATATATATATATATATATATATATAAGATGAATTTCACAAACACGTGAAAGGAATGAATGATGTAAACCCACAAGGAAAAGGAAAAATGATTCCAAGGCCTTTCGTGTATTCAGATGTACATTCCAGTGATGTAGGTCTCGAGATCGGTCTCGGTCTCGAGACCGATCTCGAGACCCAATTTGCAGATCTCGATCTCGATCTCGGTCTCCGCTATTTAGATCTCGGTCTCGATCTCGGTCTCGACAGACGCGGTCTCGGTTTTTCTCCCCGAGACCTTTCGAGACCTCGCGAGACCGTATTGAAAAATACATGTTACTGGCATACTCATGATGGTGGCTTGGTTGAACAGACACAATTCAGAATGTTTATGAAAGTTTGTAAAAGTAAGGGACTCTAGGTATTCACTAATCAGTCACCCTGTTTTGAGTTGCCACGTTTGTCTTGCGGAAGGGTGTGGGTCTGAATTTTTTTAGGTTAGCGCTACAAACCCCCCCCATATGACAAATATTATTAATACAATGACAGTTCATACACTAAGGATAGAAATATATACAATTGATTAGAAATAATACGGCACTGTCGAAGTTAAGTGGAGCTACAGACAGACGTTTTCGTACCAAGAAGTCCATAGCTTAGAGCCACGCTTCTCAAACTAGGGGTCGCGACCCCTCAGGGGGTCGAGTAAATATTATTGGGTGTCGCAGAAACATTTGAAAATATTATTTTTTTCATAAATATACAGTGTTAGTACCTATTGCTTTTATGACATTGAGTGAAGGGTCGCGAAAAAATTTGTCTGATCCAAAGGGGTCGCAAGTGAAAAAGTTTGAGAAGCCCTGGCTTAGAGGATAAATGGCAGGACTCATGGATAGCTTGGATGATCGGGTTGGTTGATTTTTTAATTCTTTGCATTAGACTGTGTTGAGCACGTCTTGTTACCTCCGGGAAGCTCGGACATTGCGGGTAGCAAACATTTGCGAAGCTGAGCATCTCGGGGGTAATTTATGTAAGAGTCTAAAAGACCTGTTGTACAGCAAATTTAGGGTTCTGCCAGAACCTTTTTTATAATTCACCCAGAGTTGCTGACCGTATATATTACTGCAGAAAGTACGAAAGAGTGTGTCTTTAGCTTCACTTGTACAGAAACGAAAGTTCCTTATGGTCATATTCGCTTTAGCACACAGGCTTCGAGATTGTTTTCTTATATCCGAGTCATCACTCAAGGAGCTGGTAATAGTTTGACCCAAATACTTAAACTCTTGTACTTCCTCAATTACTTCACCATTCATTTTAAACCTTATATCAGCTGGCTGATTACAGCTTTTAGGATGAAATTGCATAACCTTAGTTTTTGTAACATTAAAAAGAATATCATGTTTCTGCGAATACACTTCGCAGACATTTAGTAGCCGATCCAGACCTTTAACAGAGGGACTTATTAACACCATATCATCAGCATAAACTAAGTTATTTATCTTTGTGTTATCTATACAACATCCTACTGTTGCCTCATTAAGTGAAGCAATCAATCCGTCAATATACAAATTAAACAGCATAGGGGAGAGCAAGGAGCCTTGTCTCATCCCGCAAGAAGATATATATATATATATATATATATATATATATATATGCACTAGAATCACAAAATAACACGTGACCTTATTAATAAGCAAACAACCACAAGGAAAAGGAAACACAAAGTCCGAGCGCTTTCGTGATATATTCACATTATCAAGGAGGAACAGAATAATGTGAATATATCACGAAAGCGCTCGGACTTTGTGTTTCCTTTTCCTTGTGGTTGTTTGCTTATATATATATATATATATATATATATATATATATATATATATATATATATATTATTTAGACCTTATGCTAATTGCCATGCCTCTGTTTATAGTACCGATATGTCAATTTATTTTTCATAAAAATGGTGTTGGAAAAATGTTATACAGGAAACTCAAGCACGGAGAATGAGCAGATACAGAGAGACAGCGCTCATTCTCACAGCAGCGATGACGAAATAAAACAGTCAAACCAAAGTTTCGAGACTAATGGCAAAATATCAAAGCTATCGGTCCAAGCAGAAGAACGTTGAAACTGGGAAGATTTTGAACAGCAGGGAACAGTTGCGGCGGTACCTCTTAGAGATCGATGAATCTCATATTTTAGTGCCTGCCTCTAGTGCTCCAATTGAGCGTGTATTTAGCCATGGAGGCATAATAATGAGGCCCCACAGAAGCCGAACTTCAGCAGATCTTCTGAGCATGCTGATGTTCCTTAAGTGTAATGAGCACCTATCATGCTTTAAATAAATGCACAAGTCAAACTGGGCAGTGGGTACGTTCATTAAACCTTCTGTAACAGATATAAAAAGTAAATAAATAAAAAGTACGTATATATATATATATATATATATATATATATATTCATTTGTTAATTTATAGGCTACACTTTTTGCATTCAACACACTACATCTGAGAAAGTAGTTATTAGTTTATTAATATACTTAACATAGTCTAATTTCCATAGTAGTGTAAAACAAATTGAAAGGGCATGAGCTTGGTCTCGATCTCGATCTCGGTCTCGAATTTTAAGGGTCTCGATCTCGGAAGGTAGATCTCGATCTCGAACCTTTGATCTCGGTCTCGATCTTGGTCTCACAGGATCAGGTCTTGGTTTCGGTCTCAGTCTCGGACTTGGTGGTCTCGACTACATCACTGGTACATTCCCTGACGAGGAGTACTTCTGAATACACGAAAGACCTTGGAATCATTTTTCCTTTTCCTTGTGGGTTTACATTATATATATATATATATACACACAAACTCAGAATGGTCCCCTGAGAAACTTATATGTTAAACACAGACCGTGCATGGAACAAGGAACTCTTCTGGGAAAATTAAATCCACTATAGTCCGAATAAGTAATGGTAAATGACAAATACCATAGTTTTTCTTTTTCATGATGCTAGCCCGACGTGGGCAACGGGTCTCTCGCAAGAGGTCCCATAAATATAGCTTCCCTCACCAGCTATCTGCAAAGCAGACAGGATCCAGCTTTGGGACATGGATCTAGGGTTTAAAGCAAGCCTAGTCCCACTACATTCAGAACCTCTATATAAGTAAAAGACTCGTTGCATTCACGTCGGATTGAATAAATCAAAGAAAAAGGGGTAACTATTGTATTTTTAGCCAAAAAAACAAAACTTAAACCTCAACCGGGACATTGAGCGTCCACTTTTCAAGGCACGTAACACGTCCGTTTAATATACACAAACTCAGAATGGTCCCTGAGAAACTTATATGTTAAACACAGACCGTGCATGGAACAAGGAACTCTTCTGGGAAAATTAAATCCACTATAGTCCGAATAAGTAATGGTAAATGACAAATACCATAGTTTTTCTTTTTCATGATGCTAGCCCGACGTGGGCAACGGGTCTCTCGCAAAGAGGTCCCATAAATATAGCTTCCCTCACCAGCTATCTGCAAAGCAGACAGGATCCAGCTTTGGGACATGGATCTAGGGTTTAAAGCAAGCCTAGTCCCACTACATTCAGAACCTCTATATAAGTAAAAGACTCGTTGCATTCACGTCGGATTGAATAAATCAAAGAAAAAGGGGTAACTATTGTATTTTTAGCCAAAAAAAAACAAAACTTAAACCTCAACCGGGACACTGAGCGTCCACTTTTCAAGGCACGTAACACGTCCGTTTAATATACACAAACTCAGAATGGTCCCCTGAGAAACTTATATGTTAAACACAGACCGTGCATGGGACCTCTTTGCGAGAGACCCGTTGCCCACGTCGGGCTAGCATCATGAAAAAGAAAAACTATGGTATTTGTCATTTACCATTACTTATTCGGACTATAGTGGATTTAATTTTCCCAGAAGAGTTCCTTGTTCCATGCACGGTCTGTGTTTAACATATATATATATATATATATATATATATATATATATATATATATGGAGAGAGAGAGAGAGAGAGAGTTGAATAACAAAGTGCAAAAAGTGTTTTACTAAAGAGAATGGATAATTCTCACCTTATATTGAATAGTGGTATGGCCAAAATGTAATGACCTAAGAATAAAGTGATAAAATACTTGTGGTTCGTTCTAATGCACTGGTTCCCAACCAGTGGGCCATGGCCCACTTGTTTCTTTTAGCATTACGTTAATAAATGTTAATAAAAAAAATGTACTTATTAAACCTTATTTAAACATGATACCAGCTTAGCAACATGGGAGGTGGGCCGTCGCCTCAAAAAGGTTGGGCAGCACTGTTCTAATGTAGGTTTAATATTGCTGAATAACAGTTTTGAAAACTGATCGAGTTTTTGTGTCGCAAATTTATTGGATTGGTTCGTGTAACTATTGACAAAATTGAACATAACTTCCAAATTGGTGCATTAGTCGCAGGATTGACCTATTTTTAGATCAGAATCTGATATTGGAGTTTTGCGTATCAAAACTAAAGATGCTAATCATTATCAAGCAGTGGCGGCCATACTTGGTTGTAGGCCCCTGTGCGAGACAGATTTTTGGGGCCCCTCTTCCAGGCACAAATCTAGTTTGATTATATACCGGTACCGGTTTGATTATATACCTACTGACCGGGGCTAAATATTTATTCAAACCGAGGTTTATAGATAATGAAGGCACGTAACAGCACTTATTAAGCGAACACGCACATCATACAAACGAAACACTCATCAAAATAGCAAACAGTGAGACGGGCGTAACAAATGTATATAAATACTGAAACATCTCTTCCTAATTTGTAATTAAATACAAAATACAAAATTACAGCTAAAAAGAATGTAATTAAATTCTAAATTCATTATTTGAGAATGCATTTAAAATATAAATACATCATAATATATGATAATCTTAACTGACGTGACAGGTTCATAATGTAACAATGTTATAATATAACAATGGGCCCGTGGACACGTGTACTCGCTAAATCGCCTTATCTTTGTTAATGCGCTTTAAAGTTTTCCACCAATTTTTGTGTCATGTACGCAATTTTATAGAATTCTGTATAATATCTTTGTATGGTTATACGCCTTTTTATACAAAAGTTAAAAACTTCTCCAAATTAAGGCGAAAGTGAGAAGCTTTAAATACGTTGAAATGAAACTTTTGAATTAATGATATATGTAAATATATATTTTTTTCATCAATATAGTTCATTTTATAGATATAAACTATATTGGTTTTTTATGATGAGGGCTTGGTAGGCCCCTGTGCGCAGCACACCCTGCACACCCTATATGACCGCCATTGTTAACAAGATCTTATAATAAATGACCTTATTCTAGGTCAATGGTTCTCAACCTAGGGGAAAATTACCCAACTGGGGTAATGACAGTAATGACACGCGATCCAGAAATTATAAAAAATAATATTGTGATAATCGAGAAGTTATAAAGAATAATATCTAATGATTGGAGTAATGGAGCTGGATTAGAATTGGTTTTGGGTAACCTTAAAAAAAAAAGATTGAGAACACCCGCAATCTAGGTTAACCAAATTGAGAATTGAATTTTGAGTAGAATCACTGACCTCAGTAAGATGACCTCAGTACCTTCACTTCGCTTAATAGGGAAACGGTTTTACCCACTGAACTACGGAGTCCAAAGCTGGGCACTTGCGGTTTTTTTTGCGGTACTGCGGTACTGCGGTACTACCGCACTACCAAACCGGTACCGCATAACGC
Organism: Bathynomus jamesi; assembly: GCA_023014485.1. Classification (NCBI taxonomy): domain Eukaryota; kingdom Metazoa; phylum Arthropoda; class Malacostraca; order Isopoda; family Cirolanidae; genus Bathynomus; species Bathynomus jamesi. The sequence continues at coordinate 300,433 of JAJOZX010001433.1, read as the reverse complement.
AGTACCGCAAAGGATCGCTGAAAGTACAGCCTGTACTTTCAGCGATCCTTTGCGGTACTGCGTTATGCGGTACCGGTTTGGTAGTGCGGTAGTACCGCAGTACCGCAGTACCGCAAAAAAAACCGCAAGTGCCCAGCTGAACTACGGACGCTGGCTGAGGGCAAGATAAAAATCCTAATATAAAAATAGCATTTCTAATCAGGAAGTTCAACAAATTCATCTTGATTGAAAGTATAATGAAAAAGTATTAGGGAAAGTTGTAGAAAGGAGCGAACTGATAAAAGAACACTAACTTTCTCTCTGGAGTGATGCTTAAAATAAAGTTTATTTACCTTAACCGAGATGCTTTTGTGCCATATCTTATATATTTTGAATCTCAATGTATAGGATAAAAATGACCCTTCAAAAATCAATTTAAAAAAAGGACCTCTCTCTCTCAACGCATTCATTTGAGTAGGTTTAATGGATTATTAATTATTATTATTATTATTATGTTCCGTATTTCGACAGAAAATCTGACTTCCGTAAATGTAGGAAATATTCCTACTATTAGCCTCCCTCCCCCTCGCAGGTAAAAAAAAAAACTTACATGGACGGGTAAGTACAGTTAAAAAAAAAAAAGTTCATTAATTTCTTTCCGAAAATACTGGAAATCCCAGAATTAAAATGATGGTTGATAACGTTGCGCTTTCCCAAAATACTGTCATGAAAAGTATTGATGAAATGTTTCGTGCGTGTCAAGACAAATTATAAGGTTGTAACATATATTCTGCTCGATATTTTAGTTCATTCAGAACAAAAATTAATGAACTTATGAGGAAAAATTTGCTCGAATTTTTAGTTTATTCACAACAAAAATTAAATGACATTATGACAAATTAATCATCAATATAATTCTTGTCTTTTTCTCTAACCTCCTCCCACCTGAGAAAAGTTTTTTTTATGCCACGTTCGAAGAAATCTTTTGGTTTCGAGTTAAAAAAAAGCCATCACTTCGTTTTCGATAGTTCCCTGGATTGCAACTTTTGTCCATGTAGGTGGTGTTGCAGACTTCTGAATAAATGGTAGTCTGAAGGTGCGATGTCCGATTGGGCTGTGGTGATTCGAGCAGTGTGAGGCCGCGCGTTATCCTGGTGGAATAGAATACCTCTGCGATTAATTAATGCAGGACGTTTTTCTTGTAATACCATCTTCAATCGTTGGAGTTGTTGGCAGTAGACTTCAGCTGTGACTGTTTGGTTATCTGGTAGAAGCTCAAAATGAATAATTCCTTTCATATCCCACCAAACGCATAGCAAAATTTTCTTTGGATGGGGTCCATTCTTTGGCTGAGGTTCAGGCTTTGTTTCACGGCTAAGCCACTGATGTCGACGCTTAATATTGTTATAGAGGACCCATTTTTCATCCCCAGTGACAATCCGATTCAAAAACGGTGCCTGCAATTGCCGTGAATGCAGTGATGTGCAATTTTAAATAGGCCGGGCTGAAACTCAAGATAGAATTAATCAGAGTCATTAACAGTTGGCTTTTGATATAAAAATAAGATTCCTGAAAAAAATAATTGGTGGCCACCAACGTGTGTCCGGCCACCCCCGTTTTTGTAAAAACATCTAATGCCGCCACTAGCAAAATCAGGAAAATGGCAATATCTCTTCTTCTGAACATGCTAGAGAGATGGTTTGCATACCAAAAGATTTAGAATTTGATTTAGAACAAATTATTAAGAGTGGTATGTTTTCATAAAACCTTTAGTTTTTGAGTTATTTTAGAAAAACTAATTTTTGGGGCCCATAGACCCCCTTTCGACGGACCTTAGTGACAAAAGAAATTCTAAAATAAGCATGATTTGGCTTTTTGATTACTAACATTGCCCTAAAAGGATGTTGACATGGACATAGTGATCACATGATATGACTTTTCCTTGTTATCTTGCATCCATTATGCTTGATTAAAGAATAGAGGGTGGGGCTGCTTCATGAACTTTTTTTAAACGTAATAAATTGAAAACTTGTTTTTTTTTCAGGTGCCTTTGTTATAAGTTTCCAACTGCAATTTGTCATTGAATTCAACATTTGCAATATAAAGTATGACTTCTACAAGGAAAACAGTTGCTAAAGTACTTGGTGATGTACGTTTTATGCCAGCAGAACAGTTTCCTTTAGGGAAATTGCCTACGTTGAAGCAAGTTATTGAAAGGTGTTTGTGTTTCGGAGACTATAAAACAGATGCTGTACTGAGAGCTACTTCTGAGGAATTGCATAAATTGTGGGTCACATATAATGTTTATCCAATATCAGTAAATGCCATACAGAGCCGACTGAAAACCCAAATAAAGGAATTCAACCGCCTTCTGAAGTATGACAAAAAGAAAAGGGGACCTAAATATCATCAAGATCTGGATGATTTTCTGAAAACTGTAAACGTTTTATTTGACATATATCAACATGATCACAAACTGTTGGCAGATACAGAGAAAAAGCACTTACTAAAAATGACTGAATCTGATTACCAGTTTTATGAGGTAGGTCTGTTGATTGAATTTCAAGTTGTAAATTATTAATTAATATTAATTAATTATCAATTATTAATATTATCAATTATTAATAATTTGCTACAATTTTTAAAGTGCATTTAATAAGTTAGTAATATCAATAATACACTATTAATGATGTTAATGATAAGTAATATTTTAGTATTTTCTCATTTTTGTAAGAATTTCAATTTACATATAGAGACCCATAGATAAAAGATACATTATAGTGTAATGAAATATAATCACTTTGTAGGACCAGAAAACAACTAGGCATGGTTACTGTACCCTGAAAGAAGTCCCAGAAACAGCCACTGACTTAAAATTCAAATCACGGGTTATTCAATCTCAAAAAGCAAAAGAATCAGTTCCTCCTCCTCATCCTCCTGAACCTATGGACATTCCTGAGTTGACAGATAGCGACAGTTGTAATGATTCATTTGATGCAGACTATGTTCCAGAAGTCTCAACATTACAGAACAGAACTAGATTACGCTCATTAGCTGAAGCATGTGACAGGTATAGTACTGAAAGATAAATCTTTTAATACAGCTTAAAGTGAAATCATTGTGACTAAGAGATTAAGATTACCAATAAATTATTCATTGACAATAGATATGTAAATCTACTTTAAATATCCTAACAGATATCAAGTAAGTGATAGAGCAGGAGCGGCTATTGGTTCTGCTACATTGGTGGACTTTGGAGTAATCACCCCAGATAACATACAAAATGTTATTGATAAGTATGTTTTTAATCACTCTAGATATTACATTTCTTAGCTTCTGCTATAAGTTCTAAATCACCAGATTTACTATTATTTTTAATTAGCGTCAAAATTTCTATTTTGTATTTATATTAATTAGTTTCAAACAGGACACTGACATTTGTATTTTGTATATTTGTATAATGCTAATGCAGTAATGCATGGCCAATATTTTTGAAATACTTTTCAGAAACAAGTTGAGAAGGGAGAGAGCTAAATTGAGAGCTGAAAGGAAGAAGGAAGAAGTGATATTTGAAAAAGTGACTGGCATTGGCTTTGACGGTAGAAAGGATGCTACACTTGCTGTTAACAAAGTAAATGAAAAGTATTATACATCCACAATCCTAGAGGAACATTATGTCATTACTGGAGAGCCAGGTAAATGGAAATGATTGTCATACAGTTATAGGCGTTATGCTGTTATATTACTGTACTATAAAGTAATATTTCAATTACTTAAAAAATTTCTTTTTAAGTGACAACTGTCCAGTTAACTTTATTCCTTCCTTTTTCATTTTTATTTAATTGTAAAATTAATTACATTTATTTTCAGATGATTTCTACCTCGACCATTTTACCCCGGAGAGTGGCAAAGGCATTGACATTGCTCATGGCATTTATAAGATCATTAAAGGGACAGAACTTGAGGCCAAATTAAACTTAGTTAAAGCAGATGGGACAAATACTAACACAGGACATATGCATGGGTCAATCAGATATTTGGAAATGTTTTTAGGGCAACCTCTTCAGTGGGATATTTGTCTTCTGCATCTAAATGAATTGCCACTTAGACACATCTTCATAACTTTAGATGGGACAACAAAAAGTCCAGACAAATTTTCTGGCCCTATTGGTTCTCAGCTCAATGGGGATGTGTCAGAATGGAATGTTGTGGACTTCAAATCTATACCTTATCCTGCATTTGTGCTTCTACCAAATGAGGTGGTCAATAATTTATCAACAGACCAATACTATGGATACTGCATCTGCTGGGCAATTATTACTGGTGAAGTGGATGAAGACCTTGCACTCTTAGAAGTTGGCCTGCTAAATCACTCTCGATGGCTCACCTTAGCCTGTAGAATTCTTCGCTTTTATGTTTCACAAAAAAGACCCAGTAAGAACCTCAAAATCATAGTAGAATTCATCATCAAAGTATACTTTCACAGTTGGTTCAATATCAAGGCTAATAAGAGGCTAAGTGATGGGTCAAGAAACCTATTCAATATGATCCAAAGAGTAAATAAATTCCCTGACAGGAAAATTAGAGAAATTTGTTATGACGTATTAAACAATAACAGCTATTTTGCTCATGGTGAAAATATTTTAGTTGGAATGCTGGCTGATGAAGATGAAGAGGTGAGGAGGTGTGCTGTCAATAAAGTTCTGTGTCTGAGGGGAGTTATAGAGGATTTTGATGATGAATCTGGTAGTAGCAATGATTTTGCAGGTGGAATAATTGAAAGTGATGATGAGAATGAAGAGGATCATGAAGGTGGTACTGATGAATATCCTGCTATAGATGAGAATGTTAGGGTCTTTAGAAAGCCAATCATCAATTTCAAAGCTTCTGCATACCACAAGCTGTCTGCTATGTCCCAATGGGAAACTGTTCCACCTGTATTAAAAGAATTCAGTAATGATGAACTGCGTGATATCATTAATACCGCATTGAAACTGGATCACGAGTGCCACAGTCAGAATGTTGAAAGGCACATCAAGCTTGTCACTGAAGCATCCTTGGCTGTTGTAGGTCATGAGCGTAGAGATGGTCTTATTAGAAACAAAATTAGATCACGTAAATTAATGAAAGATTTTGTGTCTAAAAAATATTTTAAGTTCTAGATTATTATTTATCATGCTAAAATATGACAAAATGACAATTTGTTAATTGTATAATTTAATGTTTGGCGTTTTGGAATGTCAAAAAGCATTTTCAATGAATTTAAAATGGCTGATTTTGATTGATTTTGATTGCTGATTGAAAACCACTAATACATGTCAATTTGCAGCTTGAGAATGTTTTATTGTGTTGACATTCAGTTGAAAGGGGGTCTATGGGCCCAAAAAATTAGTTTTTCTAAAATAACTCAAAAACTAAAGGTTTTATGAAAAAATACCACTCTTAATAATTTGTTCTAAATCAAATTCTGCATCTTTTGGTATGCAAACCATCTCTCTAGCATGTTCAGAAGAAGAGATATTGCCATTTTCCTGATTTTGCTAGTGCGGCATTAGATGTTTTTACAAAAACGGGGGTGGCCGGACACACGTTGGTGGCCACCAATTATTTTTTTCAGGAATCTTATTTTTATATCAAAAGCCAACTGTTAGTCACTCTGATAAATTAAAATCAAACAAAAATTATAGTTTCAGCCCGGCCTAAAATTTTGTGCAAATATCGATTCGATGTTGAAGATTCGCTTGTGACAAGTCATGCGGAACCCATTTTCCTACCTTCACTACTTTTCCTACAGCTTCAAATGACGATGACTGGTCATATGGCTAACGCCGAGTTGCAGGCCAAGTTCTCTTACCGTTACCGTTGGGTTTTCCTCCACTGTTGCTTTCAGCAACTCTTCATCTAACTCATTTGGTCGTCCTGTTCGTTAATAATCAATCTTTCAGACTGAAGTCTCCACTTCTGACCTCCTCAAACCATCTCCTACACATCCATTCGCTCACAACATCATTTCCATAAACTCTTTGAATGTTTTTTGCGGATTCATTAACGTTAGATCCTTTATGGAAGAGGCTCTTTCGTGGGCGCCTTGTTTTTTCAATTACTGTAATATCGTAGGAGTGGCATTGTAACTGTATGAAAAACACCAGAGAAAATATTCATTAGCCTAATCCTACACTAGCCTAAGTCATTCTGTATCATTCTATAACGTGATAAAACCTGTGCGAACCTGTCGCCGCGTGTATTTTGCACCATTTCTAAAACTATTTCACATTATCTTGAGGTTATTCTATTATCTATCGTTCGTTTTCTAATCGAGCAGAATTTATGTTACAACCTGATATATCTTCTTTCTCCGTTAATAAGTACTTTCCACTGGCTATGGCTACGATTCTACTATTACGGTACAGCTTTTCGTTTTATGCTACATGTGTCGACGAAAAATTTGATGTAATTGAGGACATTGTTTGTTTACATCAGTTTGTTTAAACCATAGAAGCTGAGATTATTGGAGAATTAAAAACGTGCAATAAAGGCAAAAATCTTGACTGGTTCAAATTAGAGTGCATTTGCACAGGCGGTGTACCCTCTATAACTGGAAAGAAGAACAGATGTATTTCTTCGTTGGAGAAGTTTGTGGAACGCAAATTATTCAAGTACTATTGCATCATTCATCAGGAGGCTCTTTGCATTAGAGACTTTAACTTCTTTCGCGTGTGGTGCGATGCATACTGAAACAAAATTCCTGTGCACGCATTAAACAGTCAGGAATTTCGTTTCTTCTTTAATGATACTGAAGACGCAAATGGGGAAGGGAAGTTACTTCGTTGCAGTGGTGTTTGTTGTCTGCCAAAGGGAAAAACTTTTGAAATATTTTGGAATTTAACGGAAAAAGTACTCGCATTCTTGGAAAAGAAGAGCAAACTTCTCGAAGACTGCAGCTACTTCAAAACAAAGACATGGTTCAGTGATCTTGCTTTCCTTACGGACATTACCGGTCATCTTAACAACCTGGATATCCGCATGCAAGGAAAGGATTACCCTTTTCCCAACTCTTTTGAATTTATAATTTCAGCTTTCAAGACCAAGTTTAACCTTCTTATATTTTCATTTCGAAAAAAAAAAAAATCTGGATCACTTCGTACACTTGCAACAGTTAAAATATGACAATTTTCTTTACCAATTACATTACCAATTTCAAAAAATATCAACGTGATTTTCTTCATTTTAGAAATTTGTCTGAAAGAGGAACTTCCTTGAAATGAATGACCTTACTCTTTGATATATTTGCAGATTCGGATCGTTCTGCATCATGTGAACAGTTCTTCTCTACCAGGAACTTTATAAAATATAAATTGAGTTCTCAGTAATTTTATCCCGGAGACACTGGCACCAGACCTCCAATATCGTTCCAGCCTGACTGATACACACCTTAACAGTCATCTTTTACTGGTGTGTTCAAACTTGAATCCAGATACTCCTGAGATAGAACCTAATTTAAATATATATATTTATATATTTTTTTTTAATTAATGGTACTGCATTATGTCTTCGGCTGACACTGTGACACACTTTAGCAAATGGTTAGACACCACTGTTCCACCGCAAGACATTCAATAGCAGCTTACATAAAGATAAACACCATTTAGATGTTAAAATATCTGCATTGTGTTTTCCACAACTTTGCAATTTCTGCTTCTTCCCAGCACTCCATCGATTGTTAATGGGAGAGCAATCTTGGTGCCTTTTTTCTTTTAAAAATATTTCCAAAATTTTGTATTATCATTATTTAGGTTAGCCTCATAGGCTTTTAAAGCTCGAGTAGAATCTTTTTCCTATTTTCTTTCTTTTTATTGCTGGTTTCTAATAAGAACTACTTCTAATGATGTTCATATAAACTGGTCCTATATATGAGGCGTCCGGGTAAGGAGTGACGAAGCCGCCATATGTTCGAAAATCTGTTTTCTGTATCACCATCTTCTTCTGGCCTTTGTCTAGGCAGTGAATAATATACAGTACACTTACAGATACTTCGTCACTAATGCCTCTGAAATTATACACTGCATGGACAAAGGCCAGAAGAAGATGGTGATACAATGGCGGCTTCGTCACTCCTTCCCAGGACACTTCATATATTAGTCCAGGCAAAATTGCTTCAGAAGCTTTCTAAACTGTTTCCAGCTCAGGAACCATTGCCGAATAACATATCCAAAATCCGACAAAATTGGACCCCGGGAACACCCCCAAAAATGAAATTCAAAATGGCGGACTGGATGTTTCCTACGAAAAAAAAAATATATATAATTTACGCTTTTATTTATAGAGATACATTTGATGCTTTTTCTTTCAGTTGTAATGTTTTAAATAATTCAACAATATACAACACAACCAGTTATTACGCAAATATAATGTTATATAGCTTTTTACAGATTTTTATAATCAATAATACAACAATTATTTTTTTCCCAGTTTCAAGTTATGTTCATTACAGAAGAAGTGATACCTGGTCACAAACATACAGAAATTAATCCTCTTCATCACTATCATCGGATAGATTACCGGTACTTGGGTTGTTATCGCAACCACTGATTTGGCACTCGCCACAAGCGGCTGAACAGGGCATTCCATTACGCTTGCATCCACATCTTGAAGTAGCACATTTCGTCTTGCAGGAGCAGCGGATCATGTTGAGTAGATAATTTGGAGCTGGTGGCTTGTCGCAGGCTGTAGGGTAGTAGAAATTATTCTTTACATACCAATCCCACTGTTCTGCATCGATCTTCTCTTCTGTAGACTTCCAGATTAGTATTTGAAAGTACGTGCGAAAGCTGTGGTACTTTGTGGACGCATCGGTAGGTGGCAAACGTTCGGGTGTAACAAAAGATTTAGCTGTAGCTACCTTTTCAACTAACATTCGATGACGTAGTGCGTTAGTGGATTCAAGTGTTTTGCAGCCATACAACAGAAGCATTGCCTTTCTTCCAGCGGCTTCAATGTCAGAGTGTTGGCAACAATCAGAACAGAATGTATTTGCAACTGAACGGAGTTCAGCCACCTTCATCAGTGTGTCGAATGCTTTGGCTTTACCGATCGAAAAGATTCTGGATGTGCTATCACAGCCCGTGAAAGCATGCACAAACAGGAGATACTTGCAGATGTCATTGCCTAACAATGATTGAATGCTGAGAATATCATACACAGGATTAGGAGATGGTCCCCGTCTTATATCGCTGCGATAGTACAACTTGAAACCACTGTCCTTGGCATGGTACAGAAGGAGAATCAGCAAGTCGGTGTCTTCCCCTATTACTGTTGTAGTTGCATTTTCTGATGAGGAAACTGCTGCACGAACGATGTCCACATCAGCATCCCCATCTGCGTTGTGAACAGTACACCCGTGCTTCTTCAACATCTCACCTACGAGGGAAATAAATGCTTGCTTGTTGTTTTCATTAGCCAAGAAGTGTTCCTTCTGGCCAACAAACTTCATGCTTGGACTGAGATTCACATTTCTGCTTGTCTTGGTGCTGCGTCTTCTGTGGGTCATGTCCTTGATCGTAGGAGAGCTGCTGTAGCCATCAAAAACAATGATTGCTTTTCCATATGTTTTCAGAGTGAAATCGGCATATGAGTTGGCGATGCTGTCATATGTTTCATCTTGACGCCAGGAAACACGATGTAGTAGAGATCCACCATCCAATACGTACTGGTCTGTGCACTGAATTTCTTGAACTTCTTCCATGCGTAAAGTGTCAGTGTATTTGATTATTGCATGAGCTAGCTGAGACTTATCGGGTTTCCTCAAGATACTTCGTGATTCGAACAATGCAGGAGGATATGCACACAGTTCGTAACACATGACATCTTCAAGATTCATGTCTCCGCCAGTGGCAACAGTCATCATTCTCTGAAACAGTAGTGCAGGATCTACTTCTATATCTGAAGCATCAGTGATCACACCGACAGAAGCAGATCCTAGTGTTTTCACTTTGTCAGATCTTTTGGCAGAATATGTAAAGGCTTGTTTCCCAATCATTTTTACGACAATGTTCGTACCGATTGAATGCAATTGATGAACGTTAACTCCAGGATCAGCAGTTAGCCCTGTTACAATGTTGCAGAGACCCGAGGTAGAATGGAATGGGGATAAGGATTCCAGACGTTCAAGTACTTTCTTCATGTCATTACTGTCCCTGATTTGTCTACTTCCCCTCATTTCCTTGTGCTGTTCACTACTTTCCAACAAAACTCTGGTGTATTCCTGCATTGCTAAGTTATAAGTGGAACACAGAGGTATAGAAAAGAGCCACGTTGTCCTTTGGATGTCTGTAAATCCACTTCCGCGTGTCAGTCCGCCTCTGCTTTTCAGGGAACGCATTAGTACTTGTTCTATCACCAGGTCTGTGCCGAGTCCGGCCCATAATCTGTCGCTTCTTCTTACCACAAACTTACCTTCCTGGAACATTTTGTTAACGGCTGGATTTTCAGAAGGCAAACTTAACATTTTCTGCAGGTACAGGTATATCGATTTCAGGTAATTGTGATGTCCGGCTGCTGCAATTATGGGGATGGTCTCCAGCATAGCTTGCAAGTGCAAATCCCATGAGCCGGTTCTGTCTGCTGTTATCAAGGAACGTGCAATGTTGATCATTCGCTGATATTCCAACCAGAGTTGACTTGTTTGCGAAGTAGATTGTAGGTCAGTTTTCTTCGCATCCAAAGTGGTAGCAATCTGAGACAATGCATTCGAAGATTCCACATCCTCAACTGATTGTTTGGCGGTCATAACATCGTCGAGCAGGTCACAAGCTTCCTTATGGAGGTCATGAGGAGTTCCATCTTCATTACGAGGGAAAACGTCTGCGACTAGTAAGGTACTAAGAGCTGCATCTACTATCATATGACCACGTATCGCTCTTGAAACAGCTTTTCCAGACATCATGTGTTGCACGGCATTTGGTCCGTATATTTCTTGAAGTACTTCAGACAATCCTGAACCATTCATAAGAGTACCGACTGCTCCCAAAAGATTCATCAGAGTGTGAAATGATCCCAGCATTAAAACAATGTCCTGCAGGTCTCTCTGTTCATTGATGATTTGGGAAGCTTTCCAGAACAAAGGCTGATCAAAGGTAATAATGCATGGGACTTTTTGATCGCGTGCTATCTTGCTCAAATCTAGTAATGTCGAAAATATGCAGGTCATGTCAGTTGGCGACATATCTATGATGGGAAGGAACGTGATCGACGCCACACCTGGATGTGAGACACTTGATTCACCGTGAATTGCCTGCATTGTTCCGGACCAACTTGGACCTGATCTTTCTGCTGAAGATATCTGCCAGAGAAGACTAAGTCGACTTATGGTGGCAGTGGGTACTGGAAGTTCGCGGAATGAGATGTCCCTCAACATGCTTCTCGCGTGTCTATATTCCCTAATGTCAACGGTTGCAATCTTCTTAATGTCATTGTCACCAACATTACGCCTGTGAATAGAAGGGTGGATCTTGATCTTCGGAGTTATTGCGGCAATCATACCCATTTCATGAAAGGTGTTCTTCCCATCCAAAGTGCAGACATCATGATCGACGTTATCTGCTGCTAGAAGGACTGCAGTGTTTTCATCAACAGTAAAAGAGCCAGACCCACTTGCCAGCGCCGCGTTTCTTTCGAATCTTGTTACTTCTGCATACGACGAACAATAACCCAGCTGATGGAGAACGTCAATAAGGTACCTTGACCTAAAGTTGTGGTGTAGCTGAACCGACAAACCGATCTGTAGTGGACATAGTAATCCTCTAGGACGGGTTGCTTGCATAATGCTCTGCCCAATTGCACCTATTTTTCTTGAAGCATCCTGTCCCGCAAATGCTTTTGATAATAGCAATTTCAGACTGTTGGGAATGTAATCAAGAGCACTTTCTGCAGTGATGTCATTTGGAGATGGATACACATCTTTTCTAGGCGAGTCGACAGACTTGATATCACTTCTGATTATTTTTGCAGCAGCTTCTACTAGGTAAATCTTCTGTAGCTCTATATCTATATCACATTCTTTCGACTTTTTGTGATAATCTATAAGAATTTCATTAGCTGTCTCTCGTAGTGTTACTACATCTGCCTTCCCACTTTCACCTGATATTATGATCTTGTCTCCGTAACGTTCTAAAAGCTTTCTCTTCATGTGCCTGCGTTCGTAGACAGAGCTCTGACTTCCTTGAAGATATTCCTCCATTTTGGAAATTAGGTCTCCAATCAACAGCTGTTCATCATCATTCTCTTCCAGGTAAGCACAGGTCTGAAGGAATGCTTGGTGTTGCTCTTCATTAGTTGGTCTCCCTTTCTTCGAATCATGATCGTCGGAGGAGTATTCGCGAGGAATGTTTTTTCCACTTCGAAAATTTACGCTGCAGGTGTGATGGTAGACACAATCTGCAGCAGGAAGATCACGAAGATAATACTCCAGACGGTCTTTTACATTAAACGACCATTCATCGCAGCGGCTTTCACAGCACCTTTTTATGGTTTCGGAGAACTCTGTAGTTCTTATTTTGACATGCTCTGATTTTGGTTTGTGTTTAGAAAAAAGTCCACAAAGGTATCACAAAACAAACAGTGAGTAGCACTGGAAAATGCGTATTCATGAAAACGAGCACTTTTCCTTGGTATTGCCTCGGCTGCGGTCTGTCGCTTCTTTATTTCAATGGTCTTTTTATCCGTAAACCTTTTCCTACATACAACGTGAACACTTATTCCAGCTGTTGCAACAACATCGCTTCCACGGCTGCGGCTGGATGCATTTATACCATCTGCTCCTTTTTGCGAGATGTGAAACCACTTCCTGTCCGCTGTCCAATTTCTCCTTACAAATCACGCACAATTCTTCCAGGGGGTCTGCATCTTGAAGGCGGACGCACACCGATCAGCCGTACACCGAGTCAGTCTGAAACAAAAAACACAAATTAATAACTGTGTTGCAGTATTTAAAAGGTACCATAATAACAGTTTTAAAGAAAAATGACAAGCACAAATACGCAGATTTGATAGTGGGTAGTAGGAATAAGAGTTTGTATATAATATAAGTTTATAAAGTGTAGCAATGTCCATTCTCACATACACTCCATACAGTATTTTATTTACATTACGTGACGTCATAGTTTAATACTAGCCGCCTAATACAATTTTTAGTCATATAGGTTAATTTAGAAACGAAAATGTGTTTTAAAACATTTTACTGATCAAGAAAAACGTCATAACTCTCTCTACAAAGCGAAATTAAAATTTATTGTATTTCGTAGGAAACTGCCAGTCCGCCATTTTGAATGGAAACAGTTTAGAAAGCTTCTGAAGCAATTTTGCCCAGGTTGAAGCTATTTTTGCTCTAGATTGCCTGGACTATATTCTCAGTCTAGCGAGGAAACACCATAAATCGTATAAGCATCTTTAGATACTCCTTTCCAGGAGAGCAATAAAATCATTTCATCCAGAAATAACCTTAGTTTGACAATTACAAGATTTAATCGAATGGTTTCCAACTTTCTTTAGTATGGATATTATATCGCTGTACAGGGTGTCCCAGAAGTCTGGACTCATAGGGAAAATAGACATTATATTTTTAAAGTGAAACAAACGCATTTCTAATGTCAGTTTTACATATTTCAGGAAAGAAAATACCGCGATGGCTCAGTATACCAATCAAGAACTGGTGTTGCTACAAGTTTCCGGAAAAAGCCACAGGAAGATCCTGTGGCTTTTTCCGGAAACTTGTAGTAATACCAGTTCCACCTTCTCTTGCTTGGTATACTGAGCTATCAGGGTATTTTCTTTCCTGAAATATGTAAAACTGACATTAGAAATGCGTTTGTTTCACTTTGAAAATATAATGTCTATTTTCCCTATGAGTCCAGACTTCTGGAACACCCTGACTATGCGTTTAAAATACGAATAATTTGAAAAAAAATTACTAAAGACAACTCGCAATATTTCTAAATTATTTAAAAAAAAGAAAAGTGTTCCGTCCTTTGTTTATATCCTATTTTGTGTTCCATATCAATATATTAGACCAGTCGACACACTTATTTTTACCTATTATATTACAGTATTATTTCGTGTCGTTTAAACTTGGTCAAATTAATAAATAAATGTAATTGCGCGCATTACATCCTATGCAATATATTTTATAAGTAGTTTATATGCGTATATGTAAAAACAACCCGAAATACCCTTCATTAAATAAAACAAATATAATTACATACTACCGGGTGATCGAAAAGTCTCTCCGCAGTAGTAATAAGATATTTATTTACTTTATTGAAATTTTACATGAGGAGATATAAGAATTCTATAAATGTAATGACATATCATTGTTACCTGTTTAAAGTAAGTAACATAGCAAGACTTAGTTTAGAGTAAGTAACGTAGCAAGACTTAGTTTAGAGTAAGTAACGTAGCAAGACTTAGCTTAGACTAGCCTAGACTTCGCCAATATTTTGTTAAAGATTTCACGATATCGTACAATTTTCATTAAAATATCTAACTTCAATAAAGTAAATATCTTATTACTACTGCGGAGACACTTTTTGATCACCCTATACTTATAAAGGAAATATTCGTGAAACATTTCGAGAGAAAAGTAAATGAGAATTATCCATTTAATAAGAGAAGCAATTAATTGCAGAAAAAAAATGATGGTCGACTTGAATTGAATTTAATAATCTTTACTAATAAAATAAATATAATTGTACAATTTTTGTTGTTACTCTAAATTTAACAAAATAAATAATTGTGAAATTGGACCATTTATTTTATTTAATTTGGCCCTTAATTAAACTTTAGGCTTTACTGGGTCGGGCTTACACAATGGTTACCTGAGATTTGTTTGGTTTCTGTCATTTTGTTTATGGTATTAATTAGAGCATCAATTTTACAGTAAATTACAATTATAAATGCCCTATCCATTAATATTTTTAACTAATATACGATATATTTAAATTATATATGTATATAATTTTCTTTCAACGCTCGAGATACATATGTTAATTGTTCAAATATCAGTGAAAGATACGTTTTATTATATATATATATATATATATATATTAATTAAAATATATATATATTAATTGATTACAAATATTTTTTAAGTCTATAAAATTATCACAGGTTACAGGTAATGAGAACCCATCAGCTACTAATCAGATATTAAAGAAATAATAATAATAAAAAACACTAAACCTGATCGAAAAATATGATTCAAATCCAGGCAAAAATTGGGATCAGTTAAATTTTTCACACAAAGCATTATTCCGACAACACGCCCATTTCAGGGTACAAGCAGCTCGCAACAGCACTGCCATGCAAACACGGGGGTCAATGTACTGATCCCTTCCGCACTAGTTTAGTTTATTGCCACTGAAAACGACAATTCTCTGCGTTATTATAGTCCAAACAATATCCATCATCAGCCCCGGTGCACGATTCTTCAGGAGCAAGACGCACCAACAATTTGTGTTTCCTCCCCAAAGCGACGCAAATATTCGCGTTCTTTAATTGCGGGCATATTCATATCACTTTAGGCCTGCTCTACACACACCGCATCAAAACCTACAAGTGTTTGCAATAATAAACTTTCCGTTTATACGGACAAGTACGTTTAATCCTCGTTGTTTTTTGCATGTTACCAGAGTTTGTAGACGATATGTTTATATACCTCAGAATATTATTCCCTAATTATAATTATATTTAACTAAACTGGTTATCTAGCGGGTTATCTTGTGGGCAACCAACCCAAATTGTTAAATCAACCGTGCAATCATGATCATTTTTCTGATAACAAACCAAATGTAATTAGCGATTGGTGGAATTAACCATTTTCGGTGAACTGTAATTTTTTTCCATTGTTGGAGGTCAGAGAATACGATTTACTTCGCGTTATAAAAATAGTGTACAGTTGCGTGACATGAATGTACTTTAGTGACCAAATGTCAATTTCTCGGAACAAAAAAATTCGTAAAACAAGACGTTATATCCCGTTATATCATCTTTGAAAAGGGGACCGCGTCCTAAGCAATATAATTTTCATAATTAAAAAGTGGGAAAAATGCATTCTCCCTAAATGTAACTTGTTTAAATTTATACAATTCTTAACTATATACAGAAGGTTGACAAAAATAAATAGATACCACGGTGATTGTTCTCGAGACACCAATCGACTAGGAAAGTACTCCGGGAGAGAACGTTAAGCAGAAGACAGGGAGTAGTACTGGAACTCCCGTTTCTTCCGCCACTGTCCTCTTTAGCTGATCTTTTATCCGTGTCTCATCTACCCTGTGAGTAGTCCAGCATGCTCTCAAACACACACTTCTCTCTCTATTCTTCACTACACACACACATTTCACACACTACACAATCTTTTCAAAATGTACGTGAAAAAAAGGCATCGTGGGCCTCGGAGACCTTGATTTTGACTCCCTCTTTCTTATATAAGGGAGCATTTTTGCGGGAGCTCGCCCTTGGCCACCCCCCTATATTCTACATAAAAAAGTGGCAACGCTCATCAATGGAATGCCAGAATGTGTATCAGCTTTACGTAATACAAAGGGGGAAAACAACGCGATCTTAAATACGAGTTATACTGATTCAATAAATCTGTTATTGTTTATTGACTTTTACTATCAAATCAGAGCTATGGAAAACCCAAAGATATTCATTTACTTTTTGTCAACGAGTATACGAGTATCAGTGAAGAAGTTATCGGAACTGTAATTCGAAGTTGTCTCTATTATTAACTTTGATTTAGGATTGCACCCTCGGATTTCTTCTCTCTGCCCCCGAAAAAGAGTCTCGGAGAGGAAGAAACCTTTCACGACAGTAAAGCGCGGGAGGCGATGCGGGAATAGTTGCGTGAATTATAAGAAACATTTTTATCTGACGAGATCCATAAAATCGAGGGAAGGTAGCGGAAATGGAATGATGAAGGAGGGAGGTGACTTTGTCGAGAAATAAAAAGTCCGGTGTTAATGTCTCCGAGAAATTGATACAATGAGAAAACGGACAAACGGACGGAAAACGAATAGAATTTTCATTGGTAATGCGCGTACAGCATATATTAATAAAATTCACTTTACCAACTCCCGTAAAGTACAAAAATTACAATCAACTTTCCATGCCCGAAGTAATACAATCGTGTGGGTATTATATAAAGTTTGCATCTATATACTTTGGCCGTGTCCTTAAAATCATCTGTATTAATTTTATTATAAGTACCAAACGTAATATCAAAAACTGTTATTCAATATTTGAACCACTTGAGAGAAAAATTCCTCCGAATATTCATTTTCTGCTAAATTAAATCAGAGTAATGATCCAAACAAGTGTTAATTAAAATCATCTTTGGATGCTTTAGGTCTCCTTTACCTTAGGAACAAACACTTTAAATCACACACACACACACACACACACACACACACACACATCGGCTATTGATTGATGGCGTGGAAAACGCAGTTTAATAATAAACAGGAACACCAGAGAAAAAATAAACATCGTTCAAAGTTTAATAGTACCAACGTTTCGGAATGCACTAATTCCATCTTCAGGGTTAAAACCATAAAAGGCCAATTCACATACAAAATACAAATTGCAATTGTAAGTTGCTTAATAACAATTTAAAGTAACAAAGTTAAAATTATAAAGTAGCTACGAAAATGTAAAAGCATTAAAACTAAAAGGTAAATAGATGAAATTAAAATGAAGTTAAAATTATAAAAAGTAGCTAAGAAAAATATAAAATCATTAAAACTAAAAGGTAAATAAATAAAATAAAATAAGTACCTTAACCAAAACACAGCAAATCTACCGATGATTCATCAGAATTGAGGTCTAGTTTTAATTTATAAGTGAACAAAGATTCCATAATTTTAAACTTAAGGTCAGAGCTTCCAGCAGCAAGTACGACGAAACTAGACTGTGAAATTGGGTGGTTATTGTTGTGTGAATGGTTACGTAATTATAAATTAAATATTTATAAATTAATTTATAAATTAAAACCAGACCTCAATTCTGATGAATCATCGGTAGATTTGCTGTGTTTTGGTTAAGGTACTTAATTTATTTTATTTATTTATCTTTTAGTTTTAATGATTTTATATTTTTCTTAGCTACTTTTTATAATTTTAACTTTATTTTAATTTCATCTATTTACCTTTTAATTTTAATGCTTTTACATTTTCTTAGCTACTTTATAATTTTAACTTTGTTACTTTAAATTGTTATTAATTAAGCAACTTACAATTGCAATTTGTATTTTGTATGTGAATTGGCCTTTTATTATAATAAAAACCCACTCTAATAGACAGAGTTTATTTCCACAACAGTTTCGATGCCCACTGGCATCCTCTTCGGGTGGATACAGAAAAACGAATCCACCCGAAGAGGATGCCAGTGGGCATCGAAACTGTTGTGGAAATAAACTCTGTCTATTAGAGTGGGTTTTTATTATCATATTGTGACTTTCACGTAGAAAAAAGTGAAGTTTTTTTGGCCTTTTATTGTTTTAACCCTGAAGATGGAATTAGTGCATTCCGAAACGTTGGTACCGATTAAACTTTGAACGATGTTTATTTTTTCGGATCACCTGAAGATCAGGGACCCAGGCTTCTTTAGTTAGCTTTATAAGACTAACTAACGAAAATATTACGACCTAACCTAACCAATCGTCAAGGATGTACAGTTCACCTAACGATTGGTTAGGTTAGGTCGTGATATTTTCGTTAGTTAGCCTTATAAGGCTAACTAAAGAAGGCTGGGGCCCTGATCTTCAGGTGATCTATTTTTTCTCTGGTGTTACTCTTTATTATATATATAGTGGTAGTTCCATGCGTTGGTCTCTTTTCTTACGAAGGTCAAGCTGGTGACTCCACCTCTAGGCCTGGCCTGATGGAGGAGCGAGTTGCTTTCTTGCGATCTCCATCGCACATAACCAGGCATAGCCGGCTCATCCAGTATCGCCCTGAGCCAGGTGTCTAGTTTTCTTCTGAAGATTTCACCAGTGATGTTCATGATGTTTTTCGGAAGTCTTGGCCCCCTGACGACCAAGATATTTTTCTTCAGAGTTGATGTTGTCCCTCGTATGGCTTTTAGTTTGGGAACACTATACAATATACATTCTACCTTTCCTGTTTTCCAGTGTTGTTTGGGTGATTACCGAATTCAGTTTGAGGTTTACCAGTTTTTCTACTACTTTTCTTGTGTAAATTATGATACATTTCCAGTGAATACCAATTTAATTTGAAGCCATCGATCTTGGTTGTGAAATTTCTTTGAATTTCTTTAGTTTATTAATTTCTTCTTTTTTCATATGGGGACGACAAGACTGAGCAGTATTCAAGATTTGGTACGATCAGTGTTTTCAGCAGGGGGAATCATTACTTTCTTGCCCCTTCTTTTAAAGGTTCTCAGTAACTATCCCACAACTCTTTTTGCTTTGTTTATCGCTATCTGATTTTGTGTTTCAAATTTTGCATCGTCGGTCATTATAACCCTTAAATCTTTCGTGCATCTCTGAATTTCCTCTCTATATGCTGTCTGTTTTAGTTCCTCATTTCTTCCATATCTCAGGAGCTGAAATTTCTCGGTGTTAACATTCATGTTATTGTCTTCCGACCATTTGTATATTCTGTTTGGTCCCTCTGTAGGGCTTCCACCTTTTCTGCATTTCTGATTTTTCTGCTGATTTTTGTATCATCAACAAAGAATATTATATGATAATGATAAACATTGTTCTAAATACTGTATATGTATATTAAGGTATATCAACGTTGTAAGGAATAAAAATAAAGATATTAAAATCGTTTGAGATCAAACCCACGCGCATCACTTTTTTAGCGCCTTTTGGCGAAGGGAACAATATTGTAAAATAATATAAAAATCTTACAATACTGAGAACTGCCTCAAGGCACCTACTTTTTACCCTAGTATATTATATATACAGGGTGTCCCATAAGTCCGGCATCATAGGAAAAATAATAAAAAAAGGTAAAACAAAAGCTTTTATTTACAGAACGTGCTCAATATGTCCACCATTGTTTTCAATACACAAATTCAGACATCATACCCAGTCAGCAAGCACACGGTGAATGATGTCAGGAGTAATGGTGTTACATGCCCCAATAATGCGCTGCCGCAAATGTTCAACACTCCTAATTTTCTCTGCGTATACCAGCGCTTTCAAGTGGCCCCAGAGATAAAAATCTAGTGGCGTGAGATCCGGACTTCTAGCTGGCCATTCCACAGGCCCTCGACGTCCTATCCAATGACCAGGAAATTGTTGGTACAGGTATTCCCTTACTTGGGTGCTGCAATGTGCAGGAGCGCCGTCTTGCTGGAACCATGTTGGGAAATTTCCTTCTTCGTTCAAGACACCGGGAAATGCTTCTTCCTTGAGCATACTTAGGTAGGTGCCTCCAGTGACATGTTCATCGAAAAAGAGGGGGCCTATGATGCGATCCTTCCAAATGCCACACCATACCATCACCCGAGATGCACCTTGTTCCTTTGAAGAGGTATACCAGTGAGGGTTGTTTTGAGACCAGTAGCGGGTGTTTTGTCGATTTACCTCACCATTTCCATAAAAAACAGCCTCGTCACTGAACAGAATGGTGGACGGGAAATTGGCATCCCGAGCATATGAATTATGGTTTGTAGAAATAGAAAAATATGAATTTCTCCTATGATGCCGGACTTATGGGACACCCTATATGTACCCAGTGCTCCTCAGACAGAGGAGTACAACGCTTAATTCCACTTCGCTCTCATATATATTTTTACTTTTTTCTTTCACACATGAAACATGGCTGAAACGCGATCTCAGAGTTTACGATCTGAACCATAATTCAGACTATTCGGTTTCAGTTTTACTTTATAGTGTCCTCATGCGGTGAAAGTTTGATCACAGTCGATAAACAGTCCTAAATCTATTTCGATTTCCTTGATACTTCTTTCGTGTGATGTTTTCTCACCAAAAGGACACACTAAAGCGTGTTCCCTGAGAAAAAAACCTAACGATCTTATTTTTGTTATCACCATTATATATATATATATATATTATATTATATAATATATATATATATATATAGGGTGGCACAAAAGTCACACATTATAGGAATTTTCAGTGTTGACTATAATTATTATTTTTTTTTTCTTTTAGGTAGAGGATGGCTGCGAAATTAACAATAGGCGAGAGGGTGAGTTTGGTTTGAATGTATAGAATACCAGGTACAACATCGATGAATCGGTACAGAATTTAAATTCTGTATCAAGTCATCGATTTGTTGTACCTGGTATTCCATGCATTAAAACCAAGCTCACCCTCTCGCCTATTGTTAATTTCGCAGCCATCCTCTACCTAAAAGAAAAAAAATAATATAGTCAACACTGAAAATTCCTATGATGCGCGACTTTTGCGCGATCCTGTATATATATATATATATATATATATATATATGAAAATTATTTCACGAAAGTAACACGTGAAAAATATTTATGGTGAATAAAACCACGAAGGAAAGGAAACAGAATGGTGCTCAAGCGCTTTCGTGTTCCTGAGGATGTCATTAGACGAAAGCGCTTGAGCACCATTCTGTTTCCTTTCCTTCGTGGTTTTATTCACCATATATATATATATATATATATATATATATATTATCTCAAAAAACGAATATATTATTTTGCCTATAGCAATTCAAATTAAACTCAGCTACAAAAAAGTTGAGTTTTAACGAATGTATATTAATTCAAATGATTTGCCGTAAGACCAGTTTTCACCGCTATAAAATATTGCATTCACAATAGTCACTGATATATATGGAGAGAGAGAGAGAGAGAGAGAGAGAGAGAGAGAGAGAGAGAGAGAGAGAGAGAGAGAGAGTTTTCCTGAAGAACAAATGGCAAAGCTCATCACTGGAATCCCAGAAAGTGTGTCAGTTTTACATAATGGAAAGGGGAAAATACCACCATTTTAAATACATTGATTCAATACATTTCTTATTATTTAGTCTTTTATTATCAAATCAAAAACTGTGGAAAAACCGAACGTGTTTCTTTACTTTTGCCAACCCTCTGTGTGTATATATATATATATATATAAGTGAATATTTCCGAGTTCAGTATTTTCATAATGTTGGAAATTGGTCTTTAGGCAAAGAAGTTAAATGCAGTTAAATAACTGTTAAATCTAAACTTTTTATAGCTACCAAATTCATAACTAATAATAGCAATAAATTTCACACTAATAAAGATGACAAATGCGTTGAAAGTTGGAAATTTCTTTCGGGTAAATGTGCACAAAAAGATGCGTTTAGAGGTTACGGTTGTTTGCGTGTAACTTAACTGGAATAAAAACTAGTGAACTAAAGGTATAGTCAGAAAGTTCAGGGACTTCTATTTTAATATGGTTATGCAGTATGAACTTAGTGCGGCGTTTCCCAAACTTTGGGGCAAGGGCATGACCCATCTAAGGGGTGCAAAACCTACTGAAGGAAGGCACGACGATGAGGTTACCAAAGAAAAAATAAAAATGTAAAAACTGTGGATAGTTTCAGTAATTTTACTCACTATCACTCTACCGGAGTCTACCCAGTATGATATGTGATTTTTTTTTTCCAAAACCATGTCATATAAATAAAAGGAATGTGCCAATAAATTACGCTCCATGGATGGCATTTCCAATTGAAATTAGATGGATGCGAAGGACTGACTTCAGTTTTAAGGAGGGGATAAGAGCGTTGGGGAAAAAAGTTTTGGAAACGCTGCCCTAGTGGGAGACCTAACCTACGAAATACACCCATTAGGCTCGTACAGCCTCCTCTAACGTTCCTCCAACTTGTAGAAACACTTCAGTGGAAAAGTCCCCTTTCGTGGGTGGAGAATACTAATACGCTTGTCACGTTCAACGTCATCAGTGAAATGGTCTCACATCTTCTCTTCATGGTGAATTTGGGCTCAACAAACACAATAATTTCAAATAAAGTGTGACCAGGGAAACAAAGAAGGTTTTCTGTAGCACCGCGATGCATGCTTCGCCACACGGAATACATTTGAGGATGTTTCATTGATCAAGTCAAATGTGACAAACGTACTATTCTCCATTCCGAAAGAGGACTTTCAAAGGTATAAAATATCCCATATAACACGTCTATGAGATATATAAACACAATGAAGCTATATAAAAAGAATTTTTCTTGCTATTTTTCTATCTAAAGAGTGCGCGAGACAAAATACTGTATATTCAAGTATTTGTGAACGTTGAATTTGCTATACGTATAAACAAGTCTTTCTACAAAAGAATAAACCTTATTTCGAAGTTATAATTACTGTATACTCATCCTTCAGTACAAAACACGGTTGTTTTGGAGTCTAAAAAGTTACAGCCACTTTCAGATAAAGTGTTTTAGTGAAATGCTTGTATGTATATATATATATATATATATATATATATATATATATATATATATATATATATATATATATATATATATATATTATATATATATATATTACAGTAAAATTGTGAAACTAGTGATTTCATGAAATCCCTGAAATTTTCAGTAAATTGCGTAATTTAAATTATGCGAATTACTGAAAATTTCAGAAATTTCATGGAATTACAAGTGTCACAATCTTGCTGTAACATATATATATATATGTATATATATATATATATATATATATATATATATATATATTATATAATATATATATATATATATATGTATATATATATATATTATATATATATTATATATATATATATATATATATATATATATATATATGAGAATTACGACTTCTGATCGAGTGAGGACCATGGTGTAGTGGTTATCATATCTGACCGGCAATCGGAAGATCCCGGGTTCGATTCCCGGGTGGTTACCTCATTCTTTCATTTGTTCGTTCTCCCTCCTCATCTTGCGCGGAATGTTCTCCTATACAAGCGTTGTTCTTTACGTTAATTATACTGCGTGTTCTTTGCAGTTGAAATGTATATATATATATATATATATATATATATATATATATATATATGTTATAACGTTTCAGACCAACAAAGACCCTAGGAGCCATTCATGGCTGGTCTACCTAACTGTGTTCGTAATTGTGTATTGTGCATGTCCTCCGTGGTGGCGGAGGGGACCTACAATTTTACGTGGGTTCCGAACCACAAAGCCTTAATTTTACTACCTTAAACTATACCCAATCTATCAACATATGCGTCTAATCGATTTTTAAACATGTTTATAGATGTGCTACTAATTACTTATACCGGCAAACTATTCCAGCTATTTACTATTCTGATGCGTAAAAACGTTTTGGGCAACTGCTGTCTCCAACCTTCTACTTGTCAACTTACACCCGTTATGTCTAGTCCTATTATATTGAGATATTTCGAAAAAGCTATCTCTATCTACGTTATCGAACCCATTCATAATTTTGAAAAACCTGGAATAGATCACCCCATAGCCTCCTAGTCTCGAGTGTAGTCAATTTTAACTCCTCGTACGACTTCGACCTAAGCGACGGAATCATCTTAGTTGTTCGTCTTTGAACTCTTTCGATTTTGTCTATATCTTTTCGCATATGCGGATTCCAAAATTGGATCGCTACTCCAAATGAGGTCTAACTAATGATTTATAAAGAGGAACTATAATATCGCGCGATTTGTACTCAAAATTCCGAGCTATAAAACCTAACACTTTGTTCGCTTTATTGACCGCTGCTGTACTTTGTTTCACTACTTTTAAATCACCAGTGACTATAACTCCTAAATCTTTTTCCTGCTCTACGCTTGTTAACTCCTTCTCTGACATACTATACGCAAAATTACTGTTACGCAAACCTATATGTAAAATTTTGCACTTATCGACGTTAAATCTCATTTGCCATGTGACTGACCAATCAACGATTTTATTCAGATCTTCCTGGATTTTACCTCTATCTTCGTCATTAATCGCCCAACCACCCAGCTT
The DNA here is from genome assembly GCA_023014485.1 of Bathynomus jamesi. Taxonomy (NCBI): domain Eukaryota; kingdom Metazoa; phylum Arthropoda; class Malacostraca; order Isopoda; family Cirolanidae; genus Bathynomus; species Bathynomus jamesi. The sequence goes on along the minus strand of JAJOZX010001433.1, from coordinate 275,435 downwards.
CGTGTCATCCGCAAACTCTGAAACTGTACTGACTAGGCCGACATCTAAATCGTTAATATATATAAGAAAAAGCAAGGGACCCAATACAGAACCCTGAGGAACGCCGCTCGCTACGTTAGCCCAAGACGACTCCGCTCCATCAACGATCACCCTCTGTTTCCTACCTCACAACCACTCTTCTATCCAATTTATTACTACACCCCTGATTCCATGAGCCTTAGTTTTTTCAACGAGTCTTTTGTGGAGTACGGTGTCAAACGCTTTTTGAAAATCTAAATACACGACATCAACCGCCCGATGACTATCGTAAACTTCAACCACGCTTTGAAAAAATTCTAAAAGATTAGTTAAGCAAGATTTGTTTCGTCTAAAACCGTGCTGCGTATTTCTAACCAAGTTACGCAATTCTAAGTGTTCGACTATACGACCCCTAATTATTGATTCCAGTAGCTTACCTACAACAGACGTTAAATTGATTGGCCTATAATTTCCCACCGCACCTTTATCGCCTTTCTTAAAGATAGGTGTTACATTTGCTAACTTGAAATTATCTGGTACGCACCCCTTATGTCTATGACCGTAGGGATATTCGTTACATCTTCTATAGTAAAAAGAGACATAAAAAATTCGTTTAGCAAGGTAGCAATTTCCTTGTTTTCAGAAACTAGCTCTCCGTTAACATTTTTCAACGGCCACAAGACACTTTTTACTGGATTTCTGTTGTTGACGTATTGAAAGAATCGCTTGGGGTAAAAATACAATAGTTACCCCCTTTTTATTTGATTTATTCAACACGACGTGAATGCAACGAGTCTTTTACTTATATAGAGGTTCTGAGTGTAGGGATCTAGGTTTGCTTTAAACCCTAGATCCACGTCCCAAAGCTGGATCCTGTCTGCTTTGCAGATAGCTGGTGAGGGAAGCTATATTTATGGGATCTCTTTGCGAGAGACCCGTTGCCCACGTCGGGCTAAAATCATGAAAAAGGAAAAAAACTATGGTATTTGTCATTTACCATTACTTATTCGGACTATAGTGGATTTAATTTTCCCAGGGAGTTCCTTGTTCCATGCACGGTCTGTGTTTAACATATATATATAATATATATATATATATATATATATATAATCTAATTGATAATCTAATTGATATTTGATAATGTAATCTAATTGATAATGTAAAAATATCCCCAACTATGATATCAGACCACATTATTGAAATAACAACTAATATAAAGGCAACAGGAAAGGAAAGAACACGCACAACAGAAAGAAGCAAATTTGAAATTTTTAATTTTCACTCCAAAGCTATAAACTGGAAAAATGTGACATCCAGCATAGAGGTAATAGATTGGAAAACCATTTTCGAGGCCAAGACAACGGAGGAGATGCTAATGACGTTAGACGAGAAGACGTTAGAAATTGTGGAAAAACATGTCCCAAAGATACAACAAAGAGGAAAGAGAAGCAGGTTCGAAAGACAAAAGAGGGCATTGTTTCGAAAGAGAAAAAGAGTGACTGCAAAATTAAGTAATTGTAAAGATAACAACATCAGAAAAATATTAAATGATAAACTACAAAGTATCGATGTCGTCATGCAGGAACTAATCGAGAAGCATACAGAAAAAGAAGATGACGCTATAGAAGCGATAAAGGCTAACTCAAAGTACTTCTATAATTTCGCAAAAAGAAACTCGAAAAACCATGCGACTATCGGACCTTTAAAAAATGAGAACAGTGATTTAGCTAATGACCTAACAGAAGTATCTGAAATATTAAGAGCTCAGTACGAATCATCTTTCAGTATCCCAAAAACTGACAAATTGATATGCGATAGAAACGCGTTCTTTGAAGAAGAACCACAAGGGGAAAGTATAACTGATTTCGACTTCACGACGGATGATATTACACAAGCCATAGGGAAACTAAAAATACACTCAGCGGTAGGACCGGATAAATGGAATGCGACACTGATCAAAAACTGCAAGAATGCAATCGCTGAGCCCCTATACTGGATATGGAGACGATCATTAGACACGGGAGAAATACCGGGCATCCTGAAGAGCGCGAACATAGTCCCAATATATATAGGAGGAGATCGATCCGAGGCCAAAAACTATAGGCCAGTATCGCTTACATCCCATCTCACTAAAATATTTGAAAGAATAGTTAGACAGAAAATCTATGACATTTTAGAAACTCAGAAAAAATAAATTCAATGATAACCAACACGGGTTTCGGTCAGGCAGATCATGCCTATCACAACTAATGGAACACTACAACAACATTACTGATTCACTTGAAAGTAATGAAAACTATGATGTACTATACACAGACTTTGCTAAAGCGTTCGACAAGTGTGACCACGGAATTATAATACATAAAGTGAAATATATGGGAATAACAGGAAAAATAGGGAAATGGATTTATAATTTCCTTAGTGAGCGGCGGCAAGTCGTTACAGTACAAGGAGTATCTTCATCAGAATCAGAGGTTCTCAGCTCGGTACCACAAGGAACAGTATTAGCTCACTACTCTTCATAATCATGCTAACTGACATAGATGAGGACGTTACCAGAGACAGCACAGTAACATCCTTTGCGGATGACACAAAGATCAATAGAAAAATAAGAAACCCAGAAGACATAGGATCTCTACAAACCGACATAAACAGAATCTACAAGTGGACGGAAGACAACACTATGAAGTTTAACACCGAAAAATTTTAGCTATTACGGTACGAAAAAAGAGAAGACCTAAAATCCATGGAATATTATACCCCAAATGGACAGGAAATTCAGAGAAATTCCAGAGCAAAGGACTTAGGGGTTGTAAAGACAGCTGATGCGAAATTTGAAACACAAAATAAGATAGCATTAAACAGAGCAGAGAATAACGGGTCAGATATTGAGAACCTTTAAACGAAGGGATAGGAATGTAATGATTCCTCTACTGAAAACCCTGATAATACCCAAATTGGAATACTGCTCAGTGCTAACATCCCCATATAAAAAAGAAGACATTAGACAGCTGGAGGGGATCCAAAGAAGCTTCACAGACAAGATCAATGGGTGCAAAGAACTAAATTACTGGGAAAGGTTACAAGAACTAGACCTATATTCACTGGAAAGGAGAAGAGAGAGATACACCATTATTTACACTTGGAAAATAATGGAGAAACTAGTTCCTAATCTTACTCTGAATCCCATAACTCCCCAAGCAACGGTGGAAAGTAGAAGCGGTAGACTGTGTCGTATTCCCAAATTGAAGGCGAGACAGGGAACATCCTTAACCCTGAAAGAAAATAGTTTTGTAGTGAGAGGACCAAAACTGTTTAATCAGTTGCCCAAAGACCTAAGAAACACGAAGGGAGTTGCAGTGGAAATCTTCAAAAGAAGACTAGACGCCTGGCTCAGAACAATCCCCGATGAGCCGGGCGTACCTGGCTATGTGAGGTGGAGAGCGCAAGAATCCAACTCATTACTTCACCAGGCCAACTCGAGAGGAGGGGCGACAAGCTTGACCTTCGCGAAATGAGAAATCATCGCGCGAAACCTTTGTAAGGTTGTAAGGTAAGGTAAGGTTTATATATATATATATATATATATATTGTAAATTTCGAAATGAATTATCACACACACGTCAACTGGGAAAACGTAATGGGGATCTCCAACGCAAAACTAATGTGGGAATCATTTGAAACAGTATTTAGGACTATAAATGAGGAATGTGTACCGTACAAAATTAAGCGTGCGAAAGTAAACAACAAGCCCTTGTGGTTTACTTCTAGAGTAGGAGACATTATAAAGAGTAGGGATAGGGCTTATAGGCTACATAAGTGCGATAAAGACAATTTGTGGTTACGAAACAACTACATATCTCTTAGGCGTGAAGCGAAAAGTGTAATAAAAAAGTCCAAGCGCGAATTTGAAATCTCTATAGCTCGTGACGGTAAAGAAAAAAAACCCAAGCGATTCTTTCAATACGTCAACAATAGAAATCCAGTAAAAAGTAATCATAGAGATTAGTCAGTTAAAAGAAAGGATTATGGCGAGCCTGTAAAATCCATCTATATATATATATATATTATATAATATATATATATATATATATATATATATATATATATATTATATATATATATATATATATATATATATATATATATATATATATTAATATATATATATATAATTTGGCCAGGGCCAGACACATGGAGTGCCACATTTCTGAAGAAATGCAAAGAGAGTATTGCAAAACCACTATACTTATTACGGAGGAAGCCACTCGACACAGGACAAATTCTACTCCCCTTAAAGAACGCGAACATTGCCCCCCTATTTAAAGATGGTAACAGAGCACTGCCCCAAAAGTATCGGCCAGTGGCTCTCACCTCACACTTTATAAAGTGTTTTGAACGCATAATTAGAGGCAAAACTACCTACTACCTACAAGAAAAAGACTTATACAACCCAAATCAACATGGCTTCAGGGCGGGAAGATCATGCCTGTCACAGCTACTAGACCACCATGAGAAAATATTAGAAACATTGTGTTGAGGACAAAACATTGATGTAATATATACGGACTTTGCTAAAGCCTTCGATAAATGAGACCATGGAATCATAGCACACAAACTTAAGAATACAGGAATTACTGGAAAGCTAGGAAGGTGGATATTTAATTTCTTGACGCAAAGAACGCAGAGTGGTGGTAAACGGAGTTAAATCGGAAGTCTCGGAAGTCGTGAGCTCTGTCCCACAAGGACAGTATTAGCTCCCTTGCTGTTCATAATAATGATTGCAGATATTGATGCAGATATTAAGGACAGTATTGTATCATGCTTCGCGGATGACACAAAGATATGTAAGGAAATATTGAACGAAGATGACATAAGAAAATTACAAAACGACATTGAAACATTATTCCAGTGGACAGAAAACAACAATATGAAGTTCAACGAAGAAAAATTCCAACTTCTAAGATACGGTAATAACAAAGAGCTACAGAAAAAAGGGTACAAAACTCTGGAAGTCAAACATAACACCAAATCCACATGTCAGGCGGGATGTTGCGGAGAGGTCGACTGCAGGTCGATCCTGAACCGTCGTTCAAACTCAACAAAAGTATATATATATATATAATATATATTATATATATATATATATATATATATATAATATATTCTTTTCAACCGACTTGTACCCTGTACAGTATAAGCCAGATAAAACAGCCTTTTGAAATTTTTGTCTATAAGATAACTGTATGAACATATACAGTATATATATATATATACACAAAGAGAGAGAGAGAAAATTCGGCTGCATTAAAAAGTGGTACTGATGAAAGCGATCGAAGGAACGTTATCATTTGAAGAAAATGTTAACTTTATCAACCGGAAGTGAAATGTAAAGAATTTTTACTGGAACGGAAGAAAGAATTTTTTATTCGTAAAACTTTCTGAAAAAAAAACGTTACACAAAAGTAAACAAACATTGATTATTACCGAGAGGAGTCTGAAATCACTCTCGAATCGTCCTTAAATGGTTTTGCGATGTATCGAACATTTGATATGAAGATATGCCTTACTCTATCTTCAAACGAGTTCGTCTCGACAATTAACTCAAATTAACCTATAAAGCAGTCAATGAACCATCCAAATTTGTTACAAAGTATCGATTTCACTACATTGAAAGAGAAATACTGCCGAGAAGTGATGCAAGTATTACCGAAACGCGGTTGGTTAACTGCGATAACGTCGATAATTTATAAAGTGGACATCGTCTTCGTATCGCAACTTTAAACGCGAACCAACTAACTGCTTCTTCGAAAGATAAATTATACGAATGACGTACAAATGCTTTGTCGCATTTCCATCTGAACAAACTGCTTACACGTCCGCAAAAGCAATAAATAAATTAAGAACATGACCGCAAATACGATACATTAAATGGAGAAAAAAAAAATTAAAATTTCCACTTTCACGTATGTACTTCAGATGATACCAACACTCGCGACTATTTTGGTGATTGTAGAGAAAATCGAAGATGTCAATGATGATTCCAAAAATAGACCAGAAATAGAAATTTGGCCCTTTAAACTGGAATTGCTCCTTTGAAAGGTGGAAAATGAATGCCATTTTCTTTCAATGATACCGCGGATGCATTCAAGCTGTTGCGGATAATGAAGAAATAATAAAATTTATAACAGTCATATAATCCGAAAAAAGATTCGCTTCCTTTACAGCCATTTTCTTATTTTCTGCAATGCTTTGTGTCTATGGAGAGATGCTAGATCTCTCTCTCTCTCTCTCTCTCTCTCTCTCTCTCTCTCTCTCTCTCTCTCTCTCTCTCTCTCTCTCTCTCTGGCGGGGAGGGAGCAGACGGTGGGGAGAGAGCCTTATTTTTTTTATCCAGTTTTCTACTACTACTATACTAGAATGGTTAAAAAAATGAACTAGTTTAATGACAGAAATCTCTCCCGAGTGGACCGAAAGACCTTTGAGGCTTCCTCTTGTCCTTGTAACTCCTTGTAACACTCTCTCTCTCTCTCTCTCTCTCTCTCTCTCTCTCTCTCTCTCTCTCTCTCTCTCTATATATATATATATATATATATATATATATATATATACCCCAAGTATAACAAAAATAATCCTTGTGAGTACATTGAAGTTTACTCCTTTTTAAGATAGAATAATTGCACATATTTAAAAGTAGGTGCCAAAATTACACGCGAGTCCAGCCAAATAAAGTGTCAATTGAGGGACATTACAGTTCGGAATAAGGCTGGAATGTGCATTACAGGTTGCACAAAGATGATACATAAAGCTTCTTCATACATTGCATATAAAACTTTTGTCCTATGCTTCAGTACCATTTTACTCGAGTCGATTCAAAGTTTTGGCACTCACTATATATATATATATATATATATATATATATATATATATATATATGTTGAAATGTTTAATATTTTAGCAGCATTAAATCTCATTAAATGTGTACAAGAGCGCGTAGTAGTAAATCATAGAAGAGTGCACAGCGGAATGAAATCACTCCATGTTTTGTGCATCAAATTTGCTATTCTTTTTTTCCCCACTTTATCTAAAATGTTTTAAATAATTGAATATTTTTTTTAAGTATATTTCCACTGAACGAATATGAACTTATTCGAAAAAATAAAAATAAAAATAAAATTAAAATAAATATAGTTTTTTTTTAATTTAATTTTTTTCCGTGGATTTTTTACGTCACTGAGTTTTTAGTACGAGTTTTCTGCTACTTTTTTCGTTTAGAATTCGTGGATTTTTTTTAATTTATTGAAATGAAAAATGAAATTATTAAATGTTTACGTGGAAGGAAGCATTTCTCGAGAGGCGAATATGCTTATTTTTTTTATTATTCACAGTTTTTACTGAAACAGAGTAAAAGCTTTGAATATATATATATATATATATTATATTTTTTTTTTTTTTTTTTTAACTGCAAACAACACAGTACAATTAATATTTAATTCAAAATGTGCATTAAAACTACAGTGAATTAGACTCTATTAATTAGTGGTATGAATGCACTAAAGAGCTCCGTTATATGAAAGAAAATTATAAAAACAAAATAAATGACCGAATAAAGAAGAAAAATGGCATTGTATTTTTTTCTTTAAAAATACTGACATAAACTTACCGGAACTCTGGTCTCCTCCGGGAATTGGTGATTCCCACTTCATTCTTCTAGAACCCAAAGAGAGAAATCCGTGAGTGAGGATCTGAAAGAAAGCAATTCTCAAATTGATCCATTCCCATTGTAGGAAGGCTTCCCCCCCTCCCCAACTTTAAGTTAGAATTTCCAAAGAAAATTCTTCTCGGGATCGGGACCGCAACTAACTGCGTCATGGTCTCATTTTATCTTTTCCTAAATCGGAGTCTTTTCTCTTTTCCCATATTTGGCATTCACACTTTGAATATTCTACCTTTCGGACGTGGATGGGAATAGGAAATGATGGTGACTGGGAAGAAATTACTTTCATCTCTCACACTCTCTCGAGAGGTAACGTAGCTTAACGAGAGCTTACCTAACCTAACGTGACTTTATCTAATCTAACCCACAAGCGTGTGTCGATTATGCATTTTGGGGAATCTGGGTAACTGTCCATATTCCCTAAGTAATTTTTAGAAATGTAATACATAGCTTGTTTCGTAACTTTAACGCAGCACATATTCATAAGTATAGTGTTGAACAATTAATACGCTCTTTACAATTAGGTAAAAATATGTACTATAGAATAGTGGTGAACCATCATACTCTTATCCATGTATTTCACGTTGAAGAAGAACGACGAGTCTCACAGATTTAACCGCGAGGGAATGCTAATTAAAGATATTTATTGCCTGACCTCATTTCAGACATAATTTATTTCGTACGAAACTTTTTTACATAAAACGGATTTCGCTGGCGAGTTTACTCGTGGTTCCTCACATTAAAACTCGAGACAGCGACTTTTAAGGAGACTACTTTCAATTAAGTAGAACCAAATGTTAAACGAATGATCAGTAAATTCCTTCTGGCGAAAGCGATAACTTTCATGAACTTTAATAATTAGTGACTTGGAGCAAATATTTATAGAGAAATAAAAAATTATAAACTTGGTGCTTTCTCGAGTTGTATACGCGACTATCTCGTTCATACACTATGTTGCGGAAACTCGCATTTACGGAGTACAAATGTAAAATTCACGTACAATATAGACTCGTGTTATTTATTGGACATTAAAATACTTCTTAGAAACTAAAATACAAAACTACTTTTTTTTTTTTTACCGGCTTTTGTTGTATCCACCTTCACTTTTATTGTTCTCAACAACTTTCTAAAGTTTTTCATTTCACATCTCTGTTTTTTGTATTTCCCTTTGTTGATAAAAATAGGGCGTGAGCTTCAAACATGCTATGTAAGCCTGCATTAATATATTTATAGTTTATTAAAAATACAGTTTTGTTTTCGTGCATTAAAACGTTCTTCAAACGTTAATTTACCTAATATTTAAACATAATATGTGTGCATCCGCAAATATTCGCCTCTAAATATACAAACTAAGTACAATAATAAAGGTTAAGGAAATTAGGAACCATTAAAGTTACGTAGGTGGCGAAATAAATAATTTTCCTGCATTATCATTTACAAAATCGTATATCGTAACGAGTAAATCGTATAAAGTAAATAATTTATATCCATAGCTGTAAAAATAAAACGAACTAATAAATAAGTTTCTAAATTACCTTCCTTTATCGAAAAGAACAAAACGAGAAGTAAAAAAATCTATATGCCCATCAACATACTGAGCTGGAGCCTAGCCTAGCCTTACATGAGCCACTTGAAAGTGGAGGAAATGTAGGCTATGTCAAGCCACGTGAGCAAGAAGAGAAAACTATACGACGATAATCACGTGCACAGTCTGCAGTTTACCAGATAACGAAAGCTATCGTGTAGGCCCTACATTAGTATTACAAATACTTTTTGAGAAATTCTTCTATAACTATAAATATATATATATGTATTCATATATATATATATATTATATATATATATATATATAATACCTTTTCCATTAACATGAAGCCTATACATCCTTTTAATTGAAATGTAAATTCTGATTGACGTGATCTTAAATTCTATTCAGTTCGAAAAACAATTATTATTATTTTATTCTTCCTTCCCTTTTGACAGAACGTTTGACAGCGTTAAAAGGAGAAAGTTGTTCGAAGAGAAAATGCAAAACGCAAAACTCGTCATGTACAGCAAGCTTAAATAACTCTAGTGGTAGGCAGGCCATGCTGGTGTTGGAGTCAAGCGAGCTGAGACTCTCAGAATCATCATTGAAGTTGTGATATTGCGGCCAGCTCTAGCCTCAAACCGTCGCCTCCTGCTCAACCGAGATCCGACGCCAACTCAAGTTCAGACATCTTTCGCAAGCTTTGTTTTCATATTCCGGAAGCGATTGTTTTCAGCATAATTTAATACTGGTCCTAATGAATATTTTGCCTTCAACAGGGAGAATGAAAGATAAATTAAATTTACGATACGTTTTTTTGATCATGAATACAAAATTATTCTTAATTGTTATGGTGATTCACGTTTCTTTATTCCGTGCAAACAAATTATACAAATGGCACTACTCACTGCTGTTTTTGCGTCATAAAATTTATTTAATCTCCTCATTAGTTGGCTCCTCCAATATAAGGCACAAAACACGCAATTATAGATATGACCATTTTAATATGTAAACGGCAGTTTCTTGACGAAGCTAATGTATTTCCTAAGATAATTTGTAATGGAACTCTTGTCATAAAAATTCACAATTTATAGCAACTTTGCCATTATGAATCCTTCTTATTTATAAAGACATTCTACACGAAAAAAAAAAAAAGTTCATGTAACTTTCAGCAATCGTATCTGAAAGAGTCTCATTCATTGTATTAATGTACGTCGCACCTTGCTTTGTGCATATTCGCAACAAACCTTGTTCATTTTAGTTTTAATTACAAATCCTTATTATTTTATACATACTTTTTATACTGGTATACTTAGTAGGTATAAAAAAAAACCCTGGAATACTATTTCCTTGTAACTTACAAAACAGCCTTTTAGCGTAGATACCCTAAAAAACTGAGAAGTATAGAAAATAACAATACTAAACATTTTATTTAAAAAACACTGATGATAAGAGAAACCTTATCAGTGTCTCAAATTCTTTAGCATTTTCTCTCGCAAACGAAATACATTGTTGAGTACAGAAAAGAGAAAAAAGAAATAGGATCCACTCTTTTGTCTATTTTTATAAGTACAAGAGAGTTGAACATGTATATATATATCACGAAAGTTAATTAGTTAAGTGCATAAGATAACTCCCCCAAATCAGGAACAATTCGAAAACTTATAAGCAAGTGAATGAAAGTTTTGCTAAAACAATTATTGGTACATTTGTCTGTAGAGGTGAATTTAGCTAATAATTCTGTAAGCAAATTGTACACCTATGCGATAATTGCAGACGAGTACATAGAGTAATGGCGGCCTTTACTTATCATCTAGTTTAATAATTGGTACATACATTATTATAGTGGAACACTTATAAATTTATTCTCGTGCATGCACATGGAATTCTTACCATAAAAGAGAGAGAGAGAACGAGAGAGAGAAAACATGAAGGAGAACAAAAAGACAAATATGGTAAAAGAGAGGCTGGGTAACTTATAAAATGCTTATAGCCCGAGCGTCCCTTCAAGAGTCACGACTATACGGAGCTTAAAGAAGAATGCTGCGTCTCGAAAACCAAAGTATAAAGGCAGAGAGGAGGACCTCAAACCGAAATCACAGTACTTTAATACACCCTCTGCGAAACGACGATATACGGAACACACGAGGATAAACCCAGTTTTAAAGTACGACAGCGCTCTCTCTCAATACTAATAAAAAGAAAGAAAAACGGAAAACGCATTAGTTTACATAAATATAAACTGCAAAGCACCGCCGAAATTTTCACATTAAAATAACGATCCTATACGTTGTTGGCCATGTGACGAAAACAGACGTGGCCTTCTTGACTGCAGCAGTGACACACGCCAGAGGAAACGCGAGCCGTTCATTCCCCGCGACAAATTCAGGGACTCATATGGAATAAGTTTGGTTTCCGCCTCAAAGACAACTTCTGAATAATTCTCTAGAATTCCCTATTATGCCTTATTAGAAGTTTTAGACGGATAAAACCCTTATATATTCTGTTGATGGTGTCGCTTATTAGTTTCGTTCAAGCGTCCGTCCTTCCCCGAGTTTTCGACTGTATTTGCTTTCATATTATTTAAATTCCATTAAAATATGTACATTTTTTACTCAACCAAAGCTACATATGAACGAGTCGAAAACTTTGTAGAATTTAAATAGTGTAATATTTACATTATATTATCTATGCATTTAATTTCACCTAAAGCTTTTCCGCATTATAAATGAGTACTACTACTGAAGCTACTACGTACGTTTCGTGGGAAACGTTTCATTCTGTATAAGTACTCATTTATAGAATATGACTATACAAATATACGCGAATAAATTCATATTCACTTACAAATCAGTTAAAATATCTTTGAATGATGAGTTAACTAACTCAATTAGCAAATGTTTGAAAACGGCTTAGACATTATGTAAAAAAGCAGGTTATTTATAGGTGAGGGTTTCTGAAACTATTTTTAACTTGGACACCTTTAATCAGTGGGCCCTATACGCGGAAAGCGTTGGAAAATGATGATTTTCTCGAGATAACTCCTTATATTTAAGGATGAATAATGGGATTTATATTTAGCGTTTCCATACGTCTTAAAATTTTTTTTAATTCTAAATGTATTCTATCTTTTAATCCTTCATAACATGTATTTCTACCTTAATTCGCCGGCATAGAGTCCTTCACTTTCAAGTGAGGGTCCAAGAATCAATTCTCTGCCATGTCAGAGATGGAGAAGAAAGAAGAAAGGAAAGAGGTATATATATATATATATTATATAATTATATATATATATAGAGAGAGAGAGAGAGAGAGAGAGAGAGAAGAGAGATTTACTTAATTTCATTAATTGCAAATGAATAAATTTCCCTATATTATCATGTTGTTACAGTGATGACTAAACCCCATGACCGGCATTGCAGAAACAATGGTGAAGTGGTGCCCCTGAACCTGCTGGTAAAGGAAATAAAAACAATGAAGAGGTGTACCTTCGGAACTTCTCTCTTTGTTGTGTCGATTTGGCATTTACTGCGTAAAACAGATATTCGAATGGAGGCCGATAATGTAATTAACACCTACGACACTTCGTGTTAATATAAAATAATAGAACCAACCGAAATGTTACGCTTTAAACCACGGAACAAAAACTAGAATTGATTTTTATTTTTTTAACTTCTGTCCAAATAGATTTTATACGAATTGTATTGGCTTCCAAATTTCTGATAGGAGGTATAATTGGGTTAGGTTAGGTGAAGTTGTATTATGCCCAATTAAGTTGGATTATATTAACCCTGATTATGTTAGATTAGATCATTTTATATTTGGTCGTCCTTATTTGGGCAGGCCGGAGAAATGCCTCAATATCTCGAGAATTTGGTTTATCGGTCAAACGGTCTATCTTTCAAAAAAAAGAGATCTTGGCGCCGGACGAACCCTTAGTATAAATTTGCACCAATAATTTCATTGCAATACTGAAGATTGACAAAAGTAAATAGACATTTTGGGTTTTTCCATAGTTTTTTATTTGATAATAAAAATCAGTAAATAATAACAAATTTATTGAATTAATATATTTAGAATCGTGTTGCTCGCCCCTTTACATTACGTAAAGCTGATACAACACGCTCTGGCATTCCATTGATGAGCTTTGACATTTGTTCACGAGGACAATTATCATGGTGTCTATTTACTTTTGTAAACCCTCTGTATATTTATATTCCATGTATATTGATTTTAATGAAGGTGTTTCACGCACCCACGACCAATTAGTTACCTTACACTCCCCTTACTTAAATAAATGAGGCAAGTACAATACAGGAAAAAAAAATAATATTTTAGAATAAAAAATTAGTAAGCACCTAAAAGTTAAGTAAATGTTAATCCTATTACATTTAAGGCGGAAGAATTTGTGATGGAGAGAAACTCTGGGCTTGTATTTCTTTGCGGTGTCTGAAATTTGTTTGGTATAAAAAACTCAAAAAAAGTTAATACAACTTTTGTTTGTGGTCACAAACGTGGAATGGAAAAAGTAATAAAACGATACACGTATCTAACCAATGGTTATAATTGTTTTTAAATTAATAACCAATGGTTGTAGTTCTTTTTAATGTCCACATTTCAAGGTATTTTAGTAAAAACCTGAAGTAAAACCTATATTAACATAACGTGAAACAGCCAATGATAAAACACTGTACGAAGATGTTAAAAATATTTGCCATTCACTTCGGGGCACGCTATAGTTTAATTATTAATTAATAAATTAATTAATTAATAAAATCACTTGGTGTAATTCCCATTGGATACAGACTTTTCGAATACTCTACATAAATTAATTAATACTTAAAGTTTCATAGCGAAGAATAAGTGCCATATACATATTAAAATTAAATCATACTTTAAGTTTCATAGCGGAGAGTTAGTGCCAAATTGATCTCTGATATACGTTTCAAGGTACGACTAATGACGAAAACAGAACCTACGAATCCATAAATAAAATGTCTTATTAATAAATTGTATCCAACTAAGTTCAATTAATCTGTAAAATAGTTGAGACAAATTATCAAAATCATCACGAGAGTGATTTTATTAAAAGTAGAATTTCTCGACTATTTGTATCACTCTGGTGCCAAATGCGTACATACATACACGCACACATACACACAAATATATATATTGGGCGTCCGGTAGCTCGGGCTGAAGGTGACCCTTGGGGCACACTCACCCCCTGTCGTGGGGAAATGAGTTTCCTGGATATATGCAGTATATATATATATCCCCAAGCTTCACAGAAATGTGTACGAACTTGTCTACTTTTAGCTTACATATATGAGGTGAGTGGCTGTACAACACGCTTACATATACCTTTAATGTACGTAAGAGTTACTCACATTTAAATCTCTCTCCCTCGAACGAACTGCAGAGTACACAGGACTTTTTTAATTAACCATCCCAATGATCCGGTCCCCTTACATTCAGTCATCAACAGAAATCTGTCTTGAAATCGTAGAAGCATATGCTGTACGTCTAAAAGCAACACGCGTAACCTGCAGTGAATAAATACCGCAGCAGGTTTTTAAATCTTAGATTTCAGTCTGGGTCTCGGACGTGGTATATATATATATATATATATATATATATATATATATATATATATATATATATATATATATATCCTTAAATTTGAAGTAAATACAGGTGTGCCTATCAAAAGCGTTCTTTCGTGGGCGTGACTCATGTTCCAGATTTAAACCGCTGAATTTCTCAGCGTTGCATAAAGCTATTCAGAGATTGAACAGAGATTAAGTGTGCACATAATAACAACACACTTCACACACAAATTTTTCTCTTTAACATTTTTTTTGTATGGGAAACAATACCTAAATGGTCGAAGCTACTTCACTTCAATCAATTTTCAATAAACTCGTGGACAAAATTAAAGTAAAAAGTGCTTAATAATAGAATATATTCGAGTAAATTATTTCGAACGAATTCAGCCAGCAACACCATATAAAAATAACTTTGTAGTATAGCGACTGCTTTAAAAATAGCTTTATACGTTTATTCCAATATTGGAACAAAAATGTAGATATTTTTGAAGGAAGTGGACTGTACATGTACCATAGTAAAGTTAATTCGATTATAGAAAAAAACACAGATTTGTTAAAGACACTTACAGCAGCAACTTTAAATGTCTTTTTTATATATATATATATATATATATATATATATATATATATAATATATATAAGACGCATGTGTTAACAGATTAAGTTTAAGTTTGAAGAAAGTTTTCAGTTATATACAGTATAACTCGCCGCTCTTCCCATACACCCATTCATGGTAGAAGCAGCTCGCATTATCAGTATCAAGTATGTAGAAGGTCAACGTACTAACAAGGCTTTCGTACGTAGTTCATCTCCATTTATCACCAGTGGTAGCGACAGTACTCTGTACTATCACAGTCAATGTGTGGTCAAGTTCATAATCATTTACGTACCTATGTCGTTAGTTTGCATTGTAGACACTCCTAGTGCTATAGGTTTGTGTGCATGATTCATCAGGAGCAATATGCACCACAAATTTGTTTTCTCCAATATATATATATATATATATATATATATATATATATATATATATATATGTAAGGTTTCCACAAATATTCTCCTGATTTTATTAAACCCTATTTCCTGATGTAGAAGAGATAAAATATTGAGGTATGTTTTAAAATAAAGCGAAATATCTTACGTTTTATAGTAAACCTCTACTGATGAACATGTTCCCCGTTGGTGACACTGCAAACACCTAATCGATACTCGATTTTAATCCACACATGGCTTAACGTCTCGGACGACAACGTATTCATGGCTACTGTAATCCTCATTTTTCGTAATTCCGAAGCTGCCCACTTTTTCGGAATCAACAAGGTCCTTCATATATCCAAAAGGTGAAAAAAAATCGAGTGGCGTCAAATCCGGCGACCTTAGAGGGTGTGGGGAACAGTCGACTGGGCCTACTCGTCCGATCACGGAATTTCACGTTCAGAACAGCTCACAAAATGCTACTGCAGTGTACCCACCCCGCATATTGCGCAAGTTGGAGTTTATAAGTGTGTAGACGAAGGCATTGATGCGGGTCTTTGTGAACTGTTGCTTTAGGAATGGCAAGTTCACGGCTACATTGTGGAATCGACTTTATTAGGCTACGCAAAGATGATTGTTCTAGGCGTTCGACCTCGTCTCCTGATGATTTCTTTGGCAAGACACTCCCAGTTTCCCTGAACTGTTTATACCACTTTGTGACTGTTTATCAGTCGGAGGTTCCTTCCCATACACGCCAAAAGTTACGTTGAACAGTGATAAATGACTTAAATTCAGTTAACTACAACACGCATTGTGCTTTCTCATGTCAAAATCCAATGTGCGTCTTATGGTTGGGCATACGCAGGAGTCAGTAAAATTTATTTTAAAACTTACCGCATTATTTTACCTTTCCTACATCATAAATATAACATCTTAAAGATACGGCGAACATTTATGGAATATATATATATAACAAAACCAGTTCAGATATTTATAATACAGGGTGTTTCAAAAGTTCGGAATCACAGGAATTTTATTTAATTTATATATATATATAATATTATATATATATATATATATATATATATATATATACACACACACACTTCCTATGATTTCGGACTTTTGAAACACCCTGTACAACTCGGATTTCCAAGCTGTGTTTAAAAATATTATGTATCTTCGGTTCGGTTTAGGAGTCAGAATAATGATTTTTTTAGTAAAATTAGAAATAAGAACGGCTTGTTTATGATAAAGAACGACGATAATAGTGAATGCTAAAGACTGTCTTTTTGACAGATAAAGATAATAAATTTACTACAGAAATGTTCAAGACGTGGGAACTAATAGAAGGAGAGAGAACACGGATTCGAGTCCTATATTTCCAAGGTCTCAGCGAAGTTGTTATTGCGGAAAAGTTTAAATGTTCTCGATCTTTGGTCCAAACCACTTTGAAACAAAATTGTATACGAGCGAGTGTCATGATGGGAAAGAAAGAGCTACAATATAACCACTCGACAGGAGAGACATTCGACACTTTTGTCGAAGAAAGATTGTTCAAAAACGACTAACCTTTCTAACGACCTACGAACGACAACCAGAGCCAGTGCTTCAGAGTAAACCGTTAGAAAGAAAGTAAATGATGGTAGTCTGAAAGGATGCAAAACCTTGGTTTTCAGAGACCAACAACAGAGGAGAAAAAAAGATTTTCGTGCGCGAAAACCCACAAAAATGGATTCCTCACGACTTGGCAAAGGTGTTTCGATCTCACTAAACCAATTTTTTTTTTATGTAGGAAAGAGGGGGCCAAGGGCGAACGCCCCCAAAAGTGACCCCTTCACAGAAGAAGGAGAGAGCCAAAAACAAGGTCTTCAAGGTTCACTGATGCCCTTTCTTATTTTTTTTTGAAATTTTGAAAAGATTGTTTAGTGCGTAAGATGCATGTATGTATAATGAGGAATAGAGGAAGAAGCGTGTCTGAAAGCATGCTAGACTGCTCACAGGGTAGATGAGACACGGTAAAAGATCATCTAAGAAGGAGAGTGACAGGAGAAACGAGAGTTCCAGTACTCCCTGTCTCCTGCCTAAGGTCCCCTCCCCCTCCCCGGAGTACTTCCCTGGTCGATTGGTGTTTAAAATCTTCGCCTTCAACTTTATCTAGCATTATGATGCGAGCTATTGTCATTTTACTACAATACATAATGTTGCGGTTTGTTAAGTGTACCTTTGAAATTATATCATTTCAGTTGAATTTTCACAAGTGTTCGGAACATCTGGAGCCGTTTATGTGGGGAGGGTTGGGGAAGCTCACCATAATTGTATAGTTTCAACAAGTAAAATAGTGAGGTGGAAGCATCATGGTGTAGGGTTGCACATTATTTGCGGGAGTCGGGGAACTTTTTATGACGGTAGAATGAACTCTCAGACTTAGACAATATGTTAGATAAAGTTTTGAATTAGATAAAGATAAATGTTAGATAGATGTTAGATAAAGTTTTGAAACCTTCTGTGGGAAAATTACATTTTTATCTCAGTCATAATGAAGTGAGTGATATATTTCATCAAAATGATACTTCATGTCACAATTCGCGTGCTACGAAGAGGTGGTTTGACTGCAACGAGGTCTTGCTTCTTAATTGGTCACACAGTCCATCGACCTGAACCCATGAAAATGAACAGCTATAAGCAGTTTTGGACAAAGTGTCAGGAAACACAAGTGTTCAACAAATGAATTACACTTGAAATTAATGGAAGACTGGGACAGGATTAGCAGTGACACTCGTAAGCCATTTCTCGACAGTATGCCCCAGAAGGGTCCTCGCATGATTCAGACTAATGAAACATATACAAAATATTAAGTTATGTTTTCATTAGAACAATTAGATCATATGATTAGAATTATCCTTTATACTCGTATGTACTTTATGTGGACAATAATATAGGACGTTTAATATGTAGAAACAAAGACACATACACACACAAACATATTATATATACACATTGTTTGTGTGTGTGTGCGTGTGTGTGAAAAAGATGGAAAAACTGGTTTCTCAAAACTAAACATTTGTACGCTACTTTTCGACCTTTACAGAAAAGGTAAAGAACAGTAAATGACAAACAAAGGCAATAAACATACTTTATTGAACATTTACGTGTGTGTTGTGTGTGTGTGTGTGTGTGTGTGTGTGTGTGTGTGTGTGTGTGTAGTATCATTGATTCAGCAAAAAATGTTTCACTATTTTTGTATGAAATAATGCATAAATAATAACATTTAATGTCCTTAAGTATATACATTGTTCGTGGATGAGCGACATTTCTTTTGGGATTTTTTGTTTTAAAGAAACGAACAAACGCGAGGAAGAAATGTGCATATACTCGTACTATGTTCGAGACTGCGCGAAACCAGCCCGCATCGTACAGCCACTGCATGAATTAAATAGATCAATAAATAATAAAAAATCGTAACATTACTCGTTTCCTCCGAGACAGACTCGAAAATTTAAGGAACACGTAACCGACACAATCAAACCTTATCGTAAATGCAATACCCATCTGAGCTGTAACCAAAACATATAAACAACTGAAATAAGTATCCATCAGGGGAACGTGTACACGATAACTGCAGTTATTGTAAGAGAAGATACCGTGGTCACTTGGGACTTAAACCCCAAAGAAATGTGCCATTTATATTTAACAATAATAATAATAATATAATAATAATAATAATAATAATAATAATAAAAGTCCATGACTTTCATTTAAAATTGATTGAACTGAATTTTAAACAAAACTCTGAAAACTATTTCCGTTAAAGACATGAAATCGTTATCACAATGAACAACAATGTGAAAGGTTGTTTTCGTTATCAAATTAGCGAGAGAATAATAACTATGATGAAAATAACATTATTAATGCATAAATCCAAACAAGAAATAAAGTTTATTACGAACGATTTAAAATAAAATCGTATTTGAAATACATTTTAACTAAACCCCTGCAATCATTGAAAAGAATTTACATTAAATATCTATGAACAAAAAATACAAGTGCTATTATTAATTAAAATATTTATTTTCTTTTGCATTATCAACAAGGCAGAGTTCACACACACACACACACACACACACACACACACACACACACACACACGAGTTTACAATTAAGGCACTTGAAAACAATGAAAACTACGATGTAATATACACTGATCTTGCTAAAGCATCCGACAAGTGTGATCATAGTATAATAAATAGCACATAAAACGAAACGCATAGGAATAACGGGCAAAATGGTGAAATGGGTATATTACTTCCTCGGAGAACATCAGCAAGTTGTTAAAATCCAGGGAATATCATCATCAGAATCGGAATTACGTAGCTCAGTGGCACAAGGAACGGTATTAGCCCCACTTCTATTCATTATTACGCTAACAGACATAAACGATGAAGTAACCAACAAAATTACAGTAACATCTTTGCTGATGATACGAAAATCAGCAGAAAAATTAGAAATAGACGTGGAAGCCTTACAAACGGACGTAAACAGAATATACAGATGGTCAGAAGACAACACTATGAAATTTAACAAAGAAAATTTTCAACTCTTAAGATAGGGAAGAAACAAGGAACTAAAGCAAATAAAATATTATGCCCCAAATAGAGAGGAAATACATTGAAACAAACGCGAAGGAACTACGATTCGCAATAACCGACGATGCGGAATTTGAGACACAAAATAAGATAGCGATCAACAGAACAAAAAGGAATTACGGCACAGATACTGAGAACCTTTACAAGGAATAGGAAAGTAATGATTCCCTTGTCGAAAACAATGATCATACCAAAACTTGAATACTACTCAGTCTTGACGTTCACATATAATAGGCTAGAACAAATTAAAAAAAATAAAGCACAATCAAGATCAATAGTTGCAAAGAGCTAAATAACTGCGAAAGACTGCGTACAGAGGGTTGACAAAAGTAAATATACACCACGATGATTGTCTTCAAGATACTGGAATGCCAGAACCTGTGTTAGCTTTACATAATGCAGAGGACAGCAACACTATTCTAAATATAGTGATTCAATAAAATTTTTTTAGTGATTTATTATCAAATCAAAAACTATGGAAAAAATCTGAGGATGTCTATTTACTTTTGTCAACCTTCTGTACATTAACCTCTTTTGGACCACTGGGTCGAATATGTACCGTTTCCAATACACGCATTTATAACTTAACCCTACAAAAAATTCAGTCGTCAAGAGGTTAAATCTGTATTCGCTAGGAAAAAGAGAGAAGTAAAACCATTAGATACGTATGGAAAATAATAGAGAAATTAATACATAACCTCAAACTGAACCCGATAATCATCCAAACGAGTTCGGAAAATAGGAAAGGTAGAATGTGTACTGTGTAGTGTTCCCAGACTAAAGGCCAGAAAGGGGACATCCTCAACTCTGAAGGAAAATAGCTTTGTTATCAGAGGGCAAAGCCTATTTAACCAGTTACCCAAAAACTCAGGAACACTACCAATGTTGATATAGAAATCTTTAAAGGAAGACTAGACACTTGGCTCAGGATAATCCCAGATGAGTACCTGGCTATGTGAGATGGAGAGCTCAAGAAAGGAAGTCTCTCAAGTCGGGTCTATAGGTGGGACCACCACCCTGACCTATATGTGAAGGGAAACTGACACGTGCAACCACCGAAAGATATATATATATATATATATATATATATATATATATATATATATATATATATTATATATATATATATATATATATACATACACACGACCTTCGATATTGTGTGTGTTAAATAAAACGTTAAATCAATATTAAATAAAGGTAATTGAATATACACTGCTTTTGGTCTTTATTATATGCATATGAAAATTATGCATGGCGCATACAAAGTAATGCATTTATACATACTGTAAATTATACAATTTGTATACTATCTGACAAATGAAACACGCATACCCTATCTATTTGCAAATAAATACGTTTTTTCTGCTCTTATATCTATCTTACCATGTAAAAACGTCTTTGTTTTCAAAACGCAGCCTTAATTTGAACTCCAAAAATGCATCGGGGTTTCCGAAAAAGGACTTTCTATGTTGTTTAACTCATTTGTACGTTACGGGGCGTTTAACATAAATTCTTACGACGCATCAGTATTTTTTTTCCATGTACTTTAGAAAAGGCCATCATCAAATTTACGGTACAAGATGACGCATTTTAATGATTTTACAGTTTCCTTTCGACCAAGACGACTTTTCAAATTAACTTTCCCATCTTGCGAGTCTTCGAATTTCCTCATTAGTGTCTTACTTCAATTCTTTTAGGGGCTTCCTTACTTCAAACTGCATTTTAAAAACCACGTTTCTTTCGTACAACAACACTTTGCATGGAAATAGGCTTCAAAATGAAAAACACACGTTGTACTGTAAAATTCGCAATCTTGTACCGTAATTTCGATGATAGCTTAGCCCAAACTACATAAAAAAAACCTCCAAAGTTCCGTGAAAATAATGACATATCGGAGAAATTTATAAGTCAAATACTTTGTAACATAGGGATTAAACAAACTAGAACGTCATTTTCGGAGACTGTAATTTACGTATGACGGCTTGATTCGGAGGAAGTATATAATTACTATAGTCGTCCGTTTTTAAAGAATATAAAAATGAAGAAAATATCATAAAAGAATATGACAGAGGCAAAAAAGCAAAATCCCATTCTTTTGTTTACCAGTGACGAACATATTTTTAGATCCTCCGCATGCATTTCACCCTTCTCTCCCTTTATACACCCTATTTTGCATCACGTGTCTGGAAGTAAGCAGTATCCACGGAAATGGTTTGCTTCAAACAAATACGATATATATATATATATATATAGAGAGAGAGAGAGAGAGAGAGAGAGAGAGTTCGAAAAGGTAAGCTGTAAACACCAAGAGCGAAGTACGCAATATCCGAGGAACGTTATATCCGAATGAAATACATAAAACAAAATCAACTTTGTTCATCTGCTAAGTTATATCCGAGTAGCATTATCCGCGGTCTCTATACAGCGGTTGAGAGGTTAGAAAGGGTGAGACCGGAAGGGGATAGAAAGGGAGGGATGCAGAGGGAAGCCATTTCGAGGAGACGGTAAAAACAACACGCAGATGAAAATAATCAAAGAAATACTACTACTACTACTACTGCTACTACTACTAATAATAATAATAATAATAATAATTTCAGCAATAACGAGAAAGGTAAAAAGAAATCTAAAATATAAAACTTACTATGAAACTAACGGCTGAATTGGAAGGTTTTATCGGAGGCCATTGTGAATTGTTTCGTTGAAAGTGATAATGGAGAATGATTGCATTACGGATGATGTTTAATTAATGCCGAACCAACAATTGGCCGATAATATAAATTGGGGGATTATAAAACACTGTAGCCGTATTTCGGTTAATGGCCTGATTGTAGGGGCACTCGTGTACCTGAAAACAGGATTGTTTTCATTAGCTGCTCCAACGGCATATTTATCTTGTGGACAAGCCTCAACCAATTTCAGAGGGAGGGACTGAAGGGCATGAATGGCAAGGAGTGGTGTAAATATTAATGGAGGTTTTTTTTACGGGGTTGTCTGACCTCCTTCGCAACGCCTAAGGTCATATAACGTAGGGAACCTACAGCTTTACGTGGAATCCGAACCACGGGTCGCTACATAATCTGGGGGCGGAGGACGGTCTCCGAGCCAACTACTCTCCGGACTCAATGTTGCTTTACTTCGCTGATCGACGGGAAGCTGCGTTACGACACTGGCTACAACGTAGCCTTACCATGGGATTAATGCGAGACGAGTCTGCGTGATTTATAACTCGTAAGCGGTAAAATCGTATCAGATACCAAACGTTATGCTACACATTACATATATTGATGTACTTTCACCTTCTCATCAAAGTTACCAACAGAAACGACAAAGGTTTTCGTCGCACATACGACGAATGCGCGTCCTTTTGGAGATGAAAGAAGCGAAAATAACTGTACAGAGCTAAGATCAATGACTAAATAATACGGGGCCCTACTAGGAAGAAGTGGGTAAACGACAAAAGTAAAAGATGCCAGAAAACAGCCACGTCTTCCTCGGAGGGCCTCATACATATAATCGACCACCAAAAACAGAGACTCGAGTCATCGAAGGATATGTTTACGCATTTAAGGCACTTATTAAATAAATTATATTAAATCAACTGACGGTTGTTTCTATATTTGGAAAAAGTTTGTTAATCTTAATAATTTTTTAAGTTCCATGGGTTTTTAGTATATATATATATATATATATATATATGTGTGTGTGTGTGTGTGTGTGTGTGTGTGTGCAAAAAAAAACCATGGGCTGGATAGATGGAAAATGCTTTGCGACTGAAAAAGAGTGGAGGGCGAGTCTGTTTGAAACAGGAAACAGAAACAGGAAAGAAGCTCGCATAAGGGCGTCCCTCCCCTGAAACCTTAGCGGGAAGCCACGACTATTGTATCGCCCCTGAAAGAAGTCCAACCTTTTTTATTAACGGATAAATTAGGTGAATTTTATCAGGAATTTTCAATGATGGTGAACAAAATTACTTGATACTGATTACTGAATTCGGACTAAAAATTCGTAGCGTCTTTGAAATTAAATGTCGTCATCATAGCCTTTTTAAACGCATAAAATCAGTGACTCAAAAAGAATTGGGGGCGTCGAATTTTTCCTATAAGGTCGCATGCTCTTTCCTGTGGGCACAATACACGCATACCCCTGGCCATTTTACTGCATCCCAAATCATATATGAAGAATTGTGACTATTTTTTTTTATATCCGCACGACCATCTAATTACAGACACGCACAGTGACTCCCTTGAAAAACTTTTCTACAAAATAATTAAAATTTGGTTGAGTAATTTAATACAGAATTGTCACTCTTTTCTTGAAATGACGCCAAGTGACAATGTGAGAATCTCATTGTTATACAGAGTTGCGCATAACCAATGCAACGAGGATTTTTGTAAAACTGTTGCTAATGCTCATGGTCTTCAATATCTTCCAAGGGAAATGACCACATTCTGTCAGTTTAATAATTTGGCCGACGGACAGTCCAAACGAAGAATTCATTACTCGGTGACACGTGTATGAAATCAGCTTCATCCCGCAGACGGTATATAATCACAAAACCAAAGTCGATTGTCAATGCTTGTTGGGGATATCAATGGCTTTGGCGGGATCACATGGAAAGGCTCCAGGCCTTTTTCGCTTCTCCAAGATGATTTTGGCAACTTGAATGCAGCTTCGTCACCTTTTGCATTTTAGTCATAATGTCTTTGCTCTTCTGCGACAATTTTTGGTCCTTCCTTCGCCAAATTTTGTAAAGCACGAGCCATATCCCTTCTTCGAATTGTCAGTCACCCATGTCTCACTTCGATGAAGGTTTTAGACGATCCACTTCCGACTGATGAAAGATGCACCTACTTCCACTGCTTCTCGATAGGCATTTGTTCGAATTCGATCTACCACACGTCGTTCTTCATCATCTCCAACGACACCAGCCATCGTCACCTTCAATTATTGATCTGAAACCACAATGCAACTATCGATTAAAATATATATATATATATATATATTATATATATATATATATATATATATATATAACCTTACCTTACAACCTTACAAAGGTTCCACATGATGATTTCTCATTTCGCGAAGGTCAAGCGTGTCGCGCCTCCTCTCGAGTTGGCCTGGTGAAGTAGTGAGTTGGATTCTTGCGCTCTCCACCTCACATAGCCAGGTACGCCCGGCTCATCGGGGATTGTTCTGAGCCAGGCGTCAAGTCTTCTTTTGAAGATTTCCACTGCAACTCCCTTCGTGTTTCTTAGGTCTTTGGGCAACTAATTAAATAGTTTTCGTCCTCTCACTACAGAATTATTTTCTTTCAGGGTTAAGGATGTTCCCTGTCTCGCCTTCAATTTGGGAATACGACACAGTCTACCGTTTCTACCTTCCACCGTTGTTTGGGGAGTTATGGGATTCAGAGTAAGATTAGGGACTAGTTTCTCCATTATTTTCCAAGTGTAAATAATGGTGTATCTCTCTCTTCTCCTTTCCAGTGAATATAGGCCTAGTTCTCGTAACCTTTCCCAGTAATTTAGTTCTTTGCACCATTGATCTTGGCTGTGAAGCTTCTTTGGATCCCCTCCAGCTGTCTAATGTCTTCTTTTTTATATGGGGATGTTAGGACTGAGCAGTATTCCAATTTGGGTATTATCAGGGTTTTCAGTAGAGGAATCATTATATTCCTATCCCTTCGTTTAAAAGTTCTCATTATCTGACCCGTTATTCTCTTTGCTCTGTTTACTGCTATCTTATTTTGTGTTTCAAATTTCGCATCATCTGTCATTACAACCCCTAAATCTTTTGCTCTGGAATTTCTCTGGACTTCCTGTCCATTTGGGGTATAATATTCCATGGACTTTAGGTCTTCTCTTTTTCCGTACCGTAATATATATATATATAACACATCTACTTTGGCACTCCAGTAAAGTTTGCACCCCACTAACAAACGGCTATGCGTAACTCTGTAGTGCTTGGCGATGGCGCTGAGAGTTGCTCGTACTTTGCAGATATTTATAAGCAAAATATTTTTTGAGAAAAGATGTAATCCTTTTCTTTAATTCTAAAACTTAAGATGTAAAATGTTCTATCCGAAATGGTCATTCAATTCAATCTGAAATTATTTTTTTTTTTACATTTCAAAAGTTATATATATACAGGGTGTCCCATAAGTCCGGTCTCATATGAAAATTTATTTTAAATTAAATTTACAAAAGTAATACATTAGAACTAAAACGTTCAAATTGATTTCTCATTTTGGGACCTTTTTTTGTTGCGGGTAGAATAACGCGCAATGCCTAATACGGAAACGAGTTACACTCCTCAGGGAAAGGCCTCCGCGTTTTCCTCGCGAGCGTAACTCACTCGGGTCCCAAAAGGTTCCAAAATAAGATATCAATCCGAACATTTTAGTTCTAATGTATTACTTTTGCGAATTTAATTTAAAATAAATTTTTCTACGAGACCGGACTTATGGGACACCCTGTATATATATATGAAACCTCCAACGAAATAAGATTTTATTAAAAAATTGAAAATATAAATTTTTTTTTTATGCTCAATTTACTTTCGTTTAATTATTTAATTTGACTGAAAAATGCTGAACCATTTTTTTAGTATCACATTTAATGCAAAATCTTCGAAGAATATTAAAGCCGTTTTCAGTTTTAACTCAAATGAACAAAATTAACTTTATATTAGAGAGAGAGAGAGAGAGAGAGAGAGAGAGAGAGAGAGAGAGAGAATAAATAAATCCGGTGTTAAGAGGTTATTACCGAATCGATATTTCAGTATGGGGATAAAAATACTAACACCCGAAATATTCAACCCTTTTTTTTTAACTATTATCAGAACAGACTGTTAAAAAAAAAATAAAGTTATTGGCATTACGAGAATTACTATATTAACATTAACAAAATGTTAGCGACGCATTCTTTATATAAGACTTCCGCGTGGCGGGTTGTTTTTTTTAACTCTCGCGAGAATAACTTAACCCACTTTACTATAAATTAATAAATGAAAAATGTAGATTTACTTCTTTTTAATAAATAAAACACCGAGTTCCAATTTAAAAGCAACGATAGAGTACCTGTCTCAAGTACTACTGCCCACTCAATGTCATTCTCACTTCCGTTCGTTAATATTTCCCAATCTAACTTAACCTAACCTAATATAACATTAGCCTAACCTAACCTAAAATAGCATTAGCCTAAGCTAACCTAATATAGCATTAGCCTAACCTAACCTAAAATAGCATTAGCCTAACCTAATATAGCATTAGCCTAACCTAACCTAAAATAGCATTAACCTAACCTAACCTAAAATAGCATTAGCCTAACCTAATATAGCATTAGCCTAACCTAACCTAAAATAGCATTAACCTAACCTAACCTAAAATAGCATTAGCCTAACCTAACCTAAAATAGCATTAGCCTAACCTAAAATAGCATTAACCTAACCTAACCTAAAATAGCATTAGCCTAACCTAACCCAACCCGACCTAAGCTATCGTAATCTAACCTGGAGGAAAGTGGGAAGAAAACCTTGAATGAGAATAGCATGCATTGGGAGTAAACCCGTATCATCTCTCCATCAATAAACTTATTGAAATAATGTGTATGGGGAGTTATCGTCTACAATATCCTTTTGCTGCGAACGTATTCTCTATATGCGAGGTATTAAGGTACTACTATCTTGGGTGTTAAGGTATCCATATTCATCGGGATACATTTAATAACATCGCTGCTGTTGAATAAGATACGCGCGTGTATTATTCAGTATACGTTCTCATTTTCACCTTTAATTAAACTCGTAGAAACAAAGACGTTCTTTAATTTTTAGTAACAATCTTGAAATTAATAATACCTTTTGGTAATAACATAAATTATAGTTTTTTAAAAGATTTCCGAGAGAGAAAGGCTATAATATATATACACATACTCATAGGCACTATTGCAGTTGGGTACCCCAACCCAATAAATTTTCCCCATAAATTAAAAACACAATCAGGACCAGAAAATTCCTGCGGTTAATTGAATGCCCGGTTAGGTCAACTGTACGCTCTTGATGAATGGTTAGGTTAAGTTGTGATATTTTCGTTAGTTTTAACGAAAATATCACAACTTAACCTAAACAATTGTCAAGGGCATAGAGTTGACGTACCGTGCATTTCAATTAACCTAACCGGGATGGGTACCCCATGAATTGTTTGTTTTATTTGTCTTTTAAATTTTTTGTTTTAATATAATTGAAATTGTTGGGTTGGGGTACCCAACCGCAATAGTGCCCATATATATATATATTTGATAACAGGCAAAATAATAATAATAATAATAATAATAATAATAATAATAATAACAATAGGCGCCCTAACGGTAATGCCTGAAAGTTGTACTGTGTATAATAATAGACTAATCTTACTAATAATAAATTTTCTATCAGTCATGGCGGATAACTTGTTGAAAATAGTCTCATATAATGTAAGGTCAGTGAGGAATTCAACTGTAGATGTTCATAAAATCTGCGACAGTGCAGATTTGATAATCTGCGACAGTGCAGATTTGATAATCTGCGACAGTGCAGATTTGATACTCCTGCAGGAGCACTGGCTACCTAAGGAAGAGCTAAAATTTCTCTCTGCCATCCATGATGACTTTATGTACCATGCGTCATCAGCAGTAGACTTGTCAGATGAATTAATGTACAGTATGCCTTTTGGTGGTGTTGCTTTCTTAATAAGGAAAAATTTGTCAAAACATATAAAATTTTTAACAAGCGATAATGTAAGGTTGTTAGGCATTGAATTAGAAGTGAACAATGCAGTGGCGTAACTAGGGTGGGGCAGGTGGGGCGCGTGCCCTGGGCGCTAAATTTGGGGGGGGGGGGGGGGGCGCCATTTTACGATTAAAAAAAAAAAATTAAGAGTAAAAACATGCTCTTTTGGAAATGTACCGGTACCATATCTCTAGCCATCGAATTTCCATGAATTTCAGATTTTTAACTTCATTAATTCATTCTATGTTTATTAGAATTTTATTATGAATTAATTTATTCTATTTTTTGTTTCTTTCTCTCGAAAATTTTACCATGAAGCGAACATTGCCGATACCGAAAAGTCCGAAAAAGAAGCTGAGTGGAGCAGAAGGCAGGAAGAAAAGAAAAATGCAAGAAGCAGAAGCTAAAAAGTCAAGTGGCTTTATGATGTCATTTCTTGAACAGCACAAGCTGGTCCTTCATCAGCATTAACTGCATCAGATATGAATGTTGACCAACCCGCCAGTGTATCAGAAGGAGAATTAAGTGTCTTTCAAGAAGCCAGAAGATACTAAAACTTTGAGTAGCGAAAAGCAGGAAAAAACAGCACAGCCTATACCAGATGCGATTCAGCATCACGATGTAGGCTTCTTGGAGTTTGATAAAATATCAAAAAAAGTAATTTTATCAGATGCCCTGAGGACAGAAATGGTCACATTGGGTTCGAAGTATTTTCAAAATAGTGAAGGGCCATTTGTTCCCACACAAACCCGATCAATGAATGAAAGATGGTTTAAAAGAAAGTTGGAAAATAGATGTGGAGAAGTTTGGCGCTCATGGCTTGTTTATTCTCCAGAGAAGAAAGCAGCTTTTTGCTTTTGTTGTTTGCTATTTTCTCAAATTGACAATCAGTCTTCATTGGAGCAAGAAAATGGGTTCAATCATTGGAAAGCACCAGAAAGGCTTAGCACTCATGAAAATGCAAAAAATCATCGATACTGCTTCACCCAATGGAAGGAAATGGAAAGAAATCTTTTAGAAAAGAGAGGAATCATTGACGTAGAGCTTCAAGCTCAAATTGCAACAACAGAAAAACAAAAATGGCGAGATGTTCTCCACAGAATTCTCCATTGCATAAAATTTTTAGCAACTCAGAACCTTGCATTGCGTGGTCACAAGGAATCCCTTAGACAGGAAGAGGAAAGCAATATTGGAAATTTTCTTGGGTTATTAAAATTGTTGGCAAGGTTTGATCCTGTCATGAAAGAACATCTCAGTATTGTGGAAAAGCACCCTGGAAGAACATCATATTTATCTCCGTTAGTGCAGAATGAATTTATTCAGCTGATGGCTTCTACTGTTCGCCAGAAATTGTTACAGAGCATTCATAAGGCCAAATATTTGGCCTCATGTTTGATTCTACTCCAGATCAAGCACATCGAGAGCAAATGGCAGAAACAGTTCGTTATGTTGATATTGATTTTCAGGAGAAAACAATTTTATAAAGAGTCTTTTCTTGGATTATCCAATTAAAACGAAAGGATGCTGAAAACATTGTGGAAGTGATTTTGGAACAACTGGAAAAAGACAAAATGCCGTTAGAAAACTGTCAATCTCAATGCTATGACAATACTGCAGTTATGGCTGGTTATAAAAGTGGTGTTCAACAGAGGATTGTTGAAAAAAAATAGCAAAGCTATTTTTGTAAACTGCGATAATCATTCTCTCAATTTGGTTGGAGTGCGTGCTGCTAACCATGATGCAGTGATGGTGACTTTTTTTGGTGCAATTCAGTCGCTTTATTCATTTTTTTCACGTTCAACTCTCCGTTGGCAAAAGCTGAAAGATGCCATACCAATAGTTGTCAAATCTGAATCTGAAACTCGATGGAGTTCCAGAACAGAGGCTGTGAAGCCTGTTCATGAATACTTTGATATTATAATGGAACTCTTGCAAAGCATGGTTGATGATCAAAATGAAACTGCTGATACAAGAGGTGATGCAAGGCAGGTGCTGAATCAAATTTTGACTTTTCATTTCTTGGCTTTGCTTGGATTTTGGAACAAAATTCTTGTTCGGATTGATCGTGTTCAAAACGACTCCAAGATCATACCATGAACTTTCATGATACTGCTTATGATTTAAAAGCACTTCAAGATTATTTTTTAAGCAGTCGAGAATCATTGGCCAGTGAATCACTTGAAGCAGGGCTGAAACTGTGTGATGAATGGGATATTCAAGTAGAAAAAAGCCCCAGAAAGAAGAAACAAATGCCTGGTGAAAAAGCCGAGGATGTAGGGTTAACTGCGAAAGAAGAAATGATGAGAATAATGAAAGAAACTATTGATCGTCTCCATAATGAAATGGAAGAAAGATTTGTCCGTCTCTATGACTTGGATTCAAAATTTGGATTTCTTTTAGATGCTAGACGATTATTGTTTGACTCAAATGAAAGCAACAGTAGTCATGACGTAAATATCTTAAAGAAAAGTTGTCTCAACCTTGGACAATTTTTATAGCAATGATATTGACGGCTTTGAGCTTTATGAAGAAATCCTGGATTGTAAGATGCTTCTGAAAAGTCGCCCAAATGTTCAGATTTCTAAAGCTGAGGAACTCCTCAAGTTTATTGTTCAGTATGGAGATGAAAATGTTTTTCCAAATTTGAGAGTAGCTATTCAGATAATGCTCACTATTGCAATTTCAATTGCCAGCTGTGAGCGATCTTTCAGCAAGTTAACATTGATCTTATCATATTTGAGAGCTTCAATAGGTCAAGAAAGACGTTCTGCTTTAGCCTTGCTCAGCATTGAATGTGAGAAAACTGAAATAACAAATTTTGATGACATTATTGATAAGTTTGCATCAGCAAAAGTAAGAAAAATACATGTTTAGCGTGCAGTTCCAAATTATTCATTAAAAGAGCCAAAAATAATAGGTGCAAACAAGGCATTTCTTTTAAAGTACCATATAATTGGAATGATTTTTGTCAGTATCTAATATTCTAATTGCTAATTCTGCTATCGGTAATTCAGTAAAATTCAAGAAAACATCAAAGTGTATTCTCATGAAAAGTTATGCCTCTCCTTGTACATATATTAATTGTTTCTGTTGTAATTCGGCAAATAATTAACCATACTTTGGTTCTATAAAATTAAATTGTATTAATAGAAATTTAATATCAACCTTAATAGTAAATATCGCGGTTATGTATATGGATAGAAAAAATTAAAGTATAAATTGTAAAAATAATTTTTATGAATTGTATTTTCATTTCATTTCAATTTATTTTTACATATTTTTGTACAGTTTTATATGTATATAACTGTTTTTCATTTTCATTTGTCATAAAATAAACTTCTTAAAAGTATATTTTGTTAGCGGTATTATTACGAGTAACCAGTTTGAGTACCATTATAAGAATTCAGCCAGAATTTTAAAGAACACTGGTTTTAAGGGCGCCATTTACTGATTTGCCCTGGGCGCGATCAACCCTAGTTACGCCTCTGGAACAATGATTGCATACTAATTGTAAACTGCTATTTACCATACAACAACGGCAGTAATCTAGATGAATACATTGATTTGCTGTACAAAATTAAGTCATTATCAAATAACCCCAAATATTCTCACTGTATAATAATGGGGGACTTTAACGCGCATGTGAACGCGGAATTCTTTGTAGAATTGGGTAACATGTGCGAGTCGGCCAATTTAAGTATAAGTGATGTAGCTGTTGTAATAATTTTTGGTCTTCCTTAAATTCTGAACCGTGTTTTATTTGTGAAGTATAATCCAATACAGTTATACATGTATTTAATACTATAGAGAATGTGTAATTTATCAAAATTAACGTATTCTATATCCTCTATGTTTTGCAGGTTTAAGTAATTTTCAGGTGAAAATTAATAAAATGATAAATATAAAAACATAATAAAAGTTTGATAAATAATAATGAATAAAAGAGCATCTTGATAAAATCATTGATAACACTGGTCAACACTCATTTTATTGCCAATCATATTAGAGTGATTTTGGGGTAACTTTGTGTGCTGATTCCGAATATGACATCGGTTTTGCTAGATTGGCTCTAATTTATGAAATAATTGGTACCCCATTGAAACACGTAAAAATGCAAAAAATTTAATGTTCAGGCGGAGCCTACTTACAAATCGCATTGAAATTGTCTCAAATCATACAAAAGTAAACACATGAAATACATAATGGCATTTTATTCGGTATAATAACAGATAAACACAGTAAGCTGATTCGCATAATTACAATTAATGTATAGTAAATCTCTGTTTGTACGATTCTCTTTTATGTGGGTTATCAGGACAATCACGTTGGAGGTTCCAGCAATAGTCTGCCATCATGTGTCTGTCCCATCTGCCTTGATACCTTTCCTCCATCACCTTGATATCTTGATGAAACCTCTCCCCTTGTTCCTCGCTAAAATCACCAAGATTATCCGGAAATCTGTGTAAGTGGCTATGGAGAAAGTGTACCGTTATGCTCATATTAGTACCCAACTTTTCAAAGTTTGTGAGCATGTTTTGCACCAGTTCTTCATAATTGTCTGCTTTGTGGTTACCCAAGAAGTTCTTGACAACTGAGACATAACTGCACCAGGCAGAAGCTTCAACACCATTCATAAATTTTGTGAAATTAGAATCCTTGATAAGTGTACGGATTTGAGGGCCATCAAAGATTCCAGCTTTTATTTTTTCCATACTTAGTCCAGGGAACGATCTACAAATGTATTTGAAGCAATCGCCATCTTTGTCCAAGGCCTTAACAAATTGTTTCATTAGTCCCAGCTTCATATGAAGTGGTGGGAGGATGATTTTTTCCCTGTCAACCAAAGGCCAACCAAAGGTCAACCAAACTACTGGTTGGGTGGCCGATGACTTATATACGGAGGGGGAATATTCTAGAATGATCGCGGAGTAAACACTAAGAATATTCGCGTGTCTCACTATCTAGAATGTTCCGGTAGTTTCCCATATGCACGCGTTATGGTTACGTTTCCTATTAATTGAGGGTATTCATTATCTCAAGAACTAGAGCCAAATCGGAAAAACTACTTTCATTTTGGAATTCAGCGACCCCAAAATACCCTAAATTCGTACGAATTTCCTTGGCAACGAAACAAAATTTTTTTTTTGTTGAGCTGTGTAATAGTTCTTTGGTACGTATAAGTATTATTCTTTGGTATAGCGCTCTAACTTAATGATACTCATTGATTTACTAAAGTATTTCTTGAATGTACCTTTAATGCTAAGATAACTCAATTCTTTGTATTTGTACTATTATTTATTTAATTAACGTAGTTCTTATGTTTTCTTTTGCAGTTGTGTCAAAGATGTTAGTGGTATTTTTAGTTGATTAAAACCTAAGTTGAGCTGTTTTCATTTTGGGTCCTACTCATTTCAATTTAATCAACTAAAACTCTTCGTCTGTTGTTGCGATGGAACGTGGATTGCGGCCTGAAAGACTTGAGGTACTACCGACTGCGCCTGAAGCGGCACGTACTTTCAAACATTGGCTTTTCGTCTTCTCGCAATATAAGGATGCACTTGAAGGAAGTAGTAACACTTATCTCGGACTCTTGGCTAACTCTGTTTCTTCCGAAAACTTTGAGAGTATATCTGAGTGTACTACTTACGACGGGGCCTTAACTGCCTTGAAGAATGCATTCATTCAGCCCGCCAATGAAGTAGTGGCTCGTCACAAGCTCGCTACTCGCAAACAACAAGGCACGGAGTCCATAGACGAATATGTACGGTCTTTACAGAAACTTAGCATAGATTGCAACTTTAAAAATGTAACAGCTGACACTTATCGAGATGAGTATATTCGCGACTCATTCATCACTGGCATTTCTTCGCCTCGTATCCGAACTAGATTGCTAGAAAACAAAACCTTGACTCTTTCCTCGGCAGTGGATCAAGCTCGGGCCTTAGAGATTGCAATGAAAGATTCTCAAGCTTATGATTCTGCTACCCCTGAAAGTCGCCTTATAGCTACGGTAGAAGCCGTTAGTGAGAATTGCCCTGTTGACCCCCGACAGACATCGAGAGAATCTGTTCAGGAAACCGAAACATGTGCTGCCGCTCCTCGCCGTAACCAGAAATGTTTCTTCTGTGGTAACTCTTCACGACACGATCGCTCGCAATGTTCCGCTCGTGACGCAACTTGCTACAAATGTAGAAAACGAGGTCATTTTTCAAAGGTTTGCAAGTCCACAAAGGAGCCAGTCAGTGCGTCTGTTCACTCAGCAACCCTCGCTTGTGTGCCGTCTACTCTGAAGAATTCAATTGTTGACTTACATGTTAACAATTATCTCTTGAAGGGTCTCCTGGATACTGGGAGTTCCGAAAACTTCATATCTGAATACATCGCGCAAAACCTGAAATTGCCAATGCAGGACTATCAAGGAACCATATCTATGACCTCGGTTAATCTCACAACTCCGATAAACAAATTCTGTGAAGTGGAATTAAAATAAGGAAACGTTCCTATGGCAATGTTCGACTTCTCGTACTTCCCGGATGCTGTACTGATGTTATCCTTGGCTTACCTTTCCTGGGTAAACACTCCTTTGTTAAAATGAATTTCGGGGGCTCTGAGCCCGACTTGGAAATTTGCTCTCTAGCGACCTTAAAAATTGATCCACCCCGCGTATTCTCCAACCTTTCCCCCGATTGTAAACCTATAATAACGAAGTCACGCAAGTTCAAAACGCTGGATACTGAATTTATACGCTCAGAAATTGACCGAATGCTCCAGGAAGATATCATAGAACCTAGCGACTCTCCTTGGCGTGCACAGGTCCACGTTGTTAACAACAGTAACAGCAAGAAAAGGTTAGTAGTCGACTACTCTGTAACCATAAATAAATTTACGCACCTAGACGCCTACCCGCTTCCAAATATAGAGGATTTAGTCAACAAAATTTCTTCGTATAAAGTATTTAGCACTATAGACTTACGAAATGCTTATCACTGTGTGCCACTGCATGCTGATGATAAAGCTTACACGGCATTCGAAGCAGATGGCCGTCTGTTTCAATTTAAACGTCTTAGTTTCGGGCTCACGAACGGAGTTGCGTGCTTCCAACGTATAATAGATAGTCTGATAAGAGAAAATACATTAATAGATACGTACTCGTACCTTGACGACGTGACGATATGCGGTCGTACCCAAGAGGATCACGACAAAAATCTATCAAAATTTTTGGAAGTTGCCCAAAAATTTAAAATGACGTTGAACAACGACAAAAGTCACTTTTCTAAAGATACTATTTGCATTTTAGGTTATCAAATCAGCCACAATGAATTCCGTCCAGATCCGTCTCGTCTCGCCCCCTTGAAAGAAATGCCGATACCTACATGTAAACGGTCGCTTTCTCGCTTAACTGGTCTCTTCGCCTACTATTCAAAGTGGGTTCCTCAGTTTTCCCAGAAAATACGCCCCTTGATAGATGCCAAGTTTCCTCTCTCCAAGGAAGCTGTCGCCGCTATTGAAAAATTAAAATCTGCCATAATTGGATCAGTTAAAGCCAATATCGATGAAAATATGCCGTTCACCGTGGAAACTGACGCTTCCGATGCAGCAATCAGTGCCACCCTCAACCAAAATGGCCGGCCTGTAGCCTTCTTTTCTCGTTCGCTAAATTCTGCTGAGAAAAATCACTGCGCAGTAGAAAAGGAAGCGTACGCTATCGTAGAAGCTGTCAGGGAGTGGAAACATTTTCTCTTAGGTAAACAATTCACACTCATAACAGATCAAAAATCTGTCTCATATATGTTTGATATTAAACACAAAGGCAAAATAAAGAACGAAAAGATAACTCGTTGGCGATTAGAACTCATGCCTTATAGTTATGAAGTTGTGCACCGACCGGGCTCTCTCAACACCGCAGCTGACGCTTTATCACGAGAGATTTGTGCTTCCACATCTCAAAGTGATCTATACGAACTTCACAAATCACTCTGCCATCCTGGGGTAACCAGGCTTGCACATTTTGTTCGAGTACGCAATCTTCCTTATTCTGTTGACGATATCAAACGTGTAATTTCTAGCTGCCACACTTGCCAAAGGTTGAAACCGAAATTTTATCGACCCCAAGAACACGAGTTGATTAGATCTATGCGACATTTTGACCGTCTAAGCATTGACTTTAAAGGTCCGCTGCCTTCTTCGTCTAGTAATAAATATCTGCTCATTGTAGTCGATGAATTTTCTCGTTTCCCCTTTGCCTTTCCTTGTCGCGACATTTCTTCCCCTACAGTGATATCCTGCCTAACTACCTTATTTTCGATTTTTGGGTTGCCAGGGTATGTACATTCGGACAGGGGAACCTCATTTATGTCCGCAGACCTCAAATCCTTTTTACATCAACGAGGTGTCCCGACAAGTCGTTCGACCCCCTATCACCCTACTGGTAACGGCCAGTGCGAGCGCTACGTCGGCCTTGTATGGAAGACAGTCACCTTGGCTTTAGAATCCAAAGGTCTGCCCATCCGCGCCTGGGAGTCCGTGCTGCCGGACGCTCTGCACTCTCTACGTTCGTTATTATGCACCTCAATCAATTGTACTCCTCACGAGCGTCTCTTTGCCTTTCCTCGAAAATCTACGTCTGGGATGAGTATGCCGACATGGCTTTCGTCTCCTGGGAAGGTATTGCTACGAAAATACGTCAGAAACAAAGACGATCCATTAGTCGGGAAGATACGGTCGCTATTAAAGACCTTGCTCCTGCTGGCGATTCCCCTATCCGAACCGAGACGAGACCTGAAGTTCCGATTGAAAACGTTGACGTTCCACAAAACTTAGATGTTGAGACTCAAGATCAAATTCTAGATGCACAGACGCCAGTAATAGACCAAACTCCCATTCCCCAAAATCAAGATTCACCTACCAGTCCTCCTCTGCGTCGCTCCTCTCGTATCAGACGACCAGTTGATCGATATGGTTACTCTTAGATTTAAGTTTAATTAGTTTAAGCTAGTATGTACATTTAGGTTAGAAAACCTGCGCCTTACATGTGATCGTTTCAGAATTTGAGGGGGGAAGAATGTAATAATTTTTGGTCTTCCTTAAATTCTGAACCGTGTTTTATTTGTGAAGTATAATCCAATACAGTTATACATGTATTTAATACTATAGAGAATGTGTAATTTATCAAAATTAACGTATTCTATATCCTCTATGTTTTGCAGGTTTAAGTAATTTTCAGGTGAAAATTAATAAAATGATAAATATAAAAACATAATAAAAGTTTGATAAATAATAATGAATAAAAGAGCATCTTGATAAAATCATTGATAATAGTTCTTTGGTACGTATAAGTATTATTCTTTGGTATAGCGCTCTAACTTAATGATACTGATTGATTTACTAAAGTATTTCTTGAATGTACCTTTAATGCTAAGATAACTCAATTCTTTGTATCTGTACTATTATTTATTTAATTAACGTAGTTCTTATGTTTTCTTTTGCAGTTGTGTCAAAGATGTTAGTGGTATTTTTAGTTGATTAAAACCTAAGTTGAGCTGTTTTCATTTTGGGTCCTACTCATTTCAGCTGTATTAGGGGTAACCAGTAGTAATTTTACATACGTTAGTAATGTCAGTGGTACCACCAGGTGGATTGATCATTGTCTCACTAGTAATAATCTAAAGCAGGGGTTCCCAAATTGGTGTTCCGCGGAACACTTGTATACCGTGAGAAGTGTTCCGCGAGACACAATTTGGGAACCCCTGATCTAAAGGATCGAATTGTTAGAGTTCATATTCTGCATGATTTCCTTCTTTCTGATCATAGACCATTAGAAATATTAATTAACTTTACCAATTTATGCGCAACACGACTTAACAAGAACTCAATAGGTAAGAATAATCGCGTCGATTGGTCCAATGTTAATATGCAACAGAGAATAGAATACAAAGACGGAACAAGTCACCTCTTTAATAATTTAGAAATTTTGCATCTTGCCTGTAGTAATCCTTGCTCAAATGATTCTCACTGTAAACTCATAGATAGGTATTATAGTAAGATAATATCCCTGTTAAGAGAAGCAGGAAGCCCCCCTGATTAAATCTTACAACTATCATACTAAGATTATTCCTGGATGGAATGATTTTATTTTTCCCCTGAAGAGGGAATCGAAAGACGCCTATGATTTGTGGTGCTTTCATGGTAGACCCAGATTAGGACCTGTATACATGAATATGTGTAGAAATAGGGGTCATTATAAGGCGGCCATAAGGCGATATAAACAGGAAGAAGAGTCTATTCGAGCATCAAAAGCCTGTGAAGCTCGCATAAATAACGATAATAACAAATTTTGGAAATTTGTTAAGTAAGAATCAAACGGGTGTAAAAAATGTCCTCCCTCCGACAATCGATGTGTATCGGGGGAGGATGAAATTGCAAAGCTGTGGAAAAACCACTACTCTAACATCCTAAACAGTGTGAGTAGGGATAATCTTAAGATAGATTGCAGCGAAACGACTGTGGGAGGGAGGGACAAGGGAAAATACTCTGATATCATTTTCTGAAGTAAAGAGGTTAATTGAAGAGTTAAAGACTGGTTCTGCGTCAGGGGTAGATGACTTATCGAATGAGCATTTAAAATATGCCAATGACGTAGTATGTCTGCATATATCATTGCTCCTATCAACCATGCTTGCTCATAGCTATATCTCTGCAGAGTTCATGATGGTATATATCTTGCCCCTGGTCAAAAATAAGTACGGAGACATTCTGTCCAGCAATAATTACAGGCCAATTGCTGTCGCTTCCTGCTTCTTGAAACTACTAGGAAAACTCTTGTTACTCCGATTAAATGATTTCCTATGGACATCTCCTAATCAATTTGGTTTTAAAAGGTCACACTCAACTGACCTGTGTATCTACGTACTTAAAGAAACAATATCTAAATACATTGACAGTAATTCAACTATTTATAGCTGTTTCCTAGATATAAGTGAGGCATATGATAGGGTGAACCACAATATTTTATTTGAAAAACTAGAAGACAGGAAGGTTACCATGTACATATTAAACGTATTGAAATTTTGGTATTCCCACCAATCTTTCACCGTTAGGTGGGGCAATGTACAATCCGAGTGTTTTGGCTCCTTGCTCTCCTCTATGCTGTTTAATGTGTATATTGACGGATTAATTGCTTCACTTAATGCGGCAACAGTGGGATGTTGTATAGATAACACAAGGATAAATAACTTAGTTTATGCCGATGATATGGTGTTAATAAATCCCTCTGTTAAAGGTCTGGATCGGCTAATAAAAGTCTGCGAAGTGTATTCGCAGAAACATATTCTTTTTAATGTTACAAAAACTAAGGTTATGCAATTTCATCCCAAAAGCTGTAATCAGCCAGCTGATATAAGGTTTAAAATGAATGGTGAAGTAATTGAGGAAGTACAAGAGTTTAAGTATTTGGGTCAAACTATTACAAGCTCCTTGAGTGATGACTCGGATATAAGAAAACAATCTCGAGGCCTGTGTGCTAAAGCGAATATGACCATAAGGAACTTTCGATTTTGTACAAGTGAAGCTAAAGACATTCTCTTTCATACTTTCTGCAGTAATATACACGGACAGCAACTGTGGGTGAATTATAAAAAAGGTTCTGGCAGAACCCTAAATTTGCTGTACAACAGGTCTTTTAGACTCTTACATAAATTACACCCGAGATGCTCAGCTTCGCAAATGTTTGCTACCCGCGATGTCCCGAGCTTCCCGGAGGTAACAAGACGTGCTCAATACAGTCTAATGCAAAGAATTAAAAAATCAACCAACCCGATTATCCAAGCTATCCATGAGTCCTGCCATTTATCCTCTAAGCTATGGAATTCTTGGTATGAAAACGTCTGTCTGTAGCTCCACTTAACTTCGACAGTGCAGTATTATTTCTAATCAATTGTATATATTTCTATCCTTAGTATATGAACTGTCATTGTATTAATAATATTTGTCATATGGACTATAGTCTGCCAATAAACCTTTTCATTTTCATATATTCTAAAACCAAAGTTACGAAAAGCATTGATGATAATTCATTATTCAACGATTGATGATCTTTGTAAACTGGATAAGGAAAGTTAATAAGTAAGTTAACAAATCGCCATTAAAATTCTAAATGTAATAAGAAGAAAGTAGTTTCTTAATAATGGTGTAAATAACTAAATAATATTGTTGGAAATTGTATTTTTTTTTAATTTGGTGAAGTTCCTCGCCACGCTTGCGCGCATTCTCTCACGTATTCCGACATTATGTCAATTTTTGAGAAATATCTTTTCACGTTTTACATTAAAACTACACTTAATCCTGTTCTGAATATGGGTAATAAGTGTCCTGTAACAACGGTATTTTCTTCTTAGGAGCGTTATTAATTATTTCAATTTTTTTTCTTCAGGTTGTGATTCGACCCCCCCCTCCCCTACATTTGTTTTAATGTATACTGTACCTTACATCCAAACCAATAGACCGCTGAATGGTTGCCTCAAATAAGAAAGTAAATAATTAAACTCTCAGCTTACCACTTTGGAAATAATTTCACAATTTTGAAAATTTATCTCAAATCACTAACACACACACACACACAATATATATATATATATATATATATATATATATATATATATATATGTGTGTGTGTGTGTGTGTGTGTGTGTGTGTGTGAGTGACTGATTCGAGATAAATTTTCAAAATTGTGAAACTATTTCCAATGCAGTAAGCTGAGAATTTAATTATTTACTTTCTTATTTGAGGCAACCATTCAGCGGTCTATTGGTATATATATCTAATATATATATATATATATATATTATATATATATATATATATATATATATATATATATATAAATGGCAGGTAAAACTTTGACCACTCTTACTAAATTCTTGAAAGTGTTTGAACTGTAGTGCATCCAGAGAAGTATAAGTGCTGAGGTATAGTATGTTAATGTATAAACCTTTTGCCATATATTTAGTAAAAATAAAATGAGTAAAGATATAAATAAATATAATGTAAAAATAGATACTGATGTACTGTACGTTTCTGGAAACTTGCAACACAAAAATTTGGAACCTTTTAAATCACTAATTCTTAGAACTTACGGTATGCACGAACACAAGAGAGTATGTAGTTAACATCAGAATTTACTGTTATACCCTTCCATTGCTTTAGAAATATGTATTACATGCAATTTAATAAGTATACCTTTATACTGTTTCAAGTATGAAAACATCGAATTCCTAATCCAAGGTCAAATC
This sequence comes from Bathynomus jamesi, assembly GCA_023014485.1. NCBI lineage: Eukaryota > Metazoa > Arthropoda > Malacostraca > Isopoda > Cirolanidae > Bathynomus > Bathynomus jamesi. Next base: position 232,890 of record JAJOZX010001433.1, on the reverse strand, counting down.
TGAAACGGTAGACTGTCAATGTGCGCGAGTCTTGAGAAGGCTATGAGAAAATTTTCAGGCGTTTTGACACACCTGTTATTATACGATCAGAAACGTCAAGAAAAAATGGAAGCAGTTTGGTATTTTTACATTCTTATTAAGATCAAGAACGTTAGAGCAAAAACTTCCAGACATCGCTTGAAGCAGCAGATTGACACGTGCACCTAAGTACACATGTCAACGGTTTAACGAACACTTCTCAAGAATTGTCTACACGGGAGGGTTGCAAGAAAGCCATTTCTGCGTCTTCATCGTACAGCCGCACGTCTAAATTATGCAGAAGAACACCTCGATAATTCTCAAGAGTCCTGACACAAGATTCTCTGGTCTGGTAAGACAGAAATCGAACTTCTTGGCCACAATCAAAAGGTTTTTCTTTGGTAGGAAAAGGGACAAAGCATTTATAAAAAGAATACCATCCCGACAGTAAAGCACGGTAGCGGCCCCATCATGCTCTGGGTCTGTGTATCATCTGTAGGTATAGGCAATTTGGTTCAAATTGATAAAGCAATGAATTCAGCAAACTGTCAATGGATTCTGGAGTAAACCTGCCTTCGGTGAAGAAGTTGAAGATGGGGCGTGATTGGCTATGCCAGCAGGTTAATGATCTGAAACATACATCTAAAAGTACAGTCAAACGTTTAGCACAGAAGAAAATCAAAGTTCTGAAGTGGTTCTTACCGCCTCTGGACTTCAGTATCATCGATCAGCTTTATGAAGGTTTAAAGCGAATGGTCTGTGTAAGAAATCCGAAGAATTTTACCGAGTTGGAGGCATTTTATCAAAGAACAGTGGTCACAGCTACTGAAGGAACGAATCCAAAAGATGGTACAAGGGTATAGAAAGCGTCTGCTTGAGGCAATCGCGGCAAAATGAAATGCTACGACCTACAGATATGGAGGGTGCCTAAACTTTACACAAGTAAATCAAGTGTCCACCTAATTCTAATACAAACTGAAAACCGTACATTCCACATCTCTTACAGGCACTGAATGACCCTGACCCAGACCAGAGACTTAAATTCTGCGGGCGTTTTTCGAACAGAATGCACCAGAACTCAACATTCGTTAACATGATTGCGTGGTCAGACGAGGCGTGCTTTAAGTTGAATGGAATATGGAACTTGTGAAGTACCCAACTTGTGTTGATGCACGTGGGAAAAAAGGCTGTAAACCTGGGGTCTTATTAGGTCATTCTTTTTTTGGTGACACAGTGACAAGTGATTGGTACCTCACTCTTTTGATAGTTAGCATTGTACCAACTTGTGAGAATGTGTATGACAAGTATTTTTTTTATCAAGATGGCACCTCCTTGTGTTTTCATCATGATTTACGAGCATTTTTGGATGAATACTTTCCTAGGCGGTGGATGGGACGAGAGCGGACAGGTGGAATATCCATCACGCTCTGCAGATCTCACCGTCTCAGATCTTTCCTGCGGTGTGTATTGAAAAACTTTGTACGCCACAAAACCCGCGACCATCCAGGAACTCCAACAAAGATGCTGATGTATGGTTGCATTGCCATTCCCTTGTAAACATGTGCGGCTGAGTGTTGTTCTGTTATCAGACGACGCAATGCCTACATTAATGTCAATGGTGAACACTTTGAACACCTACTACAATATGTCGCTTGGCATCAGCACTGTACTGTTGCGTTATAAGGTACACTCTGTATATTGGAACTACTTTAACCCTTATTTCATAACCTGGGTAAAATATACTTTGGTATAATTTACCAAGGTTATGAAATAGGAGTTTACCCTTATTTCATAGCTTTGGTAAAGTATGACATTGGTATAATTTATCATGATTATGAAATATAGGTTAAATAAGATATGTTTTGTTTTTGTCTAATTGTACTGTTGGCACCTGAAGTATATCCACTGCATTTCCATTATATATATATATATATATATATATGCAAATAACTGCAATGACCGCGCAGTATATAAATGAATAGAAACGACATAAGTATTAAGGAACGTTTCTGCACACGAGGAGGAGAGATAACGAAATAATGAAAAATGAGGCGAACCGCCTGGGAATCGAACCCAGGGCCTTCCAATTGCCGGTCGGACGCTCTACCATTATGCTACGGACCTCACTCAATCACAAATCGAAATTCTCCCAAATAGGGCAGAAACCAATGCCCTCAGAGAGCACCCTCGCAAATCGTGAATATGCGCAAATAACTGCAATGACCGCGCAGTATATAAATGAATAGAAACGACATAAGTATTAAGGAACGTTTCTGCACACGAGGAGGAGAGATAACGAAATAATGAAAAATGAGGCGAACCGCCTGGGAATCGAACCCAGGGCCTACCAATTTGCGCATATTCACGATTTGCGAGGGTGCTCTCTGAGGGCATTGGTTTCTGCCCTATTTGGGAGAATTTCGATTTGTGATTGAGTGAGGTCCGTAGCATAATGGTAGAGCGTCCGACCGGCAATTGGAAGGCCCTGGGTTCGATTCCCAGGCGGTTCGCCTCATTTTTCATTATTTCGTTATCTCTCCTCCTCGTGTGCAGAAACGTTCCTTAATACTTATGTCGTTTCTATTCATTTATATACTGCGCGGTCATTGCAGTTATTTGCGCATATTCACGATTTGCGAGGGTGCTCTCTGAGGCATTGGTTTCTGCCCTATTTGGGAGAATTTCGATTTGTGATTGAGTGAGGTCCGTAGCATAATGGTAGAGCGTCCGACCGGCAATTGGAAGGCCCTGGGTTCGATTCCCAGGCGGTTCGCCTCATTTTTCATTATTTCGTTATCTCTCCTCCTCGTGTGCAGAAACGTTCCTTAATACTTATGTCGTTTCTATTCATATATATATATATATATATATAGAGAGAGAGAGAGAGAGAGACGATACACTGTATACGTATATATACATATGCATGTACATAAAATAATGGAAATGCAATAAATGTACATTAGACACCAAAAATATATATATATATTAGTGATGGGACGATGCATCGCAATCGCAATCGCGATACAATCGCACATTTTTTACAATCGCAATCGCAATTGCAATCGCATTTAATGAGTGCGATTGTTGCGATTGTGAACAAAGATTTAAATCTCTACAAAAGTTGCTATGAAAGCTGCTCTTTCATGCGTACTTAAAGGAAAGTTTAGCTAACAACAATACGGAATAATAAATAAATAATAAATAAGTCAAAAACAGAAATGAAAACGGGTTGCGAATTAGTTGAAAACAGAATAAAAAATTGGTTTAATAATAACAATAAGTACACCTCTTTATTTGCTCTATGTAAAATTGGAATGTTAAAAAATCAAGCTAACCCTATGGTAGGTAACGCGTTTAGGTATATTTAAAGCATAAATGAGCGTTATGTGAGGCTAAAGCTAAAACATCGCAATCGCAATCGCAATCGCGCGATTTTCAAATTCTGACAATCGCAATCGCAATCGCAACAGCGATTGTATGAAATATGACAATCGTCCCATCACTAATATATATATATATATATATATATATATAATATATATATATATATATATATATATATATCATAACATTAACTTGCCGTTTTATAGAAAATTCCAAATTTTCATCAAGTTCTCATCTGCTTCAATATGTCGACTTCGTTCCTTGCTGTTCGTGTCAACTGCTGAGTGGCGCATAATAAATTGTATTGTGTACTAGCTCGTAGTTGTTTTATTTTTACATGCCTTACATTCGTTGTGTACGTAAAGTTTATCTAGAATTGATTTCAATGCTTACCATATAACAACTATACTTGCCATGAAATAAAACAGGTATACAGTATAATTTTATACTACAGAATATTATAATACAATATCGCTTAAGTTTTACAAAACTTAAAAATTTAATAAGAAACATTCTAGATAATCTACGAATTAATTATTTAAAAAAGGTGCCGGTACACCGTACCGGTGCGTACCGTCACAAAAAAAGCCCTGTATATATATATATATATATATATATATATTATATATAATTATATTATATATATATACTGAGTCCAGAATATCCCCATTTATAAAGAACAGTATTATCTCTTATCCCTTATAACAATGATCACGAATATGAACAAAGAAATCGAAGCGAGTGTGTGTTGTGTCGTTTGCAGCTGACACAAAACGTTGCAAAGAAACGAATAATGAAAAATAAATAGGAAAATACAAAATAATAACAAATTCAAGTTGGTTGAAGAACGCAATATGAAAGTGAGTGATTATAAATTTCATTTTCTTGGCTATCCGATTAAGAAAATAGAATTGTAATATTGCAACACAAAATAACTACGAAACAAATAACAAATATATTGACGTCAGAACGCGAAGTTCGAAAGTGAAGAGTAATAATCTCCTTCGATGAAGAATTTAGAGCTGGGGTTCTTAAACCTCTGGGTCGCGACCCAAACTTGGGTCATTAAATTGTCATTTATCATTTATTTATGTTAACCCTAATCATTTTGCCATTATTATTTATTTTATTATCTATTACGAGTGAACTGTTTGAAGGCATTGGTCGCCGAGCTAGCCCTGATTTAGAGAATAATGAAATGGGGGGAAAAAAAAATTGGTGATCACGAAAGAGGTTCCATATCAGAAAAACGACAATCGTGTTTAAAATTTTGAATGCTTGTAGTTTTACTAGTAATTTATAGTGTTATATTCGGGCACGTCCGTAGAGAAAATACGATGTGGGTATCGAAATAAACTTTATATCGCGCTCCAGTCCCACGATTTTATAGTGGTAAAGGTTGATGAATTAGCGTAGAAAATGGTAAAACCAAAAGAATTAACCGTGTTGGTTTACGTCGTCGTCGTCGGCCTAGGCAAGCTACGGCTTGGGACCGTAGCGCATCTATCCGGTATAGGTTAACCTGGATGATGTAGCCATAAGCACTGCCGCTAGTTAAGTGCCAACCAGTGATTATCTCACTAGCCGTATTGAGTCCGTTAGGCGAAACTGCGACAGTACCAAAGGTGGAAAATATAACCTTTGGTTTTCTATTTTTAAACTAAAATAAGAGTATTCACTACACACTCCCCCACCAGAGAGGAAGTTCAAAGAGTTCCGAACGACACAGATTTCTGCTGGACCTTTTTGGTAGCTACATGTACCTCGCTTAAGGTTGATTCCAAAAACGCAGGCTTAAGACGATCGATAGAAACCTTGTCGACCTTGGAACCGCGCTGGATGAGGAATGATTTGCGCGTACGTCGAAGAACTTCATAGGGCCCGTCATATGGACATTGGAGAGGCCGTTTTGGGACAGGTACACGAACGAAAACGTGGGTGCAAGACTGGAGGGCTGGGGAAATAAAGATGTTCTGTTGGCTAGTCAATCGAGGGGGAACAGGCTGAAGGGACTGCATGTGAGAGGAAAGTGTTTGAGCGAATTCCGTAGGATCACATGACTTATCCCCTGCAGTGAAGTAGCCACCTGGTAGCCGCAGTGTTGTTCCATAGACTAGTTCAGCCGCTGTAGTCTTCAGATCACTCTTAAATGCAGAGCGAATACCAAGCAAAACGAGTGGAAGCTTATCCATCCAATGGGAGTCTTCGTGACACATAAGGGATGACTTCAGCTGGCGATGGAAGCGTTCGACGAGGCCGTTAGCTTGCGGATGATACGCACAGGTATGCGCATGTACTGTACCCAACAAGCTGGTAAACTTCTTCCAAAGCGAAGACTCAAATTGGCGACCTTGGTCAGTGATGACTTTTGTCGGCAATCCAAATCTTGATACCCATCCATGAAGAAAGGCTCTTGCAACAGTGTCCGCTTGGATATCAGGAAGTGGGATGGCTTCAGGCCATCTGGAAAAGCGGTCGAGACAGGTGAGCAGATAACGTTGGCCTTGAATCACTGGAAGAGGGCCAACAATGTCTACATGAATTACCTCAAATCGCTGGGATGGGGGCGGAAATGCGTCAAAGGGGGACCTGGTGTGCCTTTGGACTTTGGCACGCTGGCAGGCAAGGCACGTTTTGGTCCAATGTTTGACATCCTTCCGCATCGAGGGCCAAACAAAGCGAGAGGTAACCAGGTGTTGCGAAGCACGGATACCAGGATGGGAGGCTTATGAAGATCCGTGAAGACTGCTTTTCTGTGACATGGAGGGACATAAGGGCGAATAGCAGCTGTTGATGTCGCAATAGAGGGGCACAGACAATCCTGGCATACTCATTTTCTTGAGGGAAAGTGAGTGAGTGGAGTCTTCTCTGAGCAGGTCTTGTAGTTCCGTATCCTTATCTTGATCCTGTGCAATAGCATTCCACAGTGTAGAGCTGAGGGTAACAGAAGTAATCTCTATTCTTGAAAGTGCATCCGCTGGAGTGTTCAAGACACCTTTGATGTGGCGGATATCTGTGGTAAATTGCGAGATATAATCGAGTTGCCTGATGACTCTGGGAGAGTGGTTACAGCTGTTTTTATTGAAGACAGTGACCAAAGGTTTGTGGTCGGTAAAAACACAAAACTCTCGGCCTTCAAGGAAATGTTGAAAATGCTTCACGTTTAAGTAAATAGCAAGAAGTTCACGTCCGAAAGCACTATAACGCGTTTGGGCTGGCTGCAGCTTTTTCGAGTAAAACGCGATGGGTGCTTGTTGACCGTTAATGGTTTGTTCCAACACCCCACCGATCGCAACATCTGATGCATCGACCGTCAGAGTTAGGGGGGGCATCACTGATAGGAAATGACAGAGACAATGCACTATTGATAGCATTTTTGGTATTGTCGAACGCCTGTAAACTATCGCTACACCATACCAATTTCGTTACCTTGCGTTTGTGTGTGATCATAGCGTGTAGAGGAGCAAGAACACTGGCACAGTTTTTAATGAACTTGTGGTAATAATTTACCAAACCTAGAAACCGACGTAACTCACGCTGATTATTTGGCATAGGGTAATTTTTTATCACTTCACACTTGTCCTGAAGGGGGGTAATTCCGTGCTGCGAAATCGTGTGACCAAGAAATTCCAAGGTTGGCTGTGCAAACACACACTTAGATGCATTAATAGTAACACCGTATTGTTCTAAGCGTTGAAAGAGAAGTGAAAGATGTTCCTTATGTTCCTCTTCCGTTGAGCTGGCCACAAGCAAATCATCGATGTAGGCATAAACAAAGTCTAAGCCTCTGGTGACCTCATCTATAAACCTCTGAAAGGTTTGCGCAGCATTCCGTAGCCCGAACGGCATCTTCAAAAATTCGAATAACCCAAATGGTGTACAAACTGCAGTCTTGGGAATATCCGAAGGCTCTACGGGAATGTGGTGGAAAGCCTTAACGAGATCTATTTTACTGAAGATAGATTTGCCGTGGAGAAGAGAAGTAAAGTCTTGGACATTTGGTACCGGATATCGGTCCGGGATGGTTGTCGAATTTAAAAACCGGTAATCCCCACATGGTCTCCAGTCTCCTGACTTCTTCTGGACCAGGTGTAGGGGAGGGACCAACTGCTTTTGGAAGGTCTTATTATCCCAAGATCCAGCATAAGCTGGAATTCCGATTTGGCAGCTTTCAGTTTGTCCGGGGCAAGACGTCTGGGTTTTGCAAACACAGGGGACCTTTTGTTGTAATGTGATGGGTAATGGTGTGCTTAATGGTATCACCCATCTGCATAGGTTGAAGAATTCCTGGATATCGCTGGAAAAGGCACTGGTACATGGAATTAGGGGGAACGAGGGAAAGTGCAGAGTTCGAGGCGTCCGGAAGGGCAACCTGTTTGGCAAGAACAGAAAGCAGTGTGGCCTGGTCGCATAAGCGTCGCTTGTCAAGATCCACCAGGAGTTTGAAATGCTGGAGGAAGTCAGCGCCGATTATGGGATGCTGCACTTGAGCACAGATGAAAATCCACTTGAAGGATCGGTGAAGGCCCAAGTTTAGTTCACGCGACTGAGTACCGTACGTGGGTATGCGTGAACCGTTAGCAGCGTATAGAGGCGGAGATTCCGAGTGCGTATGACCAGATTTTTGAGGGAATACACTGACTGACGCTCCGGTATCAACCAAGAAATTGACACCAGAGTTCCTGTCCTTTATGAATAACAGGTTGGCAGTGCGAGTACTAGACGCCATTAGGACTCGCTGCTGGGGTTTTCCGACGAAAAATTGCAAGGGGAGATGCACTTCCTAGCCTTCTTTCCAAATTTCGAGTGGTAGAAGCAGATCTTCCCGGAACTCGAACGATGCCTCTTCGTAAATCTTGACCGAGAATGGCTTCTTTGCCGTTGATTTTGTAGCAGAGAACAAACGTGGTTGAGTTGTTGACTTAACTCTTTCACTTTCAACTCCAGTTCCGATTGTGTGTTCACGTTGTTGACCGGAGCTGTGTCAATCTCCACTACTTTGTCGGCAGTTGCTGCTAGTTTATCAACTGGAGTAGCAGGATCCATAGTGGCCAAGACACGCTGAGCTGATGGAGGAAGTTTCTGCAAGAACAACTGTCTAAAGATGTCCTTATCGAAGGTTTGTGCGCGTTCGCCTAGAGCGCACTGCATAGCCCTCAGCATTTGAGTGGGCTTACGGTCTCCAAGTTCTTCTTTTGAGATTAACTGATGTAGTTTCTCACGCTCGGAGACAGTGGTGCGGCACAGGATGGCAGACTTCAGATCGTTGTATGGGTCCTCACTCGTGGAAGGAGATACGATGACGTCACGGACTTCAGAGATGATGCTCGCTGGTAGAGAGGACAAAACATGATCGTATTTTGTCCTGCTAGCGGTGATCCTTCCCAAGTTGAATTGTGATTCCACTTGGTGGAACCAAATAAATGGATCACCCGGCCAGAAGACGGGGAGTTTTACGCTCAAGTGGGAGATGGCACCAGCGTCGTCAGGCATCTTCTCCTATGCTTGCTAACGTACAAGCAAGACGACAAGTTCCCAACGAAGGAGTGGAGGTTGAGACGAGCGCAGGCACAGAGCGCACGGGCAGGGGTGAGGGGCAGAGGGCACGAGCGACATTACAGTCTGATCCTAGTCGCTCGGGTGAAGGGGGTGATGGGCACGAACGACGTTACAGTCTGGTCCTAGTCGCTCGGGTGAAGGGGGTGATGGGCACGAACGACGTTACAGTCTAATCCTAGTCGTTCGGGTAGAAGGGGTAATCCAGCTCCGGGGTCACCAATTGTTGGTTTACGTCGTCGTCGTCGTCGGCCTAGGCAAGCTACGGCTTGGGACCGTAGCGCATCTATCCGGTATAGGTTAACCTGGATGATGTAGCCATAAGCACTGCCGCTAGTTAAGTGCCAACCAGTGATTATCTCACTAGCCGTATTGAGTCCGTTAGGCGAAACTGCGACAGTACCAAAGGTGGAAAATATAACCTTTGGTTTTCTATTTTTAAACTAAAATAAGAGTATTCACTACAACCGAAAGTGAAATAGTTCAAATAGTATATATTTTCATCAGGTTGCAACTATAAAACGGCTGAAATATTCAAGATATACCGTTCAGAGCGCATTAAAACGTTATAAATAGACTAAGCGCCATGCCAATAAGAATCGAAGTAGTCGGAAAAAGTAACAACCATCCGGGAAGATAAGAGTCCCTCAAAGATCGTAGAAAAACGGCTTTAGACCTCTGTTCTTAATTTACGCAGAAAGGAATAGGAAATGTTGTTTCTGAACGTACAGTCAGAAGAAGACTTAATAAAGAAGTGGGTCAAAGGAAGCGAGGCGAGAAAGAAACCTTTGCTGTCAGAGAGCATTCGTAAAAGGAGGAGGTTCCGGTAGGCAATAGAGCGTGAAATCCTCTTAGGGTTGAGTTAAAATGCTTTGATCTGAAGTAACTTTGAAGTAATTAAAGCAAAGTTTTTAACTCGCAATAAGTATTTTCGTTATGTTCAATGACTCTTTTATTTTACAGGTTTTGAGAACTTCAATTCCAACTTTCGTAAGAAGGAGAGTAAGAGAGGCTTACAATAATAACCGTATTGTCCCGACAATCAAAGTTGAAGGAGGTAGCATTATGGTCTGGAGATGCACGTCTTCATCAGGCGTTGAAAAACTTCTTTTTTTTTGTGAAGGCCGAATGAATTGTCAGACCTACATACAGATACGAGGAAAGGATATGAAACGCTTCCTCAACGAGTGATTTCTCGAATCAATAAGCTCTGACGCTATTCTTCAACAGGATAATTCCTTAGGTCGTACATCACGTGTCAGCAAGAGTTGACTTAGAAAAGCATATGATGCGCGCTGTCTCGACTGTCCTTTCCAGAGGCTTATAGACAATATGTCTCGAAGGCTTACAAAAATAATAAGACTGAATGGAAGATATACGAAATATTAAACTGTCATCTCATTTCCAGAAAAATTATTGCGTAGAAAAATACTTCTCCTGAACACTCTTATCCCAACTTTGTGACGGTGCTGAGTACTTTTGACCGAATATATACAGGGTGAGTCAAAAGTAGCGCCCGATTTCTGTCAGTTGATTGTTTGTTTGCCATTTGTATTACAGTGTACAAGAAGGTAGAAATAAATGAATGACATGTTTATCTAACCATTTATTCGGGGGAAAATTATTACGGAACTGTACCAAGCTGTTTACTTGCAATTTTCAAAGTGCCCTCCCTCGTGATCGATGCACAATTGCAGCCGAGCAGGCACAAAGTGGCACACACGCCTGCAGAGTTCGATATCAATTTCCTCAAACTTTGCAGTGATTTGAGCCTTCAATTCCTGAATGGTACGAGGCTTTTCACGATAAACAAGGTCTTTCATGAGCCCCCAAAGAAAGAAATCTGGAGGTGTAAGGTCTGGGGAGCGTGCCGGCCACTCGATCGGACCGCGGCGGCCGATCCACTTTCCGGGAAAGTTTTCATCAAGCCACTGACGAACATGACGTCCATAATGAGGTGGAGCTCCATCTTGCTGGAAATAACAGTCCTGATCTCGTACCCTGGGCCAAAAGAAGGTTTGCAGCATATCCAGGTAAATTTCTGCAGTGACACATCCCTCAAAGAAAAAGGGTCCAATTATCCCTAATGGAGATATAGCTGCCCAAACTGTCACGCCAGGTAAATTTACCTCCTTCTCAACTGTCACTCTTGGGTTCTCCGCAGCCCAGTAGACACAATTGTGTCTGTTAATTGTGCCGTTAAGCTTAAAACATGCCTCATCTGACCACCAGATGTTGTCTAGCATTGTGTCCTCTTCGTCAAGTTTAGCTAAGAACTCTTCGCAAAATTGAAGACGGCGGTCGTCATCTCCATCATGAAGGGCATGCAGTAAGCGTGGAATGTAAGGTTTCCATTTTTTCTGGTGAAGGATACGGATAACACTTGATTGGCTCACTTCCAACTCTGCAGATAAACGGCGAGTTGACTTTTGCGGACTTTGTTCCAGTCTCCTGATGGCTTCTTCAGCCTTAGCTACATTCGTTGCCGTTTTCGGACGACCGGACTTCTTTGCAGTGGCTACCGACCCTGTTGCTTCAAATTTCTCGACAATCAATCGTATGTTTCTTCCCTGGGGTGGGTTAATATCGAATTCCTGTGCCAAACGGCGTGCCGCCATCGTTGGTTGTTCATTACATTTGTAGTAATGTTTCACGGCCGCAATGCGTTGATTCATTGAAAGGTAATTCATGGTTCAATTTGGTGCAAATTCAGTAACTTTCCAAACTCTCAGCAATAACCTGCAAAACAAAAACAAAAATAAATAAACTAAGAAAATTAATAATCTGCAAGACAATTATTAACAACATGACTTCTCAGAAAGAATCTGACAGCCGAAAAAACAGAAATCGGGCGCTACTTTTGACTCACCCATATTAGTGATGTATATCGAATCCGCATCCGCATAAAATTCAACATTCGCATCCGCAGGATGCGGATATTGCGGATGTGTATTATTTACTAAAATTGCTATTTTTGAGGCACAATTTGCCCCCTCATTCGGTCCAAATACTGAAACTTACGCAGCCTTCATTTGATCTTTAATGTAACTGACAATGTCTGTTGTGTATTTGTATAATTAATTGTTCATGCTACAATACATAACAATGTCATAAGCACACTACTTTCCAAAGGGTGGTGGTTGAGGAAAGTGGTTGGTGGGATGCAAGACGAGTTGGGTCCCCGTCCCGCATCGTGGTAACACACAGTTGTATGGCGAAAACTCGTCCAAAAAGGGAAGAGTGTACTGTATGTAAAAAAATTATAATTACAAAATAATATTATCTAATACCTAATATTTATAACTAACCAAAAATCGAAAGTCAATTAATAAATTAAATATGAATTTAAACTATCATATTATCAAGCTGACAAATTTATGCATGAACATCCGCATCCGCGGATGTTTAAAATCTGACATCTGATACATCGCTAATATATATATATATATATATATATATATATATATATATATATATATATATATACAGGGTGTCCCATAAGTCCGGTCTCATATAAAAATTTATTTTAAATTAAATTTACAAAAATAATTCTCTAGAACTAAAACAAATGTACAAATTTTCCTTTTCCTTAGTAGTGGAGTGTAACTCACTTCCATATTAGCCACTGCGTGTTATTCTACCCGCAACACAAAAAAGGTTCCAAAACAAGACATCAATTTGAACATTTGTTTTAGTTTTAATGTATTAATTTTGTAAATTTAATTTTAAATAAATTTTCCTACGAGACCGGACTTATGGTACACCCTGTATATGCCCAAGTAGTATATATTGACATTGAATATCGAATCGCAAATTTATCCTCGAGTTCAACATTTTGTTCAAAATTCAAAATTCAAAATCTAATATTTACATCATCATTTAATGAATTCTAATAAATCAAAATTTATTATAAACACCTTTGAACAATAAACTAAATATCGATTTTAAGTTTATATTTTTGGATGTTCAAACATTTTAGAAAACATTATTTAAAGAATGTTCAGATTTTTACTTTTGATTGACCTTAAAAGAGTGTTTTGTTTAATTATAGGGTACTTTTGCATTATCCTCGCAACACTAATTTTTTTTTATAATGGAAAGAAAATAAAGTACGTTAGCAAAACACTTTTAATTTTTAATATTCTGAAATTACATCATTAGTTATATGAATAAATATTCTTAACCTAACCTAATCTAACCTAACTTGAAGCCGGCTAACGCCTGCGGCGGGGTTTTTAACCTAACCTAACCTAACCAAACCTAACCTAACCTAATCCCAACACTAATTTTTTTTATAATGGAAGGAAAATAAAGTACCATAACCAAAACCAAACCAACATTATATAAAAAAATTAGTGTTGGGAGGATAATGCAAAAGAACCAATTATAGTAGTTTATTTAAGCTACATTATTAATATTCACGCAATCATTTTACTGCGTGCTTAATTAACATAGCGCAATTACAGTATGTTCAAACATTACTGAACAATTAACGTTGTTCCCATTTATTTTTGCATTTTACGAATGATTCTTGGTTTGAAGAGTAATAATACATATGGGATTTGTCTACTGCCAATAAAGTTTACCACTATCATTATCATTAGGCTGACCATATTTCCTTGAGATAAAAACGGGACATTGGGATGGCAAAAAAGGGACGGGGTTATGTAATATTCTGTATTCATGAAAAAGTAAGTACATAAACCGGGACAAAATTGACATTTTTATTAAAACGACGGGACGGCCAGGAAATATAAAACAAACGGTACTGTCCCGTTCAAAACGGTACGTATGGTCAGCCTAATTATCATACATGTATATGAGGCACAGCCGCAAGGAAAAATTAAAAGCGATTCCAAGGCCTTTCGTGTATTCAACAGAACACCTATTCAGAGAATGAACGGAAAAGGCAAGAAGCAAAAAATATATCTTTGTACAGCGTAAACAGATAGTTAGAAAAAATTAGCCAAAAATTAACATGTATTAATTAGAGGGAAAAAGATATTTTGGCAAGACGTGGTCATTTTATACGATCCCGAACGGTTATTGAAATTATTCTACTTCCATTTTATTTCAGTTCTAGAAATTTGTCTCAGCAAAGCTAAATAAAGGTATTATCATAGTCAGAGGCGGGTAGTATCGATGATACTGTATCTTAGATACAAATTGTATCTTGTATCCGTATCTTGAAGAAGAAAATGAAAGTATCTTACATCTTGCGTCTTTGATGCAAATTTATTTGTATCTTGTGACTTAACTCTTTTAGGTACGTGGGTTAAGTGGGTTAAGAAGTGACCCACTTTTTCAGTCCTAACTCCATCCCCAAAACACAACATTTACTTCTTTTCCGTCCCTTCAAATTGTAACAAGGTTAGGGCATGATGGGAAACTTAAAAATAAAAAATTAATAAGATAAAAATAAAATACAATAATAAAATAACATAATAAAAAGTTTTGCGCGTGTGCCGCAAAGAGTTAAAATGGTATATTTAATACATGAAATATTTCACGAACCTCAGTCCCCATCGTTGTGACTTTTAAAGCGTTAATCATTGAAGATTAAGTTATCAAAGTCTTTGTTTACGTACCAAAACTAAGTTCAGGCATGTCATTTAAACGATAATGATTTAAACCAGGGGTTCCCAATCTTTTTTAGGTCAACGTACTATTTTTAGGTCAACGTACACTTTTCAAGTGTTCATCATTAAAGATTAAATTACAGTCCCGTAGCCAGGATTTCCCAAGTGGGGGAGGGTAGAAATTGTAGAAAGGCGGACCTTTTGGGGGTTTAGAGTAGTTTGTGAAGTTTAAAAAAAGATGCCCAAAAAATGCAAGTGTATATTTACTAAATGATGATATTATAATATCACATCATAAGTTATAACTATGGTTACAAATGTGGACCTTTCCTGTCAAGGGGGGGGGTCGTTCGACCCCCCCCAACTCCCCCCCTCTGGCTACTGGCCTGAATTATCAAAGTCTTTGTTTACGTACCAAAACTAATTTTAGGTGTGTCATTTAAACTATAGTGATTTAAACCAGGTATTCCCAATCTTTTCAGGTCGACGTACCACTTTTTGCCATCATGCGTTTCTAAGTTCCAACCACCATTATGGAAGGAAGGAAGGTGCACGTACCACCTAACCAACCGCAGGGAGGGGAGACTACGGTGTTTAATCTTGAATTTTTGGCCTTATTTAAAAAGTTATATGTATGCTAATGATGAATCAACATTTACACTGAATCAAAAGCTTAATTTTGACCTTTCATGTTATCGTTAAATAATTTGAAACGTACTTGGGTTGCAAATTGGATAGCATGCTAACGCGAAGTCGTAAAGGTTGCTCGTTATTCACTTACAACTAATATTACTTTTGAAAACATAATCATCATCATAGTAATTATTAGTTAGAAAGCCGTGTATTTATCACCCTCTTGCGCACCACCGTAAGGAGTTCCGCGTTTCATAAGTTGGGAATCGCCGATTTATACGACTTAAAAGTTCTTTTTTCCTTATTGTTTCTTGTCTCTAAAAGTAGCTTAGATATGTATCTTGTATCTTCGTATCTTGCCCGTTTCTTAAAAAGTATTGTATCTTGTTTATTGTATCTTTGATACGCAATAACTAGCATCTTGTATTTCGTATCTAAGATACATTTCTTGAGGTATCTTGCCCATTTCTGATAAGAAAAGGAAATATTCTTTGACTCCTTTAGTTACCAAATAAATTTTAAATATTTTTGACCTAATTTAAAACAATTGGAATTAACGAACGTAGTTTTTAAGGATAAAAGTACTGTTAAATCTCGCCAAATATAGAACAGCCCAGATAATGTAGCTAGCTCTCTCTGTCCACTCGATTGAATGTAAACAATGCGACTCAGTAGGTCAAACTTGGAACGCTTTAGACACCAGAGTAAAACAGCATAAATATGCTTGTAAAACCGCCAATAATGCTAATGCATTGTTTAACATGTACAGAGTTGTAAAATTCTTGCTAAAAAATAAAGACAAAATAAAAGGAACATTCTAAAATGTGCATTCATCTATTTTATAAATAATTTCAGTAACATTTCGGCAACGTATGAAATGGACCACATCTTCTTAAAAATCTTGGATCACCCGAAGATCAGGGTCCCCAGCCTTCTTTAGTTAGCTTTATAAGGCTAACTAACGAAAATATAACGACCTAACCTAACCACTCGTCAAGAGCGTACAGTTGACCTAACGATGGTTAGGCTAGGTCGTGATATTTTCGTTAGTTAGCTTATAAGCTAACTAAAGAAGGCTGAGGACCCTGATCTTCAAGTGATTCAAAATCTTTTCATTTGATTAGTACTTATTAATATTTTGTTAATCTCTCTCAACTATTTTGTTTACGCTGTACAGAAATATATATTTTTGGACGTTTTCCAGTTTATGTACCGTTTTCTACAGTACATTACATACAGCATAGTAAACATCCTGTGCCCAAGTGACGAAAGTTATAATGTGGGTTAGGTTAGGTTATCAAGAACTCATTTTTGATCACTCATTTTTTATCTGAAAAGAAGCAAAAATAAATTATATGAAAAACGGTACACAAACTGGAAAAGGTCCATATTTTTTGCTTCTTGCCTTTACCTTTTATTCCCACCATGAGCTACTTAATATTTACAACAACATATGGAAAGTCAATCCGAAAATTTGGTACTTTGACGAAAAAATTTATCTTCAGAGATCCAGCCTAGAATTCCGTTTTCTAATTTTCTTATTATACCCTCGAGTTCTTCCATCAAATTCTAATAAGAAAAAGTTACATTACATTGTTTAAACCTGAAAATATTTTGAACATCTGCATCATATCTCCCCTCAAACAACGTCTCTCACAAATAAACATACCAGTTCCCTTAATCTTTCCTGTATTCCAATCTTAACCTATGGGACACATTTTAACAGTACAATTTAGGTTAGAACTTAAAAGTGAAATTTAAATATTAATTTTTAATTTTTGTTTTTTTAATTTAAATTTTTCTATCTCATGTTTATTTTAGTATCCGAAGCTGAATATATCAAGAAATATCGGATCACTTTAACATATTGCTTCCCAAAGCATTCGGGAAGCAATATGTTAAAGTGATCCCTCCTGGGAAGCAATATGTTAAAGTGATTAACACTGGGAAGCAATATGTTAAAAAAAGAAAGGTTGGTTATCTAGGTTCTAGGACAGGGGTGGGGAACCTGCGGCCTTTTGGGGTACTAGTTGCGGCCTTCTGCCTATTTGACATTCAGAATTCATACCGTACGATAATGGACAGTAACTGATACCACTTTAGGGCTTTAGGCTATTTCATTAGATCATGGTTTCAGCTTCACTGCTTCTTACACATACAAGCCTTCTTTATGGCTTGAACAATAGGAAATATGGCAACGTTGCCAGTTGAAACGGGCAGAGTTGCCTTACGGCTTACGCCCTTACCTATCAACGATCAACTCGACTGGCTGACTGGATGACAGTTACTGACGATTCTCCGATAGTGACACGCACGCTTGTTTCCTTTAAAACTGTAAATCTTGGATCAATTCGTGTACCATTTTTATTTAAAAATCTTCTGGTACCCCAATCATGTCAAAAACTGTGAAAAGAAAATTAAAGGAAGAGAATAGAGTATTCCATGAAGAATGGGAATTGCAGTATTTCATAGTTACTGAGAAAGATAAAATGATGTGTTTGCTCTGCAACGCCATAATTGCAACAGTGAAGAAACACAATGCATATCAGCATTATGCAACTCATAAGAACCACAAGTATTCTATATTGGAAGAAGAACCCCGAAGGTTTGCACTTAACGAAGATGAAACTTCAAAAGCAGCAACAACAGCAAGTATTTAAAACGATGTCAGGCCTAAGGACTGAAATCACTGAAGCAACTTATAAAGTAGCATATATACTTGGAAAAAGAGGTAAGCCATATAGTGATGTGGAAATCATAAAAGAATGCATTGTTGAAGTTGTAGCCCCTTTAGATTCAGACAAGGTTAACAAATACAAACAACTACCTCTTTCAAGAAGGACCATAACTGATCGGCAACATGAATTAGCCCTCAATGTAACTGAACAACTTCATACAATATGCCAAAGCGAAAATACTTATTATTCGATTACCTTGGATGAGTCCACTGATATACTGACTCAGCGCGTGTCATTTTTTATTCGTGTTATAACTGCAGATTTTCAATGCTACGAGGAGTTACTGGCTTTGGGTACCCTTACGGGGAAGACACGTGGAATTGACGTTTTGTCTCTCTTCAAAGAAAAATGCCGTGAAGCGAAACTGAATTTATGTAATTTAGTAAGTGTATGCACAGATGGTGCACTTTCCATGAGAGGAAAATGTGCAGGATTTGTTGCGCTACTACAAAAAGAACTGCCAAATCCAGATAGCTTGATTTCCTTTCACTGTATTTGGCATCAACAGAATCTCTGTGCCAAATCTACTGTTTTAAGTGACATATTAAGTAAAGTTATACGTATTGTGAACTACATTAGAACAAATGCATCACGACATCTCGCAATATGCTTATGCTTGATGATGAAACATTCAGTGTGGATCTTCCGTATCATTCTAAAGTGCGCTGGTTGTCACAAGGGCAAGTCTTTGAAAAACTTTTGTCTTTGAGTTCCTCAGAAAATCTTGTGATTTTTTTTCGCAATGAACCATGTGAATTGTCAAAAAAGGATTTCTGCAGAAATGCTGCATTTTTGTGTGACGTAATGTCAAGCAAAATTACCTGAATATTTCTTTGCAAGGTAAAACTAAATCCATATATGAAATGTGGCAAAAAATCCAGGCTTTCCGGAGGAAGCTGCGCTTTTCCAAAACTATCCTTACCCGATCGGAACTTTCAGCTGAACACTTCCCTGAACTGGCAAATGTAATTGATGAAGCAGATATAAGCAAATCATTAAGGGAATGCGATGTGAAAGAATACACAGCTGTCCTAGACTCCCTAATTGAAGAATACGATGAAAGATTTGAAGATTTTGAGAAACATGACTTCACACTGAAACTAGCTTTCCAACCACACCTGGTTGGTGTCTCCAAGGCACCTGAAGATTTACAGATGGAGTTGATTGAGCTATTAGAAGATAATATCTTTAAGTCTCTATTTGATACTGAGAAGGATCCTGTTGAAATATGGAAAAATGGCGTTGAATACCCACGTCTGCGCCAACATGCTCGTCGAATGTTGCCTTCTTTCGGCACAACCTACTGTTGTGAATAAACGTTTTCATATGACTCTCAAACGCGCTTGAGATCTCAGATGACGAATATTCACCTGGAGGACCAACTAAAACTACGGTCAACGATATTGGAACCAAATGCACGACTCCTGTCCCGCAATAAGCAGTCACAAAAAAGTCATTAAATGGTTTATCACTTTTTCACTTAATATTAACATCATTTCACTTAATATCATTTTTCACTTAATATTAGTTCTATTGTTAATTATTCTCCCCCAAAAATAAATGTGCACTTGCTGAATTTTTTATTTATTATAAAAGTCCTCACGTATTATCAAGTTTGATTTAAAATTAATAAATATGTAGATTGTAGACTAAAATATGATATTTTGTTGTACTGTATATGTTAAATTCTCAGCATGCGGCCTGATAGGGTCTTGGTTAAATGAAATACGCCTTCCAATAAAAAAAGGTTCCCCACCCCTGTTCTAGGAGATGACCTACCGACCGTAAACAAAGCTATAAATGCCCTAACCGGGCATTCTTTATATATTTAATATAGGTCAACTGTACGCCCTTGATGATTGGTTAGGTTGAGTCGTGATATTTTCGTTAGTTTTAACGAAAATATCACAACTTAACCTAACCAATCGTCAAGGGCGTACAGTTGACCTAACCGGGCATTCAGTTGACCTATATTAAATATATAAAGAAAATGAAAGGATGCAAAAAGGAGCTACTCAACTCGTACTTGTGGCAAATGATGTTGCGTGACCGATTCTTCCGAAATCCATTTTTTACTTTGTGTGACCAACTGACCATATAGCGCAACAATTCTAATGAATTGACTTTCAATCTAATATTTTAACATGTTATGATTTACTTTTTATGCCTTTACTTTATTAAAGCGAACATTTTTTATCGTACTCCTTATCCTAAATATTGGGAAGCAATATGTTAAAGTGATATACACTGGGAAGCAATATGTTAAAGTGATCCGAAATATCATGAAATAAAAACAGTTTTAGTTTATGGTGAGGGGACCAGGCTCGAATGCAGTATTCTAAGTGAGGCTTGACATAATAATTATATAATCTACAGATGACTTCCTTACTCTTATAATTGACATTCATCCTAATAAAACCCAACATTTTATTTGCTTTATTTCTAGCCTCTAAGCACCGTTTAAAAACTTTAGATCACTAACCATAATGCCAAGATTTTTTCTGACTAACATCTTTTAATTTTTCAATCTTTAGGTACCTCTACATAATTAACAGATCCAACAAACAAAATAGTTAGTGCCTCAGCTAAGCTATCCTCCCCTTCGAATCATCGACCTCATTGCCTTCATTTCGCTTATAGGGAAACAGTGTTAGTGTTACCCACTGCTACAATTACATCTAGAGGGATATCACGGCTTTTATCTGTATACATAGAAACTATGCACCTGAAGCGTAGCTATCCTTTAAATTTAATTAGTTATTCGGGCTTTGATTCCCGAAAATTCCCATCAAGCTTCCCATCTCTATATACCAATGGGGTATCATCTGAGAAACCCCAGTGCTCTGCAACCAGACCCACTCAGTTTCTGCTACTACTACAGTTAAAACAAAAAGAAAATCGGGCTACTCCCTATAGTAAATAAAAAAACACATCCCCAATTTACCCACCCTTTAATGCAAATTTATGCTATTAAAATACCTTTCAAACTCATTCTTGAACATATTTACTGAAGTACTTGCCACCACCCCTACGGGAAGCCTACTCCACCTCCCAACTATCTTACGAGTGAAAACTTATCACAAGTTATCACGAATATTTCTATCGTCTAAGTCAAAAAAATGTTTACAATTTACGTCATCAAATCGACTTAAAATTTCAAACACTTGAATTCATTCGCCTCTCAAACACCGAGTTTCAAGGGTATACAAATTCAACTCTTTAAGCCTGTCTTCGTATGGTTTACCACGCAATGTTGGAATATACTTTGTTGCGTGGCGCTGAAGTCTTTCTACCATTTCAATATCTTTACTTATATTGGACGACGAAAACTGTACAGCATATTCTAAATGAGAGATCTTTTAAACTATTTCCCCCCAACATACTCTTTTTTAACAATCACCACCCCAATGTTGATCTTTTCAACTATATCCCCCCCAAAGTTTAAACTCTGCAAATTAACCAAAATAAGATAAGAAAACAATAACAACAAATTTATTATTTATTGCAAACATATAATAATAGAGAATCATTATTTACATGGATAAAATTTGAATCCCCGGTTAAGTCAAAACTACGCCCTTGACGATTGGTTAGGTTTAGTCGTGATATTTTCGTTAAAACTAACGAAAATATCACGACTAAACCTAAACAATCGTCAAGGGCGTACAGTTGACCTAACCGGGCATTCAAATTTTATCCTATTTAAATAATGGTTCTCTATAAACCGAAAATATGATAGAATATAATAGAATTTTCAAGATATGTATCTTATATACATATCTTAAAAATTCTATTATGTAAATAAGATAAGTAAAACCTGTTAAATTATTCCCCTCTAATATTGACCTTTTAAACTATGTCCCCCCTCTCTGAAGCTTGGGGGGGGGGTGAAATAGTTTAAAAGATCCTAAATGAGACCTAACAAGCTACTTATATAGTGGTAAAACAATATTTTTAGATTTATATTCAGAATTACGAGAAATAAAGGACGTTTTCCAGTTTATGTACCGTTTTCTACAATGTTGGCTTTTATGCAACTTTCTAGTGTTTCTTTGCTTCTGTTAGGCACAGCATAGAGTAAAACAGAAGGTTAGGTTAGGTTAGGTTATCAAGAACTTACCTCTCTTAAAAAGTTGTTATAATCGACGGCGGTTGTATGACCAATCAAAAATAAATTATATGAAAAACGGTACACAAACTGGAAAAGGTCCGAAATAAAGCCCAATACTTTACTAGCTTACTACTCGCGACTGAACACTGTTTTGAGAACTTTGAATCCTTCGTAACAATGACATCTAAATCTTTTTTCTCAGAGGCTTCGTTTAACATCCCATTTCCATAATATAATTACGATTACCGTTGTGATAACTCGTATGCATAACTTTACATTTACCTACAATGAATTTCATTTGCCACTTATTAAAGTTAGACCACTTTACCAATTGATCAAGATCGCACTGCAAACTCATCTAAGAAACTAATTGCTTTACCTACAATTTTAGTTTCGTCGACAAATTTAGAAATTTTACTTGATACATTGACATCCAAATCGCCAACACATATGAAAATTACTGGTTCCGAAAGTGACCCTTTTGCGGAACACCGCTAGTTACATTAACCCATCCCGACTCTTCCCAGTTTATTGCTACTACCTTTTGTTTTCTACCAGTCAACCAAAATTATTAATCTAATTTAGAACGTGACCCCTTATCCCGTGAATTTTAAATTCGTATAACAGTCGTTTCTGCGGAACCTTATCAAACGGCTTTTGAAAATCTAAATATATTATATCTTAACGCTCTAATATAATCATAAATACCGATGACGTCATGGAAAAATTCTAATAAATTTGTTAAAGAAGATTTATTTCTACGAAACCCATACTGACTTTGACGAAACCCGTGTTGACTTCGTTATTATTAATTCGATATTTGTAGTAAGGAAAAATCAATTTTCGTACACATTTATTTCCAGTGAATATTTAAAATTTTTATTTTTTCCTTTTCCAAGCCAATGCAGTTGAAAAGTTTGACGAATGAAGATGGTACTGCAAAAGTATAAAAATGAGACTGGAAATGTACAGGGTGTCCACAATGGCTTCCTTTATGGAGGAGCTGCAAGATTGAATCGGCCCTGGAAGTCTGCACGAACATTTTCAATGGTTTTGCCATTACGTGGTCGCTCATGGACTCGGGTACTAGCCAATATGCGTTGTTCAATTGTGTAGTTACTACTATCACAAATTTCAAATAGGTTTGAAAGAAAAATGAAAATCAGTTATTTTACGAGGGTGACAAGACATCGTGGACATCCTGTAGTTTAACGTTTCTGTATACATATTTCGCACTAAAAGTAAAAAAGATACTTTTAGCCACATTATGTATTAAGAGGACGTGTTTTAATGTTTAAATTTGTTTGTCTTAAACAGTAAATGAATATTTATCATGACAAAGAAAAACCGAGATCGCTTAAATAGCAATTATAATAACCAATAAAAATTATTTAACCATTGAGGAAGGGAACGAGGCTCAGGCCATTTAATCCGGCTCATTACTCCGACTCCTATATTATTATGACCAGCATCATCGGGATTCGAATGATGGTAACCTCAGCGTTACTTATTGAGCGACGGACGCTGACTCTCTTAAATGATACGCGGTAATGAATTTGTTCAGCCGCGAATATCGATTGAATGTGTGTTGTGTCATTTGTGAATTAATTGAAATTAATTACATCTTCGAGGGTTTTAAATCTGAATAATGACTTGATTTGAATTTTCACTTCAACACGAGATCGAATCAATGATGAAGGTTGCAAATATTTACTTCTGTCATATAACAGTTACATACGTACGGAATACTTATTCCTGTACCCTGACTACTCACTGGAAAAGATTATTGCATAAAAATTATTGGTGCTCTTCCAATATGTGCTCTACCGCGAAACTGTGATCTACCATATTCCAATACGTGCTCTACCGTGAAACTGGCCTTATAAGGCTAACTAACGAAAATATCATGACTTAACCTAACCAATCGTTAGGTCAACTATACGCCCTTGACGATTGGTTAGGTTAAGTCGTGATATTTTCGTTAGTTAGCCTGGAATATGGTAGATCACAGTTTCGCGGTAGAGCACATATTGGAAGAGCACCAAATTATTTATCTGGTACACCCCCCTTTTGGGGGGGGGTATGTCGATGATGGTCACTCGGTAGAGTGGTTGGTGTAAAAAAAAAGCAATAACTGTTGGTCGGAGAAGGATCATAATAATAATAATAATAATTGTTTAACTTCCTACGAAATGGCAAAGGTTACGCGACGGTCATCCTCTGAACACGAAAAACAATCACCCATACAACTACCAAACACACTCAACGTCGCTTCACGTCGATGCTAATCAAACGAGAAACAGTATTGCGACGTAGCCTCGATGTATCTCAGCGGAGAATGGAGGTCTGACAGCAACTTCACATCACGTAGTCCATATATAATAAAACCTTCATTTAGCTTTTTATACGAAACTGAATTTATTGTGTTCGCATAATGGGTTAATTAAATTTAAATTTTTGCAAAGCTTCGTTCATTAACTTCCAAAATGAACAAAATAATTGGAACTGTTAAAAAAATAAGCTCTAATGAATTGTAAACCACACTTTTCCTACACGCGCTGTGGAGAGTTGTTGCGCAAAGGGCGTAACCTACTTTTTTTTATTCATCGTTATTAATTCCAACATCCGCATAGATGTATATTGTTTTAACGCTGATGCGATTTCCAGCGTTCTAATATACAAAAATGTGCGCACGTATCGTGAAACCCTTAAAATGCTAATTAATTCATAGACGCTTATTTAATTTCAATAGAGAATATAATTAGCATAAACTCGAGTTCTTAAGATGGCGCTTCTACTTTTTTAGGAAATACTGTTCAGAGAAAGATTAAAAATATTTAATAAAAATATGAATAACGACGAATTCAGATTCAAGTGAAGAAGAAAAAAAAAAACTGGCGGAATTATTTCTTTCGGAGCACAGAATTACCCTGACTCATAATTCAGGGACAGTATTCATAATAAATGACTGATGGAAACCAAATCAAAAATATATCGATCAAGGAACAAACTCGAACGAGAAGACAGAATGAGGGTTAGGGAAGAAGGGGGAATATTTTTAAGAGGGATTGTTTTCTGCATGTGAAACACTGGTCCACGCTGACGATGATGTTGGAACAGCAACAAGTCAGTAATGTTGAAGATCCCTCCATATGAAAATATCTTTATATAACGACTTCATTCTGTCATTTGCTCTTGCTATATATATATATATATATATATATATATATATACATACAGGGTGGCGCAAAAGTCGCGCATCATAGGAATTTTCAGTGTTGACTATATTATTTTTTTCTTTAAGGTAGGGAATGACTGCGAAAGTAACAATAGACGAGAGGGTGAACTTGGTTTTAATGCATGGAATACCAGGTACAACAAATCGATGAATAGGTACAGAATTTAAATTCTGTACTGATTCATCGATTTGTAGTACCTGGTATTCCATACACTAAAACCAAGCTCACCCTCTCGTCTATTGTTAATTTTGCAGTAATTCCCTACCTTAAAGAAAAAAAAATATATATTATAGTCAACACTGAAAATTCCTATGATGCGCGACTTTTGCGCCACCCTATATATACAGGGTGGGCCGAAAGTCTGGATCCATAGGAAAATATTTTTTAATACATAAATTACAACAAATGGTAAATACTTAAAATGAATATCAACTTTAACTCGTAAATGCGTATCCGTGATACTGTACAGTGGTTCGTACTCCAGTATAAACAACAAATTATAACAAATGCTCAAATTGGCGGCCTCTGACATCGAGACACTTAGGGATGGAATTTATGATTTTTAATAATTCTTCGAATTGACGTTCTCGAGATGCGTGTTTCATTTGATAATCTTCTTGTTGACTTTACTGGACTATTCGTTAAAGTTTCACATACCATTGCAGAGGTATTTTCATCAGTTGCAGTTTTTGGACGACCAGAACGCGTCGTCGATCATGTACACTTCCTGTTTCTTTGAAACGTTTAAACAACTTGCCAACAGTCGCATGTGTTACTGGATGCTTATCAGGATGATTTCTATTGAATTCGGTAGCAACTTCTCTGTGTGTAGCGCCCTGTCTTGCGTACATGAGCACAAGCTCTACCCGGTCTTCTGTTGTTAGATTCGAAGCCATTTCTGGGCTGAAATAAAAAAGTATTTGAGTATTTATACTGGAGTACGAACTACTGTACAGTATCACGGATACGCATTTACGAGTTAAAGTTGATATTCATTTTAAGTATTTACCATTTGTTGTAATTTATGTATTAAAATAAATATTTTCCTATGGATCCAGACTTTCGGCCCACCCTGTATATATATATATTGAGAGAGAGAGAGAGGAGCAGACACATTCCTTCATTCCTAAACACATCTTCGCATAAATGTCAGTTTTGTGACAGATTAAATCCCCAGATTTAGGGTGACTATTAAATTTATTCACTACAGCTGTTTCAGAAATAAATACGGTAAGTAATGATTCACACCTATCATTATTATCGGCATTCGTCTTCAATTTTGGCCATCGATTTTTGGTGCTTACTGTCAATACCTGTAGGTTCGATAAATCAGCACTTCGGAAGTCCGTTTGTACTGTACCCTAAATGCGATGACCGAAAACTTACTATACACAGCGACCATACTTAATTGGTCGTGGTGCACAGTAACTTTTCGATTACCCTGTATAAAGAGGTTAGTTTACAACGTATAATTAATTTCAGCCTACATTATATACACGCAGAGTGCGAAATAAATAATAAGCTATTACAAAGCATGGCTGTAGGATAAATGCGTATCGTACTTTATAAAAGAAAAAATACTATTATTATTATTATTATTATTATTATTATATTAATTATTATTATTATTAATTATTATTATTATATTGATAAGTGTTGCGAAGTTGTTCCGATTCTGAATGGAGTAACTTACGAAATAATTCTAATTTCTGCGATGCACTCCTGGTCAAAGATTGAATATTCTTTATGCATTTTATATCCAGCAATAAAGTGATGGGGGGGGGGTACAGTCGTCATAAGCCATTTCGGGGAAAGGGTGTTACATAACTTGTCCTTGGAGAAAAAATATACACCCATGAGATGGTGGAATAAATGTTTTCTAATACGGTGTTCGTGGAGTTTCTGTAACAAAATACATTTTCTCGGAATTCCGTTCTCAGTGTGAGCACTCTTGGAACTTTCATTTCGTGCTCTTAGGACTTTTTTTTTTTTTTTTTGAGAAATGACGTTTCTCTTTCATATGAATGTTCAGCATTGGATCACTTCTGGAAGAATTAACAAATAATACGTTGGTGAATGGTATAACTTTCTCCCTACGACATAAAATGACTCAGTATAGATGTGGTTTATTTTAATTTACGTAAAAAAGGAGTAATTTTTTTACATGGGAAAATTTTTTTGAAAACTAAGTAACGACTAACTGCGAACAGAATGTGCCGTCCAAATGGACAACAAATCCATAGGAACAACTCAGGGAACATGACACTGTTCCGTTAGTTTGTATAAGGAAACAAGAATTTTCATTCTTTGTCGCAAGACTGAATGAAGTGTGCGTTACTTCTTGTAAAAGATAAAAATCTTCAATGTATTTATTACAAATAACAACGAATTGAATTTTTTTTTGGCAAGTTTCTCCTCTTCAATTTATGATTCATGAAGAGAATGTTTAACCACTTTGACGACACGTCAAATTTCTACCCATACTCCATCCGTTACGTTAAATTAACTTATGCCCGTTAGGTTCGTTCGAGTTAGCTTAAAAACCAATACAAATGTACTACTGACGTTTGACTGTTTTTAGTCGGTAGATGAGGTATGTGACTTCTTAACATACATTATTTAAAGACGCACAAGTCTCTCTCTCTCTCTCTCTCTCTCTCTCTCTCTATATATATATATATATATATATATATATATATAGGTGGAGTAGCAAGCTTGAGCTTCGTCAGAATGAACAATTCGGGCAGAAGCAAGACCAAGGTTATATATATTTGAAAACAGCAGCCTGTGGAAACATTAAGTCGTAAATAGAAAGCAAAGACTTCACTACTTTTACAAAGCATCGCTCCACCCACATGCCCATTCAGGGTATACAAGCAGCTCCCAGCATCATTCCTATTTATCTAGATGATAAACATACTAATTAACTAACTATAAGCAAAACTGCTCCCCGACAGGACGCGAAAATGTTGTATGTTCCTTCAGGTATTGAAATGTACGTCCTATTGTACTAACTTTTACCTTGTCGTAACGTGATGGTCAACCCCCTACTCAAGAGGTGCTGGGTTCGAATCCTGTGGGGGGAAGGAGTTTTATATTATGCCTAATTGTACGTGTTCATGCATGATATTCCATATATATATATATATATATATATATATATATATATATATTAAAGCACCCAATCAGCTGGGTCTCGAACCTGTAGTCAGTGAGCACAAGGTCAGCCATCTTGGTTAACATCTAGAGACCCCAGGTTAAGGTGACCACCTTTGGAAAGTTGAAAGGTGGTAGGGTCGGGTTAACTCCAGCCACCGGATGTATGAACTTCGAGCCGAACATTTTTCGAGGGCGCGCGAATATACGATATATATATATATATATATATATATATATATATATATTATATATATATATATATATATATACGAAGTATTATTTACACCCGCGTTGAGAGTGATAGTGGCTAACAATAAAAACGTGCATGAATCCGTCAAACATGTGAAATTAACGATGCCTCGTCAATTTCGAATCGCACCATCGGTGATATAAAAGTGACGACAAACATCATTGATAGGAAATGACGACGAACAACGACTTGGTTGATTAAATTTATTAATTAATATTGATTAATTACAGATAAATAAAAAAAGAAACAGAAGATTAAACAAAAATTTATTTCAGAGGTACTACAATTCAGTCGTCGGTAAAATTTACTCAAAATATATGAACGACAGAAACCGACATTTAAAAAAAAAAAAAAAAAATGAAAAAAAAAAAAAAAAACTGTACATTCGTGCGTGCGCTTTCGACTTCCAACTGTAAAATGGGCCAAACGGTTAAACCTTGTTTCAATGCAAATAAGTTAACTTGAACATATTATAACCAATTATTTTTAACTTTTATATATGATTTAATAACATTTATTACCACTTCGGTTATATTCAAAAGATTCGGTCTTGAAATATGTCCAAGTTTTTTTTTTTTTATGGCGAGCAGTAATAAAATCCTAAAAATAACTTACACCATAGTTGAAAAATGACCTTTTGCAACTGAGTGTATTGGTGAACCTTCAACAACTGTGCTGTTCTCATAATTTAAATGAAAGAACAAACTTCACAACTGACATTAGTTCTAAAGCTGTATTCTTGAGGTAGATGAAGGCCATAATATATATATATATATATATATATATATATATATATATATATATATATATATATATTATATATATGATGCAATCTCACAAGGAAAAAGAAAAATTATTCCAAGGTCTTTCGTGTATTCAGAAGTACACCTCAACATTCCCTGACGAGGTGTACTTCTGAATACACGAAAGACCTTGGAATAATATTTCTTTTTCCTTGTGGGTTTACATCATATATATATTATATATATATATATATATATATATATGGGAATGAACTCAGAATGGTTCCCTGAGTTTTTTTTATGATACACACAGACCGTGCATAGTGAGGGAAGCTATATTTTTGGGACCTCTTTGCGAGTGACCCGTTGCCCACGTCGGGCTAGCATCATGAAAAAGAAAAACTATAGTATTTGTCATTTACCATTACTTATTCGGACTATAGTGGATTTAATTACCCTAGAAGAGTTCCTTGTTCCATGCACGGTCTGTATATATATATATATATATATATATATATATATATATATATATATATATATATATATGGAGACTGAATTAAAACTACGGTACAGAGGAAGGAGGATTCGTCCCTGCGTCGCCAAGCCAAATCCCACGTACACCATCTAGTACATTACTTAGTTTCTGGATGGTGTAGGCAGTGATGGCGAACCTTTTTATGTTGGCGTGTCACTTGCATACATGCATTTTAAATTTAACTACAAAATCATAGATAGCTGACTTATTAATCGAAAGTACTAGGGCGTAGACGATTTATTGCAGTTTTTCATCAGAATACCAAACATTTTCAACATCCATCGCGTGATCGCGTGTCACCTGAAACCCTGCGGCGTGTCACTGCTGACACGCGTGTCATAGGTTCGCCATCACTGGGACTGTAGTGGATAACGTATTTGGGACGTGGCTTGGCGACGCAGCGACGAGCCCTCCTCTGTGTCGCAAGCTTTACTTCATTCTTCTTCTTCCGCAGCCTTATTAGCCCACTTCTATGTGGGGTCGCTGTTGCAGATCCTTCTTCTCCATTCACTTCTGTCTTGAGCCACCTCTTCCTCCAGTCCCTTTTCACTCATATCTTTTTTCAGTCTACCTCTTCTCCTCGTGCCTGGAATTTCCATCCTCAGCATCCGTCGTCCCACATACTCCTCCTCCCTCCTCAGGACATGCCTATACCATCTCAATCTCCTTTCCCGTGCCTTCTTAGAGATTTCCGTTACTTTTGTTCTTCTTCTTATTAAATCATTCCTCACTCTATCCCTCCTAGTCACTCCACACATCCATCGGAGCATCTTCATTTCTGCCACTTCCATTTTCTTTTCCAGGCTTCTTTTCATCGGCCATGTTTCTGCCCCATATAGTAGTGCTGGTCTTACTACTGTCTTGAACAGTTTTCCCTTCATCCTCACATTCACCTTCTTATCACACAATACTCCTGATACCTCTCTCCAATTTTTCCAGCCAGCTTGAATTCTGTTGTTTATTTCTCCTTCCAAGTCTCCCTTCTCCTCTATGATTGATCCCAGATACTTGAAACTTTTAACTTTCTTTATAATAAATTCCTGGACCATGACACTTCCTATTTGTTCGTCTCCAGGTGCATATTTCATATACTCGGTCTTTTCTCTGCTTATTTTTAGTCCTCTAGTTTCCAGAGCTACTCTCCACCTCTCTAATTTCTTTCGCACTCCCTCTCTTGTTTCTGAGCACAACACGATGTCATCAGCAAACATCATGGTCCATGGAGCCTCTTCTATCACGTCTTTGCTGATCACATCCATCACAATATCAAAAATCAGCGGACTCAGCGCTGATCCCTGGTGTAGACCAACTCGTACCTCAAATTTCTCGGTCTCTCCCATACTACTTCACACCTTCGTAACAGCTCCCTCATACATATCTTGGATCAGTCTGACATACTTCTCAGGTACCCGCCTCTCTTAAACATCTTCTCAGGTACCCGCCTCTCTTAAACATCTCCACACTTCCTGCCTTGGGACTCTATCATACGCTTTTTCTAAGTCTATAAACACCGGATGTAACTCCTTTCTTCCTTCTCCGTACCTTTCTAATAATTGTCGAAGTGCAACTATTGCATCCATTGTTCCTCTTCCTGGCATAAAACCAAACTGCTCATCAGAGATCGCTACTTCCTCTCTCAGGAAGCTTTACTTCAGTATCCGTATAAAATCAATCTGCAATTATCGTAGTTTTCTATTATTATATACATATAATACCATGCATGAGCACGTACGATTTTGCATATTGCGAGATTTGTTCCCACCAGAATTCGAACCTACTTCCTCTTGAATAGAAAGTGAGGGCGCTGGCCACTACACTACGAAGGTATTATGCAAATTCGTGTGTGTTCATGCATGATATTCTATTTATGGGACTCAGCGTTGCACCAGATAATTTGAATGAAATGCTGGTCATTACCTCGAGTGCGGGAGGGTTAACACGTAAAATGTCTCTGGACCGAAAGCGTTACACGTTTCCTCGGTTGCTTAAATATATGACAGGTTGTGTTAACTTCTACCTCGTCGTAGTATAGTGGCTTGCGCCCTCATCTTCTATTCGAACCTTGGTGATAGCAAATTTGCATATATATGATGAAAATAATCACGAAGAAAAGTAAAACACGAAATAGTGCTCAAGCGCTTTTAGTGACATCCTGAGGAACACTGAATATATATATATATATATATATATATATATGTTATAATGTTATAATGTTTCAGACCAACAAAGACCCTAGGATCCACTCATGGCTGGTCTACCTAACTGTGTTCGTAATTGTGTATGTGCATGTCCTCCGTGGTGGCGGAGGGGACCTACAATTTTAGGTGGGTTCCGTTCCGAACCACAAAGCCTTAATTTTACTACCTTAAACTATACCCAATCTATCAACATATGCGTCTAATCGATTTTTAAACATGTTTATAGATGTGCTACTAATTACTTCTACAGGCAAACTATTCCAGCTATTTACTATTCTATGCGCAAAAAAGTTTTGGGCAACTGCTGTCTCGAACCTTCTACTTGTCAACTTACACCCGTTATTTCTAGTCCTATTATATTGAGATATTTCGAAAAAGCTATCTCTATCTACGTTATCGAGCCCATTCATAATTTTGAAAACCTGGATTAGATCACCCCTTAGCCTTCTAGGAACTATAATATCGCGCGATTTGTACTCAAAATTTCGAACTATAAAAAAAACCCTAACACTTTGTTCGCTTTATTGACCGCTGCTGTACTTTGTTTCGCTACTTTTAAATCACCAGTGACTATAACTCCTAAATCTTTTTCCTGCTCTACGCTTGTTAACTCCTTCCCTGACATACTATACCAAAATTACCGTTACGCGAACCTATTATGTAAAATTTTGCACTTATCGACGTTAAATCCCATTTGCCATGTGATTGACCAAGCAACGATTTTATTCATCTCTTTCTGGATTTTACCTCTATCTTCGTCATTAATCGCCCTACACCCAGCTTCGTGTCGTCCGCAAACTTTGAAACTGTACTGACTAGGCCGACATCTAAATCGTTAATATATGTAAGAGAAAGCAAGGAGCCGAATACAGAACCCTGAGGAACGCCACTCGTTACATTAGCCCAACACGACTCCGCTCCATCAACGACCACCCTCTGTTTCCTACCTCGGAACCACTCTTCTATCCAATTTATTACCACACCCCTGATTCCATGAGCCTTAGTTTTTTCAATGAGTCTTTTGTGCGGTATGGTGTCAAACGCTTTTTGAAAATCTAAATACACTACATCAACCGCCCGATGACTATCGTAAACGTCAACCACGCTTTGAAAAAATTCTAAAAGATTAGTTAAGCAAGATTTGTTTCGCCTAAAACCGTGCTGCGTATTTCTAAGTTATGCAATTCTAAGTGTTCGACTATACGATCCTAATTATTGATTCCAGTAACTTACCTACAAGAGACGTTAAACTGATTGGCCTATAATTTCCCGCCGCACCTTTATCGCCTTTCTTAAAGATGTTACGTTTGCTAACTTGAAATTATCTGGTACGCACCCCTCAGAAATAGACGCATTAAAAAGCTTTGTTAGCTGCACAACAATGCTATCTTTTAATTCTTTTAGTTGTATGGGATATATGAATCCGGCCCCGGTGATTTATGCATTTTCACTTTATCAATATAACGCATTACCTCCCCTTCACTAACTACAATATTATCGAAAATATTACCATTATCAAAAGGTATTATGTCTATGACCGTAGGGATATTCGTTACATCTTCTATAGTAAAGAGAAACGTAAAAAATTCGTTTAGCAAGGTAGCAATTCCCTTGTTTTCAGAAACTAGCTCTCCGTTAACATTTTTCAACGGCCCCAAGACACTTTTTACTGGATTTCTATTGTTGACGTATTGAAAGAATCGCTTGGGGTTTTCTTTACCGTCACGAGCTTTGGAGATTTCAAATTCGCGCTTGGACTTTTTTATTACACTTTTCGCTTCACGCCTTAGAGATATGTAGTTGTTTCGTAACCAAAAATTGTCTTTATCGCACTTATGTTACCTATAAGCCCTATCCCTACTCTTTATAATGTCTCCTACTCTAGAAGTAAACCACAAGGGCTTATTGTTTACTTTCGCATGCTTAATTTTGTACAGTACACATTCCTCATTTATAGTCCTAAATACTCTTTCAAACGATTCCACATTAGTTTTGCGTTGGAGATCCCCATTACGTTTTCCCAATTGACGTGTGACAATTTATTTCGAAATTTACAAAAGTCTGCGTGCTGGAAGTTAGGAATTTTAGTCGAGTTAGCTGGTTTCGAGTGACTTACTAAGAGGACAAACTCTACCATATTGTGATCGCTATTGCTTAACGGTTCTATTACTTGAAGATCAGTGATTAGCCTATAATCCGTAGTTATTACTAAATCTAAAATACTGTTCAACTTCGTAGGTTCCCCAACCTTTTGAATAAGAAAGCTATCCTCGAGAAAATTAACTAAACGATTACCTTCCGCGTCTCCCTTCATTGTATCGTAATTCACGTTGGCGCAATTAAAGCTACCCATAACTAAAGCCTACTCACTACCTATTATCCTCTTTAGTTCACGATATAACGCTTCGTCCGTATCAGCTGTTTGATTAGGGGGCCTATATATAACCGCAATAACAAGTTTGAAATCGTTCAATTTAAGTTCTGCTATAGTCGAATCTATCGGTTCTGGAATTGAGTGCTTTACTTCTATAACGTTCGCAATATTATCTTTGATATACAACATAACACCGCCTCCTCGCCTACCTATTCTGTTTTTAACAAAAAGTCTATAATCTCTAATTTGATACTCCCCTACAAAGTCACGTGTTTCAGTGCTAAGCCACGATTTATTTATCGCAATTAAATCATAGTCATTACAAGCAATTAAAGAAAAAAATTCGTTTATTTTATTTCGTAGGCTACGAGCATTTAAGGATAGAACCTTCAAATTGTTTGTAATTGCGACACCTTAGCGAGCGCAGAGGAAATTATATATATATATATATATAATATATATATATATATATATATATATATATTATATTTTTTTTTCCAGAAACTGGGCTGCCTAAGCGTTGTAAAATTATGTAGAAGAAATAAAGTTAAAAAAATGGACGCATCTCGAGATATAACCAATTTACAATGGTGAATCGAAATCGTATACAGTGATGTCTATTGAACAACATCTCGTTCTAGGAATAAGAAATCATAGATGTTATGAGGGAAAATGGGTGAATTCTTCCCCAATATTTTTATAATGTTAAGAAATAAATGAATCAAAGAAACTGGCACTGAGTGCCAAGTCGTATACTCTTCGTTTTTCAGAGTTACTGGCAATTAAAACTCTTCAACCAAACATTTATTTCTTACTGGAAGTTGTAAAATTCCCCCATTTGTTGTAATATATATATATATATATATATTTTTTTTTTCTCTGGCGGAATGTGCCGGAATGGCGTTCCGGTACCTTTTATTTTCAACATGCAAAAGAAAATTTAATGTTTCTATTTTCATTAGATTAGATTTTTTTTACATAATGAAATTTTAGGAAGAGAAAGGACGCATTTTTTTTAATTGGGATGGTCACGGGGTGGGATTGGCTAACAAATTGCAAAGGTTGTAGAAAATTTCTAATAGAATCCGGAACCTTCCTTTCCAGAAAAATATTACTATATATATATATATATATATATATATATATATAAATATATAAACTAAGGAACACGAGTGGTGTAGTGATGATATCTTCAAAAGAAGACTAAACGAGCCGGGAGTACCTGACTATGTGAAGTGGAGAGCACAAGAAACCAACTCCTTACTTCACCAGGCCAACTCAAGAGGAGATGCAACAAGCTTGACCTCCATGAAATGAGGAATCATCGCAGGGAACATTTGAAAGGTGAAAAGTGTGTATATATATATATATATATAATATATATATATATATATATATATATATATATATATAAGGATCAGCTTCTAATCAACCGAACTATAATGGAAGATTGTACTAGAAGAAGAAATTCGTGCAAGGCCTGGATAGACTATCGGAAAGCCTTTGACAGTGTGCCCCATTCATGGATATTAGAATGTATTAAGTAGAAGGATGGAGCACTGGAAAACAAATATAACCCTAACCTATGAACAAGGCCAAATCAAAATGGAGGAAGTTCACATCCAAAGAGTTATTTTCCTGAGTGACAGTTTGTCTCCTCTGTTGTTTTACCTCACTCTGGACCCACTAAGCAAACTTCTCAAAACAAGTAATAGGGGCTAGAACCTGTCGCAGGGAGGAGAGAGATCCAACCAAGACAATAAACCATTTATTGTTTACGGAGTTGACACGGAAGAGAACTTAACTCATTTGCTAACTACAGTCCACATTCTTTCTACAGATATACAGATTCAGTTTGGTTTTAACAGGTATTGACAGTGCATTATTAAGAGAAAAGGAGGTAAGAGCAGAAAACATAGAATTGGCTGAAAATGTAATAATTGGAGACGTGGGAGAAGATGCTACCTGCAAATATCTTAGGAAATGGAGAGAATACAAATATAGAACATGGCAAAATAAGGAAGAACGTGTTCCACTGAGTACTGGTATATAAAGAGAGTGAAGAAAATATGCAGGACTGACCTAACCACAAAAACAAACAGCAATTAACCAATTAGCAATCCCAGTTATTCAATACAGTTGTGGAATAATAGATTGACCACAAAGTGAAATCAATAGACTGGATGTGAAAACTAGGAAGATCTTAATACTGTGCAAATTAATTTAGGGAAATCAGTGCCAAAACAGGTTGTATTAGTCCAGAAGACAAGGAGGAGCACGATTAATTGAGAGCAACCAAATGCATAGAGACACCATAGTTAGTACAAGCCAATATCTGATTAATGCCAACAACATTTATATAAACCATTTACGCGAACATCAGGACAAAACCCATAGCCAAGAAACATCAATCACCAAACTAGCAAAACACTTTGCACTAACTAACATTCATGAAATGTGAGAAGTGCCAAAGAAACCAGCAACTGTAATAGCATGAAAGAGTAGGGAAGAGTACATGAGAGATCACCAAAGAGAAAAAGTGGAAGCAGTGGAGGCAAAGTGCCAGGGCAGGCAGATTCGCAACAAAAATAGAGAATGATTACATTGGTAAGGAGAGATCACTCGAGTGGTTATGTAGAAGCACCTTGGGTTTTGATGGGGAGCGAATTGTGAATTCAAAATGATGACTAGCATTTCACTTAATGATAAATGCCAGTTCTGCTAACAGGTAACCCACAACCAACCATAGGAAACAAAGAGATTACCATTGTTTACAACACAATCATACCCACAGGAATATATGCAGAAAATATAGTGATAAAACGAGACATAGTAGTATGGGGGAAAACAAAACAAACAAACATCTCTCTCTCTCTCTCTCTCTCTCTTTCTCTCTTTCTCTTTCTCTCTTTCTCTCTCTCTCTCTCTCTCTCTCTCTCTCTCTCTATATATATATATATAATATATATATATAAATTCATCGTTATAAATGTAAAATCCTTGCACAGATAAATTATTCACTCACAAAACGAAAAAAAAATAAAAAATTTCAGTGGTAATTGTATGAAAAACCACTTAACAAAATGAAAAATATGTAATTTTTAAAGATGTTAAAGAACAAACAACTAAAATTAATTTAGTTTATCATACTATAGTCCAAAATAATGTTATTACTCTCGAAAATTGAGACTAACGCAGCCATGCGTGAAGAGACAAACGTAAATAAAACCTATGGAACAAGAAATTAATTTATTTTATATATAAAAAAAATTTAATAAATTCTTTCATCGTATAAAAATATCAAGTTATTTGTGACCCCGAAGTTATTGATGTTGTTGATCTGTGTAGAAACAGCGGTGAAATCACATTAATTGGAATAGCTCGGGTGAAGTTGTGAAATTTGGAATCAAAGATAAATTGGGTGGTTTTGAGTGAGAAAGTGTTTCCGAGTGACTTGGTTTCATGCGTCATTCCGACGTAAAGCGCGTGATGAATTTGACAAAATGTGAGCATTTCCGTATTAGCAAAATATTGTATTAATATGCAGTCGTGTAGAAGAATAAGGCATAGAAACTACAATTTTTTTTAAATTATTCTCTAACTCAAACACAGTTTATAATCCTCGTGTATCATCGTTTATAACACCACAGAGGATTGACAAAAGTAAATAAACACCTTCGGGGGGGTTTTCTCTATAGTGTTTTATTTGATAATAAAAGTCAATAAATAAAAACAGAGTTATTGAATCAATATACGAGAATCGTGTTGCTTTCCCCTTTTCCATTATGTAAAACTGCCACGCGTTTTGGCATTCTATTGATGACTTTTGCCATTTGATCTCGATGACAATCATCGTGGTGTCTATTTACTTTTGTCAACCCTCTGTATATAGAGAAATTTCATTATCAATTTTGCGTCTTCCCTTCATTAGTTGTCACTGAAAGAACATTATTTTTATCGTCTGAGTCAATGCATAGTTATTTAGTAAGATACTTCTACTGATAATTGCGTAATATCAAGTTTTTCGTGTAATAACATGTACCAGACAGGAAAAGAAAAAAAAAGACCAAATGTATACATTGACATTTTGAGGAAACACTTTATATTTCCTTTCGAGATTGGGCATCCCATCGACGTAATCATACGATTTGGAACGTTACTCCTTTGACACCCCCCCCCCCCCCCAAAAAAACATCATTCTGCAACCGGAAAGAAAGTTGTGCAATAATAATGATGAAACAGTGATGCAAAT
Organism: Bathynomus jamesi; assembly: GCA_023014485.1. Taxonomy (NCBI): domain Eukaryota; kingdom Metazoa; phylum Arthropoda; class Malacostraca; order Isopoda; family Cirolanidae; genus Bathynomus; species Bathynomus jamesi. The sequence goes on along the minus strand of JAJOZX010001433.1, from coordinate 194,121 downwards.
GGGCATTATTCCTATTTCACTCAGTTTACACATGGGTGAGTTACACGCCATGAGGAAGAGAGTGACTCATGAAGGAAATTCCCATTTACGTTATCTGAAAGGAACATTATAAGGTGTCGTCTCTGTTTCTTTGAAATGATCCGTAAAATTGGCGTCAGATTTTAGTACTAATACTGACTCCGCTCAATTTTCAAAGTTTATGTGCTAAAATATAAAAAAATATTGGTTTACAACCAACTAAAAGATTATTATCTGAGTTTGAACTCTCGTAACCGATTTTTATGATGGGCGATTGGGGTGAGATTCTTAAGCAAAGGTGGAATTGCATTATTCTTGCTTGGGTGGGTGGGTGGCTTGACGCAACTTCTTTAAAAACAGATTTCCTACTCCAGAAGAAGAACTGGGAAAGTCCAAGTATAAAAACTGTTGAGATTAGTTGAAGTGAAATTCTTTAATTGTCACTCATCTGACCATTCATTCAATCAACACCATCATCTTTCCTTTGTCGTTTCCTGCGCAGGCGCAGTGATACATTTTGAAAGAAGACCATTTTCACAAAATCACCATATTTCCGTGTCTATGAGAAAATTTTCACGAATGCAAAAAATTCCTGCCGAAAATGTTCGGACCTCTACAAACAAAAAACAAAATAAAACGATCTAGCCTAACCAACCTAACCGGGTATAAACAAACCTCGTGTAACCTAACTATACCTAATTTTTACTTACAAAGGTAACTCGTAGAAGTTTCATGCACGGACATTAAAAAAAATAAAGAACGTATATATATACACACACGAGTCTTTGAAATGAAACTGTGCATGCAGTGAATGCCAAGTTTTAATTACAGTCCATCGTTACAAAATAAATCACATGTAGCAATGTAACAGTGAAACAATGGAGCAACGAAACTGATAAAACGAAGGTTGGGACAGAGATAAAGTAATAGTGGGAATGCTCTCCTCTCTCCTCCAAGAAACAACCACTCCACTTTACCTGTATTCACGACAGGAGAAATCTTTCTTCTTGGCTCCTCTACAGTGATTTAATTTTGTAAATAAACTGCGTTTAAAGGTTTTTAGGTTTGAGTTTAATTTCTTAAAGATAATGAAAATAACCAAGAAGGAAAATTAAAACATGAAAAAATGCTCAAGCGCTTTCGTCTAATGACATTTTGTTTCCGAGGATGTCACTAGACGAAATCGCTTGAGCACTATTTCGTGTTTTAATTTTCCTTCGTGGTTATCTTCATCATAAATATTATTCACGTGTTACTTTCGTGAAATAATTTTCATTCATATATAGGTCAAAGTCGTACGAGGTTGGGACAGAGATAAAGTAATAGTGGGAATGCTCTCCTCTCTCCTAGGAGGTTAAGGGGTGATCTAATCCAGGTTTTCAAAATTATGAATGGGTTCGATAACGTAGATAGAGATAGCTTTTTCGAAATATCTCAATATAATAGGACTAGAAATAACGGGTGTAAGTTGACAAGTAGAAGGTTCGAGACAGCAGTTGCCAAAAACGTTTTTACACATAGAATAATAAATAGCTGGAATAGTTTGCCGGTAGAAGTAATTAGTAGCACGTCTATAAACATGTTTAAAAATCGATTAGACGCATATGTTGATAGATTGGGTATAGTTTAAGGTAGTAAAATTAAGGCTTTGCGGTGATTGATCCCACAGCTCAACACAAGTGTTGTGGGATATAGGGAGGCAGCGTCTTGGGTTAGGGGATACTCTGTCCTTACACACCCCATTTAAAGAGATTCCTCTGCCGAGCGGTGCCCCCCATAGTACGGTGAGGTATTGAAAAACTCATGATCTTCACTTGCCCCACAAACACCTTTAAATGGGAGACCCAAAATGGGTGCACACACATTTCTACATTACTGTACAGTCTTTACAGCCACACCTACACTTTTCCTCCTAAGTATATATATTGTAATGTATGTGGTTGTAAATTTTGACTTGGTCCGCAATCGATATGGACCGTAACTTATTTTTCGTTGGCAAGGTACTAGTATTGATGGATACCGTAATGAAATTGACTGGATTCTTTGGATCTGATATATTTGTATGTCGGTTATAAATAGATATAGAGTGTAACATATTTGTGGATAGTAGTCTATTATGACTTGATCCTCTGGATCCAGAGATTCTATCTTTAGTTTTAAATCGATAATTTAATTAGTTTTAAATCGATAATTTAATTAGTTTTAAATCGATAAGTAATTAATTTTAAATTGATAATTATTTAGTTTTGCCAAATTGGTCGTTGCCAATGTACAGGAAGTTGTTACATAAATTTCTTATGTTCTTGTGGTTCGGAACTCACGTAAAATTGTAGGTCCCCTCCGCCACCACGGAGGACATATACAATACACAATTACGAACACAGTTAGGTAGACCAGCCATGAGTGGATCCTAGGGTCTTTGTTGGTCTGAAACATTATAACATTATAGTAATATAGTATATGCTTAAATTATTTATAACTAACTGTATATTTCCTTTTCTTTTTTTAATACCATATACAATATCACTCGGTAAGTATTTATATCCGGCATTTAAAAAAAAATGTGTCCTCCCGATAAAACACCAATGCGATAGGAGTGCTTGTGCGTAACGGGGTTACATTACGTTAAATAATTCATAATTTGACCTACTTGACTTAGTTCCCATCTGGAGGTCTCCGGATTGGGTCCCGTGCGATGCGTCGCCCCCGTCGGTAATCTCACCACTGCGCCCCGTCTCTGGCCAGATCTGTTCTCTGGCGCCGGGTCAAACCCGGATTCTCTCTTTCTACCGTCTTGAGCCACGTCGTCGTTGAGCGTCCCCAAGGCCTCGATCCCTCTACTCTTCCGTACATCAGCCTTCTCGGGAGTCGGTCCTCCCCCATCCTCTCTACATGGCCGTACCATCTCCTCTGCGCATTCACCACTCTGTCCACTATGGTGAATTTAACGCCAGTCAACTCCCTTATATATTCATTTGTTCGTCTGTGGTACCAGAGGATGTTACAAATTCAGCGCAGACAATACATTTCCAACGATAATAAATTCTTTTCTTTTAACTTCATCGTCCAGCACTCCGAACTATATATAAAACTGTTGGTACCACTATTGCCTGCTATAATCTAATCTTTAGCTCTCTGCTGACACTGTCGTCTTTCCATATCTTGGTGAGTCTATTCATCGCTACATACCCCAGTTTAATTCTCTCTCGCACCGCTTTAAAGTCATCTCTATTTTGCGTGAACCACACTCCTAAATATTTAAACTCCCCTACCCGCTCTATTATTCCCGACGCCAGCGCCACCGCCATCCGTTCTCTCGTCCTTCCTATCTTCATTGTCTTGGCTTTATTTAAATTTATTTCTAGCCCGTATTTTACGCATGCTCCTTCCACCCTAGTAGTAATTTCTGGTATTTCTTCCGCTGTCTCTGCTACCAGTACTATATCGTCCGCATATCTTGGATTGCTTACGTATTCTCCTCCGATTTTCACTCCTCCTTCGTAGTCACCGAGTCACCGTAGTCACTATCTCGAGGAACAGATTGAAGAGATGGGGTGACAACGAGCATCCCCTTATCACTCCTTGGTTAGTTCTGAAGTCATCAGTTGTCATTTTTCCCTTCCTCACTCTCGCTCTGGTATTCTCGTACAATTTTTTTTATCAAATTAACAATATTTTCCTCGAAGCCAAAACGCATCAGAACCTGGTACATTCCCCTTCTCCACACCGAGTCAAAGGCCCGTCGAAAATCTATAAAAACACAGTATACCGCTTTGCCATATTCCAACATCTCTGTCAGATGGCATTGATTAAATATTTGATCAGATGTGCCCCTGCCTGTTCTAAATCCTGCCCGTTCCAGTCCTAACAAAATTTCTTCCTTTTGTCTCGCATTCTCCTCTGGATAATGCGAATAAATAATTTAAATAATTAATAGTTTAAATAATTTAAAGAATATAAAAATATTTACAGTAATGCGAAGTTTAGAATTTAAAACACCTTTTGTCTTTTTGCGCAGTAAAATATAACTTAGGCAGTATAGCAAGCACCCTGAGCCGTAATTATTATCGAAATACCGACTCAATAATAATAATAATTTGCGAATTCTCTTTTATGTTCTTCGTAACTTCACTTTTTGGGGGGGGGGGGGCCGAAATTACTGAATGTAATTGAATCCTTCAATCTCAGATATATTTTAATCTCTGCGATCGTAAATGTTCTATTAACCCCTTCACTCACACCTAATACGATGATAATATAGAAATCGTACTAAAATGCTACTCTTCTACGAATGTTTCTCTCCGTTTACTAGATTGAGTTTATTTGTGGGAAAAGGAACCCAAAATACGCGTAAAGTAAGTGATTGTTTACTAAACTATTTGGTTTTGAATAATGATAAATCTCGTACTTTTTGGTATACATTTTGTTCAAAATAATTTGTTTGATACATTTTCGTGCATCAAAACACGCGTTGGACGCAATAAATGTTTTAACATTTTTCTCTCGCTGAACTTGCTTGATTTCGAAGAAATAATTGAGTGATTCACGAACTTTAAAGTTGTTGTTGTTGTTGTTGTTGTTGTTGTTTAGCCGATCAGCCCACCCTGATCGAGCAAGCCGGCGGCACGCAGGTAACCGAGCGCCCTCTCCGGAGTGGACCAGAGGTTCAGCGCACTAGTGATGTTGTGTTGTGTTCGTTGTTGTGCTAGAGCGGTACAGTCTGTCATAATGTGTTCAATTGTTTGTGGTGTGTCCTGGCACAGGTGGCAGGTGTCGTCTATGGAGTTGTCTAGTCTGTGTTTATATATCCGTAAGTTGGGGTGATGTCCACATCGGAATCGTGCTAAGTTAACTCGATCCGATCTGCTCAGGCTGATCTCTGACATATTAATGGGTGGCGGCTTCGCACCTAGGACCACATTCGGACCGAGTCGTGTCAGTGCTTTGTGGGTTAGGTGTGTGTGTATGTGTTTTCTGTACTGTGTGATGTCTGTGGGGCGTGGTATGGAATGGAGTATTTGGTTATAATGTCTCTCTGGTGTTACCTTAATGGTGCGAGGTGTTGGTGCATGATTGTACATGTAGTGGCAAGGGTGTTGTGGGTTAGTTGTGGCTGCTGCCATGAATTGTGTTCCCCTCATGTCTAAATGTTCCCTAACTTTCAGTATTTTTGTTTCTGTGTGCAGGTGTTCTATTGGTGTTGTTTGAGTGCATCCTGTAATGATACGAAGTGCGTTGTTTTGTATGTCTGTAAGGTGTTTATGTGTGTGTTTGAGATAATGGGTGCCCAGCATGGGCTAGCATAGTCCATAACTGAGCGAATATATTGTTTGTATATTAGTGATGTTGTTTCCTGCTGGTGTCCAAAGTTTGTGCCTGTTAGTACCCTAAGCGTGTTAAGTCTTGACGTACATTTGGTTTTAATGTCCTGAATGTGGGTTGCAAAAGATAATGATGTGTTGTATGTGACACCAAGTATTTTGGTTCTGTGAGTGTGTGGAATGTTGATGTTGTTTAGTGTAAGCTGTGGAATTACCTGGTGTTCTTTTGTGTTGCTTGTAAGCAAGGTGATGGTTGATTTTGTGGGCGCTACTTTGAGTCTATTGTGTGTGAGCCAGTCTTGTATACTGTTTATGTATGTTTGTAGGTTATTTGTAGCGGTGTCGATGTTGTTGTGGTGGATGTTAGAGTGATATCATCTGCATATGATGATAAGGTAAGCTTGTTATCTATGGGTGTTGGAATGTCATGCATGTATAAGTTGAAGAGTGTTGGTGAGAGAACAGAGCCTTGAGGGACCCCGTTCGGAAAAAGCTTGTTTTTGGATGACTTGCCATTAAATGTGACATGTGAGTATCTTCCTGAAAGATAGTTGCTCAGCCACCTTTTGGTGTTATTGTGCGTTTGTGTTGAGTATTTTGTTTATGAGAGGGAAGCGTGGGATAGCATCAAATGCTTTACTAATGTTTATTGTTGCTAATAGTGTACGTGAGCTGGTCGTCTGGAGTTGATGCCATCCATGATGTGCTGCGTGAGGTTAGTGAGTAATGTCGTGGTTGAGTGGTGAGGTCTGAATCCATGTTGAGTAGGCGATAGTGGAATGTGTGGGTTGGTGATTTGTAAGATTAGTCTCTCTGTTACTTTGGAAGGTGGGCATAGTAAAGTAATGGGTCTATAGGAAGCTGGTTCTGTTGGATTTTTGTTTGGTTTGAGTAGTGTAATAATTTTACCTTGTTTCCATATGTCAGGAATAATACAGTGTTGGTATGAATATGTGCTGATATTTGTGAGAGCTAGTATTCCTTGTGGACCCAAGTGTTTAAGGTGTATGTTAGATATGTTGTCTGGTCCAGTAGCCTTCGAATTCTTAATGTTTTTGATGATCTTGGTGGTCTGGTCTGTATTGAAGGGTGTAATGGTCGTGTCGAGTCTGTAGGTTTTCTTGTGTCTGGCTGTTTGTCTGTCTGCGTGTTTCTGGTCGTTGTCTCTGTTTAAGTGACTTATCTTTGCGTAGTGATTAACTAGAATGTTAGCTTGTTTGTGTGTATGTTGGGATATTATTTTGGCTGTGACAGATAGCCGCGTGTGAGGTGTGAATGCCGCTGTTAGAGTGGGTATGCTGTTTATAGTCTTGTATAGCCTGGATGTATCTGTGGAGTGGTTTAGCGTTGTTATGAATTCCCTGAATGTTTCTGTTTGTTTTTCTTTGAGTTTGTTGTTTATTTCTGTGTTGAGCTGTTGTATCTGCTGTTTTATGGCTTCTGTGTGTGGTGTTTGTGTGTTATATTTGAGGTTGTTACGTTGCCTTATGAGGTGGGCTATTTCTCTAGTGTAATTTGGGTTGTACTTCCTAATGTTGCCCTTGGGTATGTATTTGTTTGCATTATTGATAATCTGATTAAATGTCTTGAGTGTTGTATTGATGTTTATGATGGGTGTGCTGTTTAATGTGGTGAATTGTTCCTCAGTCTGTATTTTGAACTGTTCCCAATCAGCTTTCTTGTAATTTCTGTAAGTGTGCCTGAGGCTGTTGGGGCAGAGTGTAGAATGTGTTGTAATGATGATGGGCAGGTGGTCTGATGACAGTTGTTTTTCTGTTCTCCATTGTGTATGTGTTGTCAGTGAGGGGGAACAGAACGTTATGTCAGGGGAGGAGTTTGAGTATCCTGCTTGATGTGGTATGTGTGTATGTTCTTCTGTATTGTTAAGAATGAAGAGGCTGTTTAGTTGTGTGGCTATGTTGGCGCCTCTGGTGTTGTTTTGGTTGTGCAGGTACCAACTAGTGTCTTTGGCGTTGAAGTCTCCTCCTAAGATGACATTAGTGAGAGAGGCAAGATTGTGTAACTGTGGATTGTAATTGGCTGGCACCTGAGGTGAACTATCTGGTGGGATGTAAATGTTGATTAGTGTGGTGTTTGTTTTGCGCGTGTTTTAATGTTAACTGCCTGTATTTTTATCGTGTTATCTGCTTGGATTGTGTTTATAATGTTTTGGGTAGCATCAGTGTAGCTAATGCTTTTACGTATGTAAGTGATGAGTTTCACCCCCGTTACCCCAGTACGATCTTGACGGATCGCCGTGAAGTCAGGGATGGTTGGTGTTTTGTGTGTGCGTTTTAGTTTTGTTTCTTGTATAAGTGCTATGTGAATGTTTTGTTTGTGTACGAATTCCCTAAGCTGCATGATTTTGTTTGTGAGGCCATCTACGTTGTACTGTAATATGTTTAATATTACTTCTGTATGTGTTTCATGGTGCTATTGTGTCTATGTCTTTGTGTATGGTGACGTGGTGTAAGTTGTAGTGGGCCTGGATTAGTCTTAATGTCGCCAGAGAGTAAGAGTAGTTCGGGGAGCACGCAATTGCTCCCTGTAGTTGAAAAAATAGCACGCTGAGAATAGGTCCGGCCCCGGGAGCCGATCGGCACTCTGACCGTGCCACGCAACAGGCCGTCGACTGCCAGTCTGGCCAACCGTAGACAGCCCGCTGCACGGAGATTTGAGGAAGTTTGGCCACCAGCGCGTTGATGTTTTGGTTTGACGTCGCCTCTTCGCGTTGACGTGTCCTGCGCTGGAGGATGCAGCCACTGTTTAGAAGCTTCCTCGTCAGCTGCTAACACTTTTTTCACGTTGTTCTAGTTGGAAGCATTTGTTGGCGCGTAGAAATCTATACTATAAAAATGACGTTTTAATCAGGAGGCGTATTACGTAATCAAATTAACACGTGTCAACTGTCAACACCGGAATGACAACTTTAAAGTTGACAACACTTCTGTTGTAATGTCTTTTTCAAAGTAAGTTATAATGAAGTTGGCGCCTTTTCGGGTAAAATGACGAGTTAACGTATATTCTTATGACCAATAATGAATCCCAAACATACTCATATCATAACTCACAATGATCATTAAACGAGTTAGCCATGGATGTATGCGCGAGTTGAGGAAGGTTAAAAATTGATGTACAACAGTGCTTGTAGAGGAAACGTAAGGTAAGCACGCGACACTTTGTACGACTGGACTTCGTACGAAGGCAGTTTAAGTCGTGGGTCCCCCTTTGGAAACACTCCACACTCAATCGAGAATTGATGATAAAGGAACAACATGCTGATTCAAACGTGTTGATTCAAACCAAGAATTTGCAGTACGCATTCTGGTGATCTTTTTTTTTTTATATAATTATTTTTGGCGCATGCGCAGAAACTATTTATAGAATCGCAGGAAATTCCTCAATCAAAATATTTTAGCTTTGTTCGCCATTTTTGTACATAAAAATATCTAACAAAAAGTTTGATTCTGCGTAAATATTTTTAGCATTTTACTGGATTTTAAATGCATTCTGAGCCTTTTATATATATTATATATATATTATTAAGTGCAACGGTTCTTTTTTTTTTAATCACTTACGCCATTCTCTTGCCAGTATAACGCCAAATATTTTAAATCCTAAAATGGGGATCTCCAACGAAGTTTCTCAATTAGCTCTTTCTCATGATCCACATTCATTTTATAGACGAGAAATTTCATTGACTAATCTATAAATTAAATTTTACCTAACCTGTCGGTAAAGTAGCCAGTTTATCGTGTCAAAGTAAATATGACGGGCACTTTCCTATTCCCGTTTTGAAGACTCCTGATTCGGTTCCTTCCACCCTCTTTATTTTACGACACTCTTAAGTACAAATGCCCGCTTTAGAGAACCGTTAAATAACGTTCAGCCACGTCACGGCCAAAGCCCGGTTAACTCGTTAAGCCAGTTTAGATTACTGTCCAGACCCGTTTAAGCTATTAGTGGTGCCGAAGTAAGGAAACATTTTTTGGTGGTACTATAGCGTGCGGTCTACAACATATTTACACTATAGACTGCAGCAGGCACGTGCACAGGGGGGGGGGGCTTGGGGTGCTTGAGCCCCTGCCCTTTTTTTTCTTCATATCAAAAGTGCCCTTTTAGTCAAAATTCATAAATATATTGATTCGACATAAATTTGAATTAATTAGTTATATTTTTATTTAGTTACTGCTACTTCAACAGATTTTCAAAACTGGAATTACTTTGATCTATGATTTTTTTATTAGAATAATAAACTTAACATACCGTTACTATTATTTTGTCAATCAGGGAGGGCGTCCCTAGTGGTAACACTGACTGCAGCTGTTCACTGTTGATTGCGTCTATCGGGTATGTGGGTGTATTGTTTACTGTTTGTTTATTTTACGTTAACCTAAGCTAACTAGTGATTTCTCACTGATAATTATGGTAAGTTGGAATCCAAAGCAGTGTGACATTACTCCAAAAAATATTGTATGACATTACTCGTAAAGTTGGTAAAAACGTCCACGTCCCCTACTTAGTAGCGCATGGCCAACAGGAGACTGCTATTATGATTTATTAAACATGTTGGCTTCCTTATTCTTCAGTATGCATTTCATTGTAGATGATTAAGAATATAATTTTTGCTTTTGTATTTTCCTGATAAGAATCAATATTTTTCTATTGCTACTTAAGAGCTGTGGCCATCATATTAAATAGCCCACAGTATATTTCTATAAATCTTTAATTTATAGTTTCATATTATTCCATATTTAAATGTATATACAGCAGAATACTGTAATTTATATGATGAGCAAGCTAAAAGTCAATATAAGTAAAATTGAATAATAATTGTAAATACACTCCAATATTTCAATATCTTCATATCTTTTGAAAATCTTGCAATAAAAACATGCCTTTTTACAACAAATTTTCATTTATTTTCTTTAATCAGCTTTATATACAAAAATAATGCATTGAATTTAATGGAATTTAAGAATATTTACCACATACAATTTTAAAATTTTTCTTTGTGTGTGTGTGTATACATATATAGAGCCTATATGGCATTGCGGATTTCATTTTTAAAAATGTTAGGGGAGTGCCCTTTTTTCAACTGAGCCCCTGCCCTTCTGAAAGTCTGTGCACGTCACTGGACTGCAGTCTACAATTTTTCCAATACTTTAGAATGTGTACACCCTAACCTAACCTGTACCTAACATAACCTCACATTCGTCCCCAAAGATAAAGTCAAGTCACTTCAGGTCAGGTCATGTCAGCACAAATTCAAGTCAGGTCAGGTCACTTCAGCGCAAATTCTTTTGTAGACTAAAAATATCTTTGTAGACCGCACGCTATAGTAGCACCCATTTTTTCCTAATATCAAGAAATGTTTTTCACAAATCTAGAATAATTTTTACTTCGAGCAGCTCCTCTTAGCGTAAATTGAGGTGGAAATGTCATGAAAGAGCGGTCTGCGAGTGATACCAACTGTACAAACACAGTCAGAGTGAAGTTTATCAAAAAGGATTTGGCATATTTGGCACAAAAAATGTATCTAAATATATTTCCTATTTATTTTCAGTATATATATATATATATATATATATATGGGAATGAACTCAGAATGGTTTCCTGAGGTTTTTTTATGATACACACAGACCGTGCTTCATAAAAAAACCTCAGGGAACCATTCTGAGTTCATTCCCATCATGAAACGGACATGTTATGTGCCTTGAAAAGTGGACGCTCAATTCTGCCAGTTGAGGTTTAAGTTTTGGTGCTTGGCTAAAAATATAATAGTTACCCTTTTTTCTTTGATGTATTCAATCTGACGTGAAGGCAGCGAGTCTTTTGCTTATATTGAGGTTCTAAATGTAGCTGGGCTAGGCTGCTTTAAACCCTAGATCCTGTCCCAAAGCTGGATCCTATCTGCTTTGCAGATAGCTGGTGAGGGAAGCTATATTTTTGGGACCTCTTTGCGAGTGACCCGTTGCCCACGTCGGACTAGCATCATGAAAAAGAAAAAAACTATAGTATTTGTCATTTACCATTACTTATTCGGACTATAGTGGATTTAATTTTCCTAGAAGAGTTCCTTGTTCCATGCACGGTCTGTGTGTATCATATATATATATATATATATATACATATATATATATATATATATAATATATATATATATATATATATATATATATATATCAAATATTAAACTATTGTCATATTCTGAATAAAATTATTGCCTCTAATATTTTACAACATTAATACTTCTGTTCAACTTTTTGTCTCAACTTTTGACTGAGGTTATATATATAATATATATATATATATATGCACGAGAATCACAAAATAACACGTGACCTTATTAATCAGCAAACAACCACAAGGAAAAGGAAACACAAAGTCCGAGCGCTCGGACTTTGTGTTTCCTTTTCCTTGTGGTTGTTTGCTGATATATATATATATATATATATATATATATATATATATATATATATATATATATATATATATATATATACTGTATATATATATATATATATATATATATATAATATATATATATATATATATTATAAATACATTCAACTGCAAAGAACACGCAGTATAAATAACGTAAAGAACGACGCTTGTAATGTAAAATATTAGAGGCAATAATTTTATTCAGAATATGACAATAATTTAATATTTTATATAACTTTCGTTCCCTTTTAATACTTATTTTAAACCTTTGAGTCATGCGTGTGTGTGTGTGTGTGTGTGTGTGTGTGTGGTGTGTGTGTGTGTGTCTACAAGCCACCTGCAAATATTTCTGCTAATCTTGTTCCATTCCTTAGTGATTTTTTGATGTATGCCAGATTTCGACGAACACATTTTTTAAAAGAAATATTTTTTAGGAATTGAAGAATTTAAGAATTCAATAGGATTCAGGTCTGGAGACTGAGGGAGAGAGAGGAAAGGGGTCACTGGAAACAACGCACTTTTTTTTTTTTTTACGAGCCAATTCTTGCTGACATCCAGTGTATGGTATGGGACGTTGTCCAGTTCTAGAAATAATTTGTCAATGAAGGACTTCAAGGTCTCTCCTAGCGTGTCTGTGAAGTTTTCCGAATTCATTTGTCCTTCGCATAAAAACAGTTTTCCAACGCCTGATGAAGATGCATCCCCAAAGAAAATGCTCCTTCCTCCAAATTTGATTGGTGAGACAATATACATATATATATTGTAGGTCTCTCCTATTCTCCTTCTCGCGAAATTTACGTCTAAGGTTCGGAAAACTTGCAAAATAAAATAAAAGTATTAGACATAAGACGAGGGTAACTAAATATAACTGAACGAAAATACTTATCGGTAAAAAGAATATCAGAGTGAAATGTTCAGATTTTGTTTCGATCACCTGAAACTTGCTTTCGTCAGATCAAAGCACTTTGATCTTTAACCTCCTCAGAGGTTATGCTCCTCCAACGTTTATGCTCTTTTGCCCGATGGAACCTCCTTTTGCGATAGGCCTCTGACGGCAAAGGTTCCTTTCTTCTCCTACATCCTTTGAACTCTTCTTCATTAAATCTGCTTCTGAGTCTATTTGCAGAAACAACAGTTCCGCCTTCTGTACCTCAAAACGGAAGTGTAAAGATATTTTCTACGATATCTGATATATATATATATATATATATATATATATATATATATATATATGTGTGTGTGTGTGTGTGTGTGTAAACGCATAACTAGCCTATTGATTTTTACCAATTTTATTAGTAATAAATTTAATATTTATTACTCTAAATTTATTACTTAAGTGCTTTTTATATTTCTCATAAAATTGAGCTTCGTAAGTCATTATCCCCATAATTATTATTATTATTATTATTAATCTTCTAATTATTATTAATTAATTACACTAATTATTATTATTATTATTATTAATGATATTATTATTCACATTTATGTATTAATTAATGAATTCAGTGTAGCACGACAGAAAACGTGTGCAAATAGTTGTACCTTTACCTTGTGTACCTGAATGCACTATTTTCACAGCACCTTTCGTGGATTCAGTGGAAGATGTTTACTGTGACATGAAAGCATTGCAGGTTCATAGAGCAACTATGCAAAGTAAACAGCATTGAATGATTAAGGTTAACGATGATTCTGTTGCTGCAGCTTGCAGTGGTAGAGAGACATATACGAAAGTCTCATCGAGACACTGAAAAATTACACTTTAACTCTTTAAGTAAACGCTCCGAAACTAATTACATCAGTATCTCTTACACACACACACACACACACACACACATATATATATATATATATATATAGGGTGAACCAAATGTAGGTGGACAGTAAATGATAACGTTTATTTTGAGAATACATATTTAATTTTTTTGTATACTATAATACAAAATAAAATTTAAATAAATTTAGTTATAATATTTAATATAATAAAACACAAACACCATAGTTATAATGAACACCATAGTTATAATATAATATAACACAAACCGTATTCAACCTACTGTCCACCTACTTTTGGTTCACCGTGTATATATATATATAACCTAGGAATGCATGGAGGACCCTGACCAACCATCTGTGGCTGGCTACGAGGGCAGAAGGAGATCGGAAAGCAATTTCCTCCTCCACCAAATCCTGCAAATGAGGTAGGATGCTGCAGAGGGGTCGACCACAAGTCGATCCTGAACCGTCGTTCAAACCCTCAAAAAGTACACACAAACACACACACACACATATATACACAGTATATATATATATATATATACATATATACACACACACATCAGTGATGGCATTCGAAATTCATTTTAGATCTACATTATACCCTTACCTCTTTTTGAAAGAAATTCTATACTCACACCAGACATGGGGTCAATTACTGGGTTTAGACTATTACTATTACTTTTGATTCCTTCTACTACTATTACTATTACTTTATATTTCATCTATTACTATTACTTGGTCATCTATTACTATTACTTTTGTATGTGGGGTACTTCACTCATTTGAAAAGGATCTTTATGTCTATTTAAATGCAATTAGAAGCAGTGCGTTAACAAACAAACAAACACTTTATTTCAGACTCAACAGGTACAAACATTATACAAGAGGTCCATAGAAGATTAAAAGATAGTTGTCTGGAGCACTGACTAAGTAGGCCAGTGAATCACTGTGTATAATGAACATACAAATACAATGATCCAACCATGAGGTGTGTGCCAACTATCACTAACATAAGTAAAGCTATCACCAGGAAGACTACGCATCGATGAAAGGGTCAAGTTATTATCTTCACAGAAGGCTTTTAAGTGGTTGCTAAACAAAGAATTATCATTAAGCACATTAGCATTAAAGTCACCAATAATAGCTACACATGTCGTATCCAACTCATCAATAATACTGCTGACCTGCCCCAATTTAATGAGGTAATCTTCTTCATTATCAACTGCCTGAAAAGGCATATAGATACACAGAATTATACATTTTTTATTGTCTACACAAATTTCTATTCCAGTTAGCCAATTCAAACCAAGTTTTAATTCACTAATATATTTCCCATACCCAAACCTTCATAGAATAGGTACCCCACCAGGTGGGTGGCCTGCACGGAGACCATCTTGTTTATCTCTGGTGGCCTCTCCTATCCCATGAAAGTTACTGGACAGGCTATTCAGGTCCTTTAAGTCCTGTTTCCATAGCCATGTTTCCTGCAGACAGAAAATATCAGCATTCTCTAACAGCTTATCAATTATGATCCGCCTGTGTTTGCTGTTATTGCCTAAGCTTAGGCCTCTACAGTTATAAGAGATTACCTTGAATGTTGCAATTAGGAAGATGCAGGAGTTCTGCCAGCCATCTCTACATGTTGAATTCCACTTATACCAGGCAGAGCAGTTACAGCATTAGACTCAGCTGGATTTTCCTCCACAGTACGACGCATGATCTTCTTCTTCTGCAGCTTAAATCCCATCTCTATATGAGGTCGCTGTTCTTGATGAGTCTCCTCCATTCTCTTCTGTCACGCACCATGTCCTCGTCCAAATTTTCTCCCGGATGTCTGCCGCCACGCAATCCCTCCACCTCGTCTTCGGTCTACCTCTTCTTCGCCGCACGGCACCCCATTTCCAGCACCCTACGTCCCACGTAATCCTCCTCTCTTCTCATCATGTGCCCATACCATCTCAGTCTGGCTTCTTGGACTTTTCTTGACGCCTCTACTACTTCACCGTTTCCTCTAATGCGTTCGTTTCTGATTCGATCCCTTCTAGTTACACCGCACATCCATCGCAACACTTTCATTTCAGCCACATCCATCTTTCTGTCACGTCTTCTTCAGTGGCACCGTCTCCATTCCGTACAACATGGCTGGCCTAACCACTGTTTTGAAGACCTTCCCTTTCAGCTTCACCGGCATCCTACGATCACAGAGAACTCCCGACACCACTCTCCAGCTCCTCCATCCCGACTGTATCCTACGATTCACCTCTCCCTCTGCCTCGATTGTTGATCCCAAGTATTTAAAACGATCTACCCGTTTGATCAGTTCATCGTTTAACATCACTCCCCCTCCTTCATCCGGTTGTACATTACATCTCAGATATTCAATCTTCTTCCGACTAACTTTCATACCTCTACTTTCCAATGCCTCCCTCCAATTTTCTAGCTGTTGTTCTACCTCCTGTCTCGTCTCTGCGCACAACACTACATCATCGGCATACATCATGCACCAAGGAGCAACCCCTCTAACCTCCTCAGTCAACACATCCAACAGCACGTTGAATAGGAATAGACTCAGTGCTGACCCCTGATGCAGACCAAACCCAACTCCAAAACTCTCCGTCACACCAACACTACACCTCACTTTCGTCGTAACCCCTCTATACATTTCCTGAATCAATGTGACGTACTTCTCTGGGACCATCTTCTCCCTCAGGCACCTCCAAACCTCTTGTCTCGGTGTCCTATCATACGCCTTCTCTAAGTCTGTGAAAACCATGTGCAATGCTTTCTGTCCTTCCCTGTACCTTTCCTCCAACTGTCGTAATGCAAAAATAGCATCAGACGTACTTCGTCCGGGCATAAAACCGAATTGCTCTGTCGACACGCCTGCCTCCTCCCTCAGCCTTAAGTCCACAATTCGCTCCCACACCTTCATGGTGTGCGATATCAGCTTCATACCCCCATAATTTGAGCATTCCTGTATATCCCCTTTCTCTTTGAATATGGGTACTATGATACTGGCACGCCATTCCATTACCCTCTCCAGCACTTGCGAGAGGGACTGCAGGTGTTTTTCTTCCCTTCTTCTCATAGAACCGCCGTACATATACCCGTTCCGGCCATACTGCTGGATCCATAAATATCCCTGGATCATCACAGACTGCTATAACTTGAAAGGAACTGTACGTAGTCCATCTGGAGTCAATTTTCCTACATGTAACCTGAAGGTTCACTTTATCTTCCACAAATGCCTGCAGCTCCTCGGACGTAAGATCAGGTCGACATCTCGAGACGAAAATGTTTGCGGTCTTCGTTGGTACAGCCATCATACGATCTGTTATGGCAGCCCCTATGATACCGCGCCGTTCTCTGCCAGCCTTTGCCACGGGCTGACTCCCTCTAGCCGGTGCATGAGTGAGACCAGACCCCCTTGAGGGACCACCACCATTAGCTGCTGTAGTGGTTGCAGTTCTCGGAGGGGTCGCTCGCTTCCGGCCCCTCTTTACCACCATTGTCCAAGATACCTCCTCATCATGACCCCCAACTGCATTCCAACATCCCAATTCACCAAGGCCCCTTGGGGGTACCCTATGTGATATGGTATTGAGCTGGCGATGTAGCAGCGTCTGGATTCATGGATCCAGGATAAGACTTAGAGGCAAAGGCTCTGCACTCATGGATCCAGAATGAGGCTGAGAGGCAGCCAAATAACAAATATTTGTTTCAACTAAATCATTACAATTTCAGAGACTGTAGGTCTTGATAAATTTTACTTTATTGAAGGAAAACTTTGCCACAATATTAGTTCACCTACATGTTTATTTTAGTTTAGAGTAGATTTAGTTCATTTTTCAGTTCTTTGTTCACACAATATGTCCATTGCCACTGTAATAGAAAAGTAATATACTATTATTTATTACTTTGCCTTCTATTACTATTACTATTACTTGAAAAATCCTGTCATAGTCTATTACTATTACTTGAAAAATCCTGTAATAGTCTATTACTATTACTATTACCTATTACTATTACCCCATGTCTGACTCACACCTATAATGTTAGAATACCTCTTTAAAAAGAAAGTTCCCCATCTCTATTTACTGACATTTCCGGTGCTAGTGTCTCCTAGAAACTGATATACGAGTAATGATAAAACGAACGGACATATTATATACGTGTCATGTTGCATCAATTTAAAATAAAACACTGATAATAGGAGTGATAAGCAACGTTTTATTTTTTAGCTCATTATTATTATCGAATTATAACTATGGTATTTCTTGAGAAGTAAAATGGAAGGTGAAGACCTTAAAATAAAAACAGACTTTTTTTTTAGGATCTTTCTTGATGTTATTTGCAAAGAATACTTGTCGTTGTTTCATTATTCATTGTCACACTTATTCATACACACTTATTTTTATACTGTACCTACACTTATAGCTATAATGATATGCCATCTGATATATATATATATATATATATATATATATATTGGGCGCGAGCGGTACATAATAATATACATATGGAAAATACTTGAGGGCTCTGTTCCTAACCTTAGAAATGAAATAGAAACAAACTGGAATGAGAGAAGAGGCAGATTTTGTACGGTTCCAGCTGCGATGGGACAAGGCGCCATGAAAACGAGGATGGAAAATACCCTCAGAATACGAGGGCCAAAGCTTTTCAATGTCCTACCAAAAGAAGTGAGGAATCTCCAGCACACCGACCTGAATAACTTCAAGAACCAGCTGGACAGATTCTTGTGCAAAGTCACTGACCAGCCATGCGTGGCTGGCTACGAAGGCAGGAGATCAGACAGCATTTCCCTCCTTCACCAAGTCTCGCAAATGAGGCGGGATGCTGCAGAGGGGTCGACCGCAGGTCGATCCTGAACCGTCGTTCAAATTTACCTAAAGTAATATATATATATATATATATATACTGTATATACACGAGGGTCGGTGCGAAAGTAATCTTATTTTTCATTTTATATTTACTTTATATTCGTGTGAATATATATATATATATAATATATATATATATATATATATATATATATATATATATATATATATATATATATATAGTAATCGATGCGTTCATAGCTTAAATGGAAGGATGAAAAGTTTAACATCTTTTTACATTCCGCCCATTCGTCCAGTTCAGGGTACGAGCAGCTCGCAGCAGCATTACCAAGCAAACAGGGAGTCAATGTGCTTCATGCATACAAAATTATATATACACGAAACAGAAGAGATGGGGAAAGAAAATGAAGCGAAAAAGGTTCGGGTTTGCAAAGAAATATTAAAACTAACGGTTATTAAGAGATTTTTTTTTTTTTTTTTGTAGTGATAAGACGAGAACTGAAAGGTTCAGCTTCGTAAGATGATGGAGACAAGAATTACTTCAATCTGACTGTATATCAATAAGAATGCGAAAGACGTTTGTAGTTCTATCGCATAGTGTGCTGTTGTTTCAGTACGGTTGAAGTGGTTGATCTCGTAAAAAGTAAAATGTATTACCACAGAATTTGGTTTAGCGTGCGATGACGAATGGAGTTCGTTGAACCGGGGTGGGGGGGGGGGCACATCCTCCAGTCAGACAACGACCCCAAAAAACGTAGGGTATTACGGTACTCAATGAGGCTTACATGGAGAAGCGGTATGGATTGGCAGGGTGCGAGTGCTAAAGTTTTTATGACAAAATCCTGATTTAAACTCCATTGCGCACTTGTGGAAACAACTCAAAAATAATGTCAAACGTGAAGCCAGTAAACCCAGAATCAATGGCACAGGGTCCATTGGAAATGATAAGCAATTCATCTATGACAATGGTTCCCAACCTAGGGGTAAATTACCTCACTGGGGTAATGACACGCGATACAGAAGTTATAAAAAATAATATCTAATGATTGGGGTAATGAAGCCGGATTAGAATTGGGTTTTGGGTAACCATACAAAAAAGGTTGGGAACCACTGCTCTATGGGAAAGCTACAGGCTCAGGTTGACTCGATACTTTCGAGATGTAAAGTAATCATCCATGCTCGATGAGGTCACACTAAATTACTGTCTTTGTAAATTACTATCTGTTATTTGCTGTAATTTACTTGTACTGTGTCTCGTATTCAGTTATGTAAATCATATATTAAACTGGAAATGCGTAGCTAATCATTTTGTTTCACCTTTTCTACATAACTGTACGTGGACTCAGACCTATGATATATATATATATATATATATATATATACACACAAGGGTCAGTACGAAAGTAATGCTTCTTAGTTTTCAGTTCGTGAATACAATAAGAGGCATTACTTTCGTACCGACCATCATGTATATATATATATATATATATATATATATATATATATATATATATATACTAGTGTACCCGTGCCGTCAAGAATGACGGCAAAATATATATGAACCACGAAAATGGAGACTGCTGCAGAAATAAGAAGACGATTGGCAAGAGAACGACAACGTAGGAGAAGAGCAAGCTTATTAAGTCAGGAATGATACCTTGAACACTGTTAGTATAAAAAAGGATAGGATCATTATAAAATATATTTATTATTATTCCCGTCGCTTCGCTGACGGTTAGACAGGCTAAACTACAGAAAAAGAACCCAGCCGTGAAAATTTTGAGCTTCACATTGTGTCAACATTTCTGAATCTGGTATCTCCCAAAACCTCCTCACCCCCATTCATACAACTTGGGGGCTAACACCCTCCCCCATTGCCCCACCCCTCCCCATTACCACACCCATCCCCCATTACCCCCACCACCACCCTTCCCCCCTGCCTCACCCTTCCGCCCACCCCAACCCTTCCCCCCACCCCCACCCTTCCCCCCACCCTCACCCTTCCCCCATTGCTAAACTACAGAAAAGAACACAGTCATGAAAATCTTGAGCTTCACATTGCCGCCCGTAATACAATAATTCATAGCTTCTAATTATTCCTATCTAATTCCTTCAGAGCGTGAGACAATTCTGCAACAAACAGACAGACATATAAACAAACAAACAAAACTTGGCTATTATTATAATAGGGATATGTGTGTGTGGCATCTGCATCTGTACTTTGTAATGCGGATATTTTCTGATGTTATAATCTTATAACGTTTCCATATATGCAGTATGCATCTAATTGCCAAACGTCTGTATGATGACAGTGACTGGTGTTCTGCATTTTGAAAACTTCAAGAAAAGATGTTGTCCAAGGGCAGCATTAATACCACAGCATAGAAGCGCTCATCTTCCCTCATTTGTCTCATATTTTCTGGTGTTTATCTTGTTTTGAGTAAATTAACTAGAACCTACCTTGCCTGTCCTCCATCAAGCAGTACCAGTGAACAGTTATTTAGTGGCGCGGGTGTAATGTACGATGAAAAGAGAAACAGACTAAAAGTTGACAAAGCGGAAAAGTTGTTGTTTCTCAAATACCATCTTCCAATTCTCGAACTCAAATATAGAGATTAACAAACTGAAAAGTGCGTGACAAGAATTGTGAACGATATTAAGCTTATACCGTGAAAAAGGGTAAATTACAAACTTTTAACCACTTCATTAAAGGGCGGAGGAGGTTGGGGGGATGTATTAAGAGTTGGGTTCTCGTCCCGCATCCTGGTAACGCACTACAATAATAATCAGTGTGATTAAAACTCGTAAATACTATATTGAAAGAGTATACCATAGCATCACTATTATTGGTAAGTACAAATGCAGTGTGCAATGTACATTCTACATTGTACATAGCATGATTGCTTAGCTATATAACTTTTTTTGTGAAGTGATCAATGTTGCAGTCCCTTATAAAGTGACCAAGGGTTTTTAAGTTATAAAACCCTAAAACATGTTAATAATGTAGGGATGTGGGGAATCGAAAATCTATAATTTATAACTTTAAAGATTGTATAACATCTATAATGTATAACTTTAAAGATATATATATTATATATATATATATACACAAACTCAGAAATATATATATATATATATATATATATATCACAACACCTTATCACTAACTAATCTCATTTCCGAATTTAAAAGAATTTACAGTTTATAATACGAGTATATATATAATATATATATATATATATATATATATATATATATAATATTTAGTAGAAATCCAATGACAAGGAGAAATGTAAATGCCATGAAAAGTCTTCTTTATTGCGCAACGTTTCGAGCAATACGCTCATCTTCAGGCTGTTTAATTCCTTATAATCCCTCCTTCCCCTATCTCCCTCGCCATCTTTCATTCCCGTCTCCTCTGCTCAAATTAGTCGGCCTCGGATACTGCTGTGTAAGGTAGATAGCTCCATTGTTCCAGTGTACTATTGGTAATTTTTCCAGTGTATTAATTTCACATTTACTACATGTATTTAAAAATAACTTCTTAATTTTGATATGTAAATCTGTATAACTTAGAACTTAACCCTCTTTTCTCAGTCTTTTAAAATTTGTCTTTACGAATAGGTTATAGAAATTTCTGTTTGTTTTTCATTCAATATTGATTTTAATTTCACATTGTTATTAAACAGCCTGAAGATGAGCGTATTGCTCGAAACGTTGCGCAAAAAGAAGACTTTTCATGGCATTTACATTTCTCCTTGTCATTGGATTTCTACTAAATATTAAATTGAAGCTCTGTAGAAGCAACCCGCATAATTATATATATTCAAGGTATGGACAAGATGGCCTCAGGGCTTATCGCCATGTTTGGAAGACTTCACGAAAGTTTCTCAAGTCAAAACTGGACTGTTATTTTCTTGAAATGTGTCGGACTTGCAGGATTTTCCCGAAATTTGTTTACTTCAAACTCTACCGTGATAATCTATATGACTCTGAATTTTATCAATCGTCCCTGGAATATTTATTAAATAATGAAATTAATTATAAAATCAAAATATCAGATTCGCATAACAAGTCTCTTGGGCATATATAACTACTCTTAAAAATACCTTGTCGTTGTTGGACTATTTATTAATAATTTCTCTTGTACAACGTGAACTAGAAAAATTTCACTCTACCATCTTGGAAACACATGAACGTAAGTTAAAGGCTTTGGGAATGAATTCACCAAATTTTTTCAATTCAGAGAAGGTAATTTCGAATCTTTCTAGTTACACACTCTCCCCTCGGGAAAAGTTTTTACTGTCACTTGGTTTGCAATTTAAGCTTCCGTTGTTTCAAATATATAAGCCCTCGTTTTTTCTTTACTTTGAAAAATTTTTCAATGGCTTGAAAAATGTTCCCCATGTGGGGGATTTCAACAATCTCAAATGTCAGTTCTCAAATTTAACTCAAGAATTTTTTCTTAAACTTAGAAATCTTAAATTTCAATCTTTCATATTTAGGAAGAGTGATTTGCAGTGTATTAAGAATTTGGCAAAGAACCAGGAGATTGTTGTGACTAGACCAGACAAGGGTAACGGAGTGGTTATTTTGAATAAATCGGACTACATAAACAAAACTAATGAAATCCTAAGTGATCTTACTAAATTCAAACAAATTCTAGAACCTGTAAATAAAGTCATTGTAAGGTTAGAAGACCAGGTTAATAGATTTCTGTCACGACTAAAGTCCTTAAAGATAATAAAAAATGATACTTACTCTCAGTTGTTCGCATCTGGTGCTAATCTTGCTCAATTATACTGTCTGCCTAAAATCCATAAAGCTGGAACACCTCTCCGTCCTATTTTAGCTTCGTATAACTTACCCACCTTTCAATTGGCAAAATTTGTTGTTCGTCTCCTGTCCCCCTTTGCGAAAAATGTTTACACTATAAATAACTCGTTTGAATTCCAAAAAGAACTCCTGGGTAAAAACTTCGATTCAAAAAAGTTTTTTGTCAGTTTTGATGTAAAGTCACTTTTCACAAATGTACCTGTATCTGAAACTATTGCCATTATTTTAGATAGGGTTTTTAGCTCAGTTGATAATTTTCATGGTTTTTCATTGTCTCATTTGAAGGAACTTTTAGAATTGGTCTTCAAACAATGCTATTTCACTTTCAACAATAAGGTTTACCAACAAATTGATGGGGTAGGGATGGGATCACCAGTCGGACCGCTAGCAGCTGACTTTTTTATGACTCATTTAGAAAGTGTAATTTTTAGACAATCTCCCACTCATCTCAAGCCAATTTTCTATCGACGCTTCGTTGATGATTCGATAGCAGTCTTTGATAATGCGGTACAAGCGCAACAATTCTTTAACTTCCTAAATTCTTTGCACCCCAATATAACGTATACAATGGAAACTGAGCAAAATGGCTCCCTCCCCTTCTTAGATCTTTTAATTTCGAAAAACGGTGATTCTATTACTACATCAGTTTATAGGAAACCCACTTTCACTGGTTTGGGCATGAATTTTTTTAGTTTTACTGATTTCAACTATAAGATGTCTTGTATTAAAACTCTCCTGTTCAGAGGATATAATTTGACCTCCAATTTTACCTTACTTAATGATGAATTTAATAATCTAAGATCATACTTTACTAATAATAGTTTTCCTGTTCAATATGTAGACAAACTAATTAGATCCTTCTTAAATAATGTTTATAGCCCTCAACTTCCATGTATTACAGTGCCGAAGGATATAAAATATTTCTTGGTACCTGAAATGGGTCCCTTGAATAAGGAATTTAAGCTTAAATTTACAAAATTGTTAAGGAAATTTTTTTATCATACTGATTTCCGCATCATATTTATTAATAAAACGTCTTTAGGTAGCTTTTTCTCAGCGAAGGATCGAACCCCTGACTCGTTGCGTAGCGGTGTTGTATATTTATTTACCTGCCCTAGGTGTCTCCTTGGGAATTACATCGGCAGCACTGTTCGCTCTCTCAGGGCTAGATTTTATTCGCATATGGGAATAAGTGGCCGAACAGGTAAAATTTTAAAAACTAAGGAAGCCTCCAGCATACGTGAACATAGCATCAAATGCAAAATTGATGTCACTTTAGACAATTTTAAAATTCTTGGTTGTAATACTTGTCCCAACTCACTAAGAATTTTAGAATCCCTTTTCATTAAAGCATTGTCCCCTAGTCTGAATGTTGACTCATCGTCCGTCCCTCTCAATCTGCTATGATCCCTCCTCCTTCCCCAATTCCTTATAATCCCTCCTTCCCCTATCTCCCTCGCCATCTTTCATTCCCGTCTCCTCTGCTCAAATTAGTCGGCCTCGGATACTGCTGTGTAAGGTAGATAGCTCCATTGTTCCAGTGTACTATTGGTAATTTTTCCAGTGTATTAATTTCACATTTACTACATGTATTTAAAAATAACTTCTTAATTTTGATATGTAAATCTGTATAACTTAGAACTTAACCCTCTTTTCTCAGTCTTTTAAAATTTGTCTTTACGAATAGGTTATAGAAATTTCTGTTTGTTTTTCATTCAATATTGATTTTAATTTCACATTGTTATTAAACAGCCTGAAGATGAGCGTATTGCTCGAAACGTTGCGCAATAAAGAAGACTTTTCATGGCATTTACATTTCTCCTTGTCATTGGATTTCTACTAAATATTAAATTGAAGCTCTGTAGAAGCAACCCGCATAATTATATATATATATATATATATATATATATAATTATTCATGTTCTCGGATCAAATGTATACTTTTATCTATTTAAAGCAAAATTTTGTAGTTTCTAAATATATTAAGAAAACCTTTGAAGTACGTAAAGGAAATAAAAATATGAACTGAATTTTATTTACATCGCAATTCCCACTTCAAAAATTACTCTTATACGCTACAAATAACGATAATTTTGCCCTGAATACACACGTACGAGCAATTGAAAACTTGCCGTCTTTATGTTGATCGTCATTTCTCCACTTTTGAAGATAAATCATTATACGTTCGCTGCTGCGGATGTACGAGTAAAAAAATTCTATTAATTTGATAAAATATAAATAAAAACCGGTTCTGGATCTACGATACCGGCTGCAAAACGCCCTTGGAACCGGTTGCAGTAGCTACAACAACAACTGCAGCCAAAACTAACCGGATGGTGGAATAAACTGAGAACGGGATGAATTATGGATTATAAATTTATTTTTCAGAAAGATACACTTAATTAAATGAGGTTTTTAAGTAATTTTTTTCAGAATTATATTTAATTTATTTCTGATAAAAAAAAAAAAACTTGTATTAAAAAATATTGTTATGCAGTTGCAACAAGGGATTGAGTACCGTTATATAAAAATACACACAATATATATATATATATATATACAGGGTGGGCCGTAAGTTTCCATACATAGGAAAAATAAACATTTTTTATGGACAACCATTTTTATTTATATAATATGCTCTACATGGTTGCCATTGTTTTGAAAACACATTTCAATACGTGTTCCCCACTGTTGATGAACACGCATTAGCACAGTTGACGTTATGCTTGTAATGGCGTTGGTGATACGTTCCTTTAGATGATTTATGTCTCGTATCTTTTCCTGATACACCATGGCCTTCAAGTGCCCCCAAAGATAGAAATCAAGGGGGGTGAGATCTGGGGATCTGGGAGGCCACTCCACAGGACCACGCCGACCAATCCAAGCATCCGGAAACTGCTGCTGATCCAAATACCGACGCACGTGAAGACCATAATGAGGTGGAGCTCCATCTTGCTGGAAGTAAATGGGAAGTTACCTTCCTCGTTTAGCAGGGATGGGAAAATCTCTTCTTGCAACATGTTAAGATACCTTTCGGCATTAAGATTTCCACTGACAAAAATTGGTCCAATAATTCTGTCACCCCATATCCCGGCCCACACCATCACTTTACCTGCACCTTGCATCTTCGTCGGACTCAGCCAGTTAGGGTTAGCATTACTCCAATAACGTATGTTTTGCCGATTAACCTCTCCATTGACGTAAAAATTTGCTTCATCAGTAAACAAGATCTTACGTCAAACGCATATTCTTAGGGTATCTGAAACATAAAAACAAACGTTTAATTTTTCCTATGTATGGAAACTTACGGCCCACCCTGTATATATATATATATATATATATATATATATATATATATATATATATATATATATATGTTAAACACAGACCGTGCATGGAACAAGGAACTCTTCTGGGAAAATTAAATCCACTATAGTCCGAATAAGTAATGGTAAATGACAAATATCATAGTAGTCCAGGCAATTTGTAGTTAGACCTGGGCAAAATTGCTTCAGAAGCTTTCTAAACTGTTTCCAGCTCAGGAACCATTGCCGAATAACATATCCAAAATCCGACAAAATTGGACCCCGGGAACACCCCCAAAAATGAAATTCAAAATGGCGGACTGGATGTTTCCTACGAAAAAAATATATATATAATTTACGCTTTTATTTATAGAGATACATTTGATGCTTTTTCTTTCAGTTGTAATGTTATAAATAATTCAACAATATACAACACAACCAGTTATTACGCAAATATAATGTTATATAGCTTTTTACAGATTTTTATAATCAATAATACAACAATTATTTTTTTCCCAGTTTCAAGTTATGTTCATTACAGAAGAAGTGATACCTGGTTAAACATACAGAAATTAATCCTCTTCATCACTATCATCGGATAGATTACCGGTACTTGGGTTGTTATCGCAACCACTGACTTGGCACTCGCCACAAGCGGCTGAACAGGGCAT
Organism: Bathynomus jamesi; assembly: GCA_023014485.1. Taxonomy (NCBI): domain Eukaryota; kingdom Metazoa; phylum Arthropoda; class Malacostraca; order Isopoda; family Cirolanidae; genus Bathynomus; species Bathynomus jamesi. The sequence goes on along the minus strand of JAJOZX010001433.1, from coordinate 166,885 downwards.
TCCATTACGCTTGCATCCACATCTTGAAGTAGCACATTTCGTCTTGCAGGAGCAGCGGATCATGTTGAGTAGATAATTTGGAGCTGGTGGCTTGTCGCAGGCTGTAGGGTAGTAGGAATTATTCTTTACATACCAACCCCACTGTTCTGCATCGATCTTCTCTTCTGTAGACTTCCAGATTAGTATTTGAAAGTATGTGCGAAAACTGTGGTACTTTGTGGACGCATCGGTAGGTGGCAAACGTTCGGGTGTAACAAAAGATTTAGCTGTAGCTACCTTTTCAACTAACATTCGATGACGTAGTGCGTTAGTGGATTCAAGTGTTTTGCAGCCATACAACAGAAGCATTGCCTTTCTTCCAGCGGCTTCAATGTCAGAGTGTTGGCAACAATCAGAACAGAATGTATTTGCAACTGAACGGAGTTCAGCCACCTTCATCAGTGTGTCGAATGCTTTGGCTTTACCGATCGAAAAAAATCTGGATGTGCTATCACAGCCCGTGAAAGCATGCACAAACAGGAGATACTTGCAGATGTCATTGCCTAACAATGATTGAATGCTGAGAATATCATACACAGGATTAGGAGATGGTCCCCGTCTTATATCGCTGCGATAGTACAACTTGAAACCACTGTCCTTGGCATGGTACAGAAGGAGAATCAGCAAGTCGGTGTCTTCCCCTATTACTGTTGTAGTTGCATTTTCTGATGAGGAAACTGCTGCACGAACGATGTCCACATCAGCATCCCCATCTGCGTTGTGAACAGTACACCCGTGCTTCTTCAACATCTCACCTACGAGGGAAATAAATGCTTGCTTGTTGTTTTCATTAGCCAAGAAGTGTTCCTTCTGGCCAACAAACTTCATGCTTGGACTGAGATTCACATTTCTGCTTGTCTTGGTGCTGCGTCTTCTGTGGGTCATGTCCTTGATCGTAGGAGAGCTGCTGTAGCCATCAAAACAATGATTGCTTTTCCATATGTTTTCAGAGTGAAATCGGCATATGAGTTGGCGATGCTGTCATATGTTTCATCTTGACGCCAGGAAACACGATGTAGTAGAGATCCACCATCCAATACGTACTGGTCTGTGCACTGAATTTCTTGAACTTCTTCCATGCGTAAAGTGTCAGTGTATTTGATTATTGCATGAGCTAGCTGAGACTTATCGGGTTTCCTCAAGATACTTCGTGATTCGAACAATGCAGGAGGATATGCACACAGTTCGTAACACATGACATCTTCAAGATTCATGTCTCCGCTAGTGGCAACAGTCATCATTCTCTGAAACAGTAGTGCAGGATCTACTTCTATATCTGAAGCATCAGTGATCACAACGGCAGAAGCAGATCCTAGTGTTTTCACTTTGTCAGATCTTTTGGCAGAATATGTAAAGGCTTGTTTCCCAATCATTTTTACGACAATGTTCGTACCGATTGAATGCAATTGATGAACGTTAACTCCAGGATCAGCAGTTAGCCCTGTTACAATGTTGCAGAGACCCGAGGTAGAATGGAATGGGGATAAGGATTCCAGACGTTCAAGTACTTTCTTCATGTCATTACTGTCCCTGATTTGTCTACTTCCCCTCATTTCCTTGTGCTGTTCACTACTTTCCAACAAAACTCTGGTGTATTCCTGCATTGCTAAATTATAAGTGGAACACAGAGGCATAGAAAAGAGCCACGTTGTCCTTTGGATGTCTGTAAATCCACTTCCGCGTGTCAGTCCGCCTCTGCTTTTCAGGGAACGCATTAGTACTTGTTCTATCACCAGGTCTGTGCCGAGTCCGGCCCATAATGTGTCGCTTCTTCTTACCACAAACTTACCTTCCTGGAACATTTTGTTAACGGCTGGATTTTCAGAAGGCAAACTTAACATTTTCTGCAGGTACAGGTATATCGATTTCAGGTAATTGTGATGTCCGGCTGCTGCAATTATGGGGATGGTCTCCAGCATAGCTTGCAAGTGCAAATCCCACGAGCCGGTTCTGTCTGCTGTTATCAAGGAACGTGCAATGTTGATCATTCGCTGATATTCCAACCAGAGTTGACTTGTTTGCGAAGTAGATTGTAGGTCAGTTTTCTTCGCATCCAAAGTGGTAGCAATCTGAGACAATGCATTCGAAGATTCCACATCCTCAACTGATTGTTTGGTGGTCATAACATCGTCGAGCAGGTCACAAGCTTCCTTATGGAGGTCATGAGGAGTTCCATCTTCATTACGAGGGAAAACGTCTGCGACTAGTAAGGTACTAAGAGCTGCATCTACTATCATATAACCACGTATCGCTCTTGAAACAGCTTTTCCAGACATCATGTGTTGCACGGCATTTGGTCCGTATATTTCTTGAAGTACTTCAGACAATCCTGAACCATTCATAAGAGTACCGACTGCTCCCAAAAGATTCATCAGAGTGTGAAATGATCCCAGCATTAAAACAATGTCCTGCAGGTCTCTCTGTTCATTGATGATTTGGGAAGCTTTCCAGAACAAAGGCTGATCAAAGGTAATAATGCATGGGACTTTTTGATCGCGTGCTATCTTGCTCAAATATAGTAATGTCGAAAATATGCAGGTCATGTCAGTTGGCGACATATCTATGATGGGAAGGAACGTGATCGACGCCACACCTGGATGTGAGACACTTGATCCACCGTGAATTGCCTGCATTGTTCCGGACCAACTTGGACCTGATCTTTCTGCTGAAGATATCTGCCAGAGAAGACTAAGTCGACTTATGGCGGCAGTGGGTACTGGAAGTTCGCGGAATGAGATGTCCCTCAACATGCTTCTCGTGTGTCTATATTCCCTAATGTCAACGGTTGCAATCTTCTTAATGTCATTGTCACCAACATTACGCCTGTGAATAGAAGGGTGGATCTTGATCTTCGGAGTTATTGCGGCAATCATACCCATTCCATGAAAGGTATTCTTCCCATCCAAAGTGCAGACATCATGATCGACGTTATCTGCTGCTAGAAGGACTGCAGTGTTTTCATTAACAGTAAAAGAGCCAGACCCACTTGCCAGCGCCGCGTTTCTTTCGAATCTTGTTACTTCTGCATACGACGAACAGTAACCCAGCTGATGGAGAACGTCAATAAGGTACCTTGACCTAAAGTTGTGGTGTAGCTGAACCGACAAACCGATCTGTAGTGGACATAGTAATCCTCTAGGACGGGTTGCTTGCATAATGCTCTGCCCAATTGCACCTATTTTTCTTGAAGCATCCTGTCCGGCAAATGCTTTTGATAATAGCAATTTCAGACTGTTGGGAATGTAATCAAGAGCACTTTCTGCAGTGATGTCATTTGGAGATGGATACACATCTTTTCTAGGCGAGTCGACAGACTTGATATCACTTCTGATTATTTTTGCAGCAGCTTCTACTAGGTAAATCTTCTGTAGCTCTATATCTATATCACATTCTTTCGACTTTTTGTGATAATCTATAAGAATTTCATTAGCTGTCTCTCGTAGTGTTACTACATCTGCCTTCCCACTTTCACCTGATATTATGATCTTGTCTCCGTAACGTTCTAAAAGCTTTCTCTTCATGTGCCTGCGTTCGTAGACAGAGCTCTGACTTCCTTGAAGATATTCCTCCATTTTGGAAATTAGGTCTCCAATCAACAGTTGTTCATCATCATTCTCTTCCAGGTAAGCACAGGTCTGAAGGAATGCTTGGTGTTGCTCTTCATTAGTTGGTCTCCCTTTCTTCGAATCATGATCGGAGGAGGAGTATGCGCGAGGAATGTTTTTTCCACTTCGAAAATTTACGCTACAGGTGTGATGGTAGACACAATCTGCAGCAGGAAGATCACGAAGATAATACTCCAGACGGCCTTTTACATTAAACGACCATTCATCGCAGCGGCTTTCACAGCACCTTTTTATGGTTTCGGAGAACTCTGTAGTTCTTATTTTGACATGCTCTGATTTTGGTTTGTGTTTGGAAAAAAAGTCCACAAAGGTATCACAAAACAAACAGTGAGTAGCACTGGAAAATGCGTATTCATGAAAACGAGCACTTTTCCTTGGTATTGCCTCGGCTGCGGTCTGTCGCTTCTTTATTTCAATGGTCTTTTTATCCGTAAACCTTTTCCTACATACAACGTGAACACTTATTCCAGCTGTTGCAACAACATCGCTTCCACGGCTGCGGCTGGATGCATTTATACCATCTGCTCCTTTTGCGAGATGTGAACCACTTCCTGTCCGCTGTCCAATTTCTCCTTACAAATCACGCACAATTCTTCAGGGGTCTGCATTCTTGAAGGCGGACGCACACCGAGTCAGCCGTACACCGAGTCAGTCTGAAACAGAAAACACAAATTAATAAACTGTGTTGCAGTATTTAAAAGGAGTACATAATAACAGTTTTAAAGAAAATGACAAGCACAAATACGCAGATTTGATAGTGGGTAGTAGGAATTAAAGAGTTGTATATAATATAAGTTTATAAAGATGTAGCAATGTCCATTCTCACATACACTCCATACAGTATATTTTATTTACATTACGTGACGTCATAGTTTAATACTAGCCGCCTAATACAATTTTTAGTGTCATATAGGTTAATTTAGAAACGAAAATGTGTTTTAAAACATTTTACTGATCAAGAAAAACGTCATAACTCTCTCTACAAAGCGAAATTAAAATTTATTGTATTTCGTAGGAAACTGCCAGTCCGCCATTTTGAATTTCATTTTTGGGGGTGTTCCCGGGGTCCAATTTTGTCGGATTTTGGATATGTTATTCTGCAATGGTTCCTGAGCTGGAAACAGTTTAGAAAGCTTCTGAAGCAATTTTGCCCAGGTTGAAGCTATTTTTGCTCTAGATTGCCTGGACTATAGTTTTTCTTTTTCATGATGCTAGCCCGACGTGGGCAACGGGTCTTGTTCCATGCACAGTCTGTGTTTAACATATAAGTTTCTCGGGGGACCATTCTGAGTTTGTGTATATTAAACGGACGTGTTACGTGCCTTGAAAAGTGGACGCTCAATGTCCCGGTTGAGGTTTAAGTTTTGTTTTTTTTGGCTAAAAATACAATAGTTACCCCTTTTTTTTTGATTTATTCAATCCGACGTGAATGCAACGAGTCTTTTACTTATATAGAGGTTCTGAATGTAGGGACTAGGCTTGCTTTAAACCTAGGTCCATGTCCCAAAGCTGGATCCTGTCTGCTTTGCAGATAGCTGGTGAGGGAAGCTATATTTATGGGATCTCTTTGCGAGAGACCCGTTGCCCACGTCGGGCTAGCATCATGAAAAAGAAAAACTATGGTATTTGTCATTTACCATTACTTATTCGGACTATAGTGGATTTAATTTTCCCAGAAGAGTTCCTTGTTCCATGCACGGTCTGTGTTTAACATATAAGTTTCTCGGGGGACCATTCTGAGTTTGTGTATATATATATATATATATATATATTATATATATATATATATATATATACACGAGGGTAATTCATTAAGTATCCGCACTTTTTATTTTCACAATTTTATTTTCACATCTGATAGATTATAAACACATCACTTCTCAACATAGTCTCCCTGTTTCTCAATACACTTAGTCCAGCGATCTACAAGCTTCCTAATGCCATCACAAAATAATGTTTTCGGCTGTGAGCGTAGCTAGTCATGCACCGCCTCCTTCAGGTCATCATCGCCTTGGAATCGCTGACCTATCAAAGCGTCTTTCAGTGGTCCAAACAGGTAAAAATCCGAAGGTGCCAGGTCTGGACTGTAGCCTGGATGGTCGAGAACTTCAAATTTAAGTTCTTGAAGGCATTTTCTAGTCTGTGCAGCGGTATGAGGGCGCGCATTGTCGTGTAACAGAATAAACCTTCCGACAATCTCCCTCTCCGTTTTGTGCGAATTGCTTGCTTTAACTCATTCCGAAGCATGTCAGAATATGATGCACTTGTTACTGTAGTTCCACGCTCTAGATAATGTTCAAGGATAGGGCCTCGTTTATCCCAAAACAGTGTTAGCATAACTTTACCTGCTGACGGCTGCGCTTGAACTTCCTTGCAACGGGAGATGTTGGATGCTGCCATTGCATGCTCTGTGACAGAAGAGCACAAGCGTAATCGTATGGACGTCTGCTCTCGTCTTTTGGCGCGGTATCATAATGAAGGTGAAAACTTTTTGGAGCGCATTATCACTGGATATGAAACCTGGATCCATCACTATGAACCAGAAAGCAAACGACAGAGCATGCAATGGAAGCATCCAACATCTCCCGTTACAAGGAAGTTCAAAGCGCAGCCGTCAGCAGGTAAAGTTATGCTAACACTGTTTTGGGATACACGAGGCCCTATCCTTGAACATTATCTAGAGCGTGGAACTACAGTAACAAGTGCATCGTATTCTGACATGCTTCGGAATGAGTTAAAGCAAGCAATTCGCACAAAACGGAGAGGGAGATTGTCGGAAGGTGTTATTCTGTTACACGACAATGCGCGCCCTCATACCGCTGCACAGACTAGAAAATGCCTTCAAGAACTTAAATTTGAAGTTCTTGACCATCTAGCCTACAGTCCAGACCTGGCACCTTCGGATTTTTACCTGTTTGGACCACTAAAAGACGCTTTGAGAGGTCAACGATTCCAAGGCGATGATGACCTGAAGGAGGTGGTGCATGACTAGCTACGCACACAGCCAAAAACATTCTTTTGTAATGACATTAGGAAGCTTGTAGATCGCTGGACTAAGTGTATTGAGAAACAGGGAGACTATATTGAGAAGTGATGCGTTTCTTATCTATCAGATGTGAAAATAAAATTGTGAAAATAAAAAGTGCGGATACTTATTGAATTACCCTCGTATATACAGAGTAACCCGCTTAATGTCACGTCGATGGTGAACGAGATAATCGTGATATAAAGTGGGTCATGCTAATAACCGAGTTTGACATTCCCAACTTCGCAACTTAAAAATGCAACGTAATAAGCTAAATTTTAAAGTAATCGGTTATCTTACTTTGTTTTGCACTGTTTAAAGCAACGTTATGTAACATAGACTCAAATTTGGAAGATAATGTCCAATCGCCATTGTCATTTTGTGCTATAAAATGTTTCAGCTTTGTTATACAGTTCAAAACTTCCGACGACGTCACACAACATACGGATGTTTCTTCTCCATTCACATCGTCTACATCTTCTTCCTCTTGAGAATCACGATAATCATGATAATACAGCATGATACATTACAAATGTGCGCGTGCCAAGACTTGACAATAAAAGGGTTCGTGATATAAACCGAAGTGATATTAAACAAGAAATTTATATTGCAACGTATAGCAATGGGTCACTGGTTTTTGAAAAATAATGATAATAACAGGGTTGTGATATTAACCGAGGTGATATTAGGCGGGTTACTCTGTATATATATATATATATATATATATATATATATATATATATATATATATATATTGTCCCGGTCTCAGAAGAAAATTTATTTTAAATTTTCACAAGTTATACATAAAAGCGAAAACAAATGTTCAAATTAATGTCTTGTTTTGGGACCTTTTATTTTGTTGCAGGTAGAATAACGCAATGGCTAATATAGAAGCGAGTTACACTCGTAAAGAAAAGGAAAATTTGAACATTTGTTTTAGTTTTAATGTATTACTTTTGTAAATTTAATTTAAAATAAATTTTCCTATGACACTGGACTTATGGGATATATTATATATATATATAGGTTTCAAAAATCTGGCCCCATAGGGATTTTCGACTATTTATTACTTTTTCTGTTCCACGGAACCTATTAAGTTTATAGGAATAATTACGGAATACATTCCCCAAGAGAAGTTTAAGTTGGTGCTGTTTGCAGGTATGAATAAGAGAGAGGGTTGCCAAAAATTTCATACTAGCAGCGTGTTCCCTAAAGAACAGTTTGCTGAATGTCCTTGCGTACATCCCATCCGCACGCGACAGATGCGTAAAAAAGTTGCATTAACAGAAAATTAATGAATTATCTCAAATCCCAATGGGACAGGACTTTTGAAACACATGTACAATATATATATATATATATATATATAGAGAGAGAGAGAGAGAGAGAGAGAGAATTGCTCTTTTAACTGAATTAATAAAAAATTGGAGTCACTGTAATTTAATAAAATTGTGAAAGTATTTCAATTTGATGTGGTTTATACAGATATTAATATTCTTAAATAATTATTGACCTTGTTTTTATTAAAATAACACTTAGCAAAGTTACTGGAACCGTCTATTATACGTACAGGGCCTATGTTTAGGTTAGAAATAAGAGATATAGATCGAGAAAGTTTGTTGATCTCGAAAGATCTTTGTACAGTTGGTATCTATCACATTTCACCAATTAGGAGTGGTTAGGTTGTGATTGGCAATGACAGTAGGGTCAAAGTGAGAAGCGGCTAACCCGAAGTCCCGGCCTCATTTGGCAGTTCATAACGTCGCCATAAATTTGGTCAGGTAAATAAAAGAGAAATTGAAGAATAGCCGGGATGTCCAATAATACTTCATGGTTACAAAACGAACGCAAAAAGCCCTTGATTACCACGCGCGAGACCTAATTCGCGCCAAGGCTTGTAGAGTCGTCGTCATCGCAAAAAATAGAATTTTGTCAGAACATCTCAACGTTACTTCGCGGAACCTAGTTAAAGTGGACGTGTGGATTAACGAAAGCCTCCGATTACAGTCGGCAATCTACACGCGCTATTAAACACTGTCCGCGTGTTTACTTTAAAACTGAGTGAAAATGGAACGAAGAGTACTCTGCAAAAAGTATTTAAAAAGGGCGAAGGTTTATCGAAAGTAATGTGAAAAGTTATTTTAATTCTTAAAATTATTCTTTTCATATTTCTCCGTTCATTCCAGAGAACCTCATTTTTTCATTTGTTCGTTCTCCCTCCTCATCTTGCGCGGTATGTCTTCTATACAAGCGTCGTTCTTTACGTTAATTATACTGCGTGTTCTTTGCAGTTGAAAATGATATATATATATATATATATATATATATATACAGGGGCGTCCATACGAGGGGGCACCAGGGGGCCAAGCCCCCTCGTTTTTCAATGGTGCCCCCTCGTTTTTTCGTCAAATGCTCACAGATAGATTTTATCATAAACCCAAAATCCAGTCATAATATTTGAAGATAGTAATTGGTTACTATATATATTATTAATATTGTATAATTTCCCATATTGTTGAGGTGAAGAGAAAATCCTGTGATTAAAATTAAAACATGTAAAATTTGTTGTGGAGAACGCGACTACGAGATCGTTAGGAAGGATATCTTGTACATTACTTAAAGAGCTCAATACTGTCTTCAATAACCTTCTCAGTCCCATGACAATCATTTATATGTATATTATGTAAGAATAATAAACTTGTATATCTACCAAGTTATTGTGTATCTGGTTTCACCCTAATATCATGGACATACAAAGGCTGTCTAAAAAAATCCTTATTTTTCAGTATCTGAAGCCCTATAATTTGCCCTCCTAACTGCCTCCAGAAGGCAGGAAATGCTGTCCCAGACAACGTAAATTTCAAAAATTTCCCAGGAGAGCATGTCCCCGGACCCCCCCCCTGTATTTGGAAGTGTCTCCTTACTTAATTGATCCTGTGGACGCCCCTGTGTGTGTATATATATATATATATATATATGTGTGTGTGTGTGTAAAAAAGCGAAAAATGCGAGATCATCTTTTGAGTTATTTTGGACATGTAAACAGTATAGTTTTTAAATACTGTACTTTGATTCCTACCTACAGCGTACGTTTAGTTTCATTCCTATTCTATTTAAAGTTTTAAAATAGACAGTTTCTATACAGTGTGTAAAAGGAAGATTGAAATTTGTCAGTGAGATACAGACCTACTGTACGTCATTTTGGGACCTGTTCCGTTCTAAGACGAGTCTCAGCTTAATCAATTCACGTCGAATAAATAAAGATAGGTATGGAGAAGGCTAATCAAGTATTCTGGGAATGCAGCCCTCATTTCAGCGGTTAGAGGTTCGGGAAAGGAAGACTTAGTTGATATTCATTGAGGGATGTGTTAATTCCGTTAAATACATATCCATTCTTGAAAATCATTTTTTTCTGCCATTTTTCCAACAATGTTTTGCAATTAAATACAGATAATATGGAGAAGAGTGTGTGTGTGTGTGTGTGTGTGTGTGTGTGTGTGTGTGCGGCCATGAAATCATAGCACATAAACTGAAATATGTAGGAAAATGACTATATAATTTCTTCAATGAGCCGCATCACGTCGTTACAGTTCAAGGAATATCCTCATCAAAATCGGAGGGTCCGTAGCTCAGTACCACAAAGGACTAAAATTTATTGGCTCTATTACTATTTATAATCATGCTAACTGATCCAGACGATGAAATCACCACTCACCAGTGATAACACAACAACATCCTTTGCTGATGGCATTAAATTAGTAGAAAAATAAGAAATTCAGATAATACAGAATCTCTACAAACGGACAAGAACATAATTTACAGTTGGTCAGAAGGCGACAATAAGAAATGTAACGCCGAAAATGTTTAACTACAGCATTAAGATACGAAAGAAATAAGACACTAAAATCTGTGGAATGCTATGCCCCAAATAGTCACAAAACTCGGAGAAACTCGGAAGCCAAAGATTTAGGCGTCATAATGACTGACGACGCGAAATTTGACACAAAATGTGAAAGCAGTAAACAAAGCAAAAAAGAATAACTAGACAGATACTGAAACCTTTAAAAGAAGGAATTACAATATAATGATTCCTCTGTTAAAAATACTGCTTAGATATATACGAAAGTAAGTCAAAAAGTATCCGCAATTTGTCTGTCTTTTTTTCCAGAATTGTCTACACTGCTGACCGTTGGCGGCGCTGCAGTCACTGAGCGTACAGATCGCTGCTTCGTGGGATTGAGACTTTGACACTCGGTTGCTCAGTTGTTATCGCGCTGTAAACATGGCCGCACCACTCCCGATTCGCACCAAAGAAGATCAGCGTGCTGTCGTTGGTTTTTTGTGGGCTGAGGGCGTAAAAGGGGCTGAAATTCACAGAAGATTATACTGTGCAACAATTTTTTGTTTATGTTGATTTTTCGATCTTTTCTATATGTTTCGGCCACGCTGATTACAGATTTGGCATCGGTTTTGCTCGTAAAACTATAGTTTTTATGATATGATCAAATTTAGAAATCTTACTTTTTTCGCCATTTTTAAGGCATTTTTCTGAGAAAGCAAAAGTAATTTCAAGTGCAAAATTCAATATGTCCCCAAAACTGGGGTGTATTAGTAATGTTTTTACTGGTTAAGGCCCATTATTAAATATTTGTACACATTTAGTTTCTTATTTCTGTTTTTCTGTTTATAAAATGTTTTTTTTTGTATTTTTCAGATATTTGAATTAGAATTATACGGTGATGGCTACCAATAGGCCCTGCAGACACTGCAAATTCATTTTGTTATGTTTGCGGCCATTACATCAATCCAAAGCAAGTAAAGCACAAAAATGACACAGGAACGAAGTTTTGTACAGCATATCACGCTTACTTTGGCATGCCCATGGCGATCAAGTTAAATCATGGGCACCTCACTTTTGCTGTGGAAGCTGCCATTTCATATTAGAAGGATGGTTGCGAGGTACCAGAAAAGGCATGCCATTTGCTATTCCTCGCATTTGGAGGGAGAAAACCAATCACCACGATGATTGCTACTTCTGCATGGTAGACATTTCACTCTACAAGAGAGGTAAAGGTCGAAAAAATGTCCTATCTCCAAATATCCCATCTTCTATTGCCCCAGTCCCCCATAATGAAGATTTACCCGTTCCATGCCCACCCGGCACCCACCATGGAGGAAATAGAAGAAACGCCTTTAATATCTTCCGATGAAGATGAAGATGCTGACTTCGAGGCAAGCTCCAATACGTCACCCCATTTCCCAACCAGAAAGACATAGACGATCAGTCAGGGATATGAACCTTACGAAAACCAATGCAGAAATTATGACGTCCCGCCTTAAAGAGTGGAATCTTTTGGACCCAAGTGTCAAGATCTCTTTCTACAGGAATAGGCATTTGCGATACGCTTCTTTCTACTCCTGTTTTGCATGGAGCTCTCTTTGCTACTGCTGTGATGTGAGTGGCCTTTTTGCTGAGATAGGAATTGAATACAGCCCTGCTGATTGGCGTTTGTTTATTGACAGTTCAACTAGAAGTTTAAAAGGCGTCCTACTACATAATGGAAACATGTTTCGATCTATTCGTGTGCTCATTCGGTTGAATTGAAGGAAAAATATGAAAATGTAAAGCAGTTGCTAGACAAAATAAACTACAGTGAACATAGATGGGATGTATGTGGAGACTTCAAAATGCTAGGATTCCTGTTTGGACTACAGGGCGGTTACACTAAATATTCGTGTTTCCTCTGCCTTTGGGACAGCAGAGCGGATGGTGAGCACTTTGTCAGAAAGGAATGGCCCGTGAGAAATGAGCTTAATCCAGGCAAACACAATGTTCTTAACGAAGCCCTTGTTCCAACAGACAAAATTTTGCTACCCCCGCTGCGTATCAAGCTTGGTCTTATTAAGCAATTCATCAAAGCTTTTGATGCTGAAAGTGATGCTCTTTATCATATACGTTCAATGTTTCCCAAACTTTCTGAGGCTAAAATCAAGGGAGGCATATTTGTTGGACCTCTAGTGAGACGCATGTTAGCATCTAAAGAGTTAGAAGAAAAAATAACAGCTCTTGAAAAAAATGCTTGGCAGTCATTTCGGCTTGTAGTCCATGGGTTTTTAGGTAACAAGAACGACAACTACAAAGAGCTAGTAGAAAATCTACTCAAATCAAACACTTTCAAAGGTTAGGTTGTAGAATGTCCCTGAAGTTACACTATCTGGACTCGCATTTAGAATTCTTCAGACCAAATTTGGGTGACGTAAGTGAAGAACATGGTGAACGTTTTCACCAAGATATCCAAACCATGGAGAGGAGATATCAGGGAAAATGGGACGAAGCTATGATGGGCGACTATATCTGGTGTTTAATACGAGATAATCCACGGGACTACAAGAGAAAAAGTCGCTCAAATGTACATTTTTAAGCATTATCCGTTTAGATTTGTGAGCATATTTGTGTGCATTATATATACATTATATACGCATTATATACATTATATATCTTTAAATATGAAATATATTTGTTTTCCTTTCCTTCATTGTGATTTTGCTCTCTGATAAGCCACTAGGTACTAAAAATAGATTATGGTTTTCAGAAGAAACTAGAGTTTTCACGGGGAAACTAATGCGATTTTTTAATTCAGCGCACCCAAAAACATAAAGAAACACCAAAAAAATAAGATAAACACAAATTCTCAAAAATGTTGTTATATAGTGTTATCTGTACAGTATGGTGATCAAGTTTTGCCACACCCTGTCGTCGAGGACCATCACACGCACTCGTTCAATTTTGACATCAGTGGTCGATGTGGATGGCCTCGTATATATATTAAAGTTTCTCAGAGAACCATTCTGAATTATCACACACACAACACACCACAACACACACACCACACACATATATATATATATATATATATATATATATATATATATATATTAATATATTATATATATTATATTAGGGTGACACTTATTTTCGAAAGTTTGAATTTTTATCGGGACGGGCGCGTTTCTGGTTCCATTTTGTCAAAATATATCGTGTGTAAAATATGTTTGAAATAAAACAATATTTAGAACTGCCTCAATACGGTCAAATTTTGTATATTTTCTCGAAAAGTAGAAATTTTAGATCATGATGTTCTATGCCTCTAGCAAATAAAATATCACTTCTAGTTTGTTCAAGCTACTAATCTTGACCTAAAACATATAACTGGACTTCATACTTTCAACTCTAGGTCCCCCTCAACTCGAGTATTAGCCCCTCAAGGGGGGGGGGGTATCATGGGCGCCCATCTCCCTCTCATTGTTGCCTACTTTGCAGAGGTCACGGTGGACTTGCGGGCGGTTGGGAAGTCACAGCGGTGCTTCTCGACCACTTGTAAGAGGAACTGCCTTTGGTCTTCACTCTTGGTAAGGGCCAGGTTGAAAGACTGCATCAACGCCACCCCGCGCTCCGCGAAGTCATTGACAACTTGAAGGGCCTGGACTCGGCGGGATGCGGCGATGAAGGCTGGGTCCGTCCGCCACTCCTCCGGATCCTTGAGCAGGAAGGCGGTGCTGATGTCCAGAACCTTGAAGAACTCCTTTGATGTAGTCGTTGTGAACTTGGCCAATGTATTGTTGGCGATTGAGGCGGTGGACAGGTCCACATTGATACGCCGCGGGGGATCCTCCGATCCTTCCTCTTCTTCCATCGCTTTAATCATCTCCCGCTTTGTCGCCAAGTCGATACCCTCGTCGAAGATGGCCAGGGTGACGAGGCGCTCGCTCAAGTACCATAGGTGCCTGGCGAACTGTCGCCGTCGCCTTGGCCACCGCTGAGTCCGGATAATAGACGAGGGCCTTGAGCAGCGCGAGGTCCGCGGCTGGGGCCGTTGCCGGGAGCGGCGCTTTGTACCAGGCCGTCACGTAGATGGACACGGCGAAGATGGTGAATCGCCGGATTCCAGCCGCTTCGCCTGACAACATCTGAAACTGTTCCCGGAACAGGAACAGTTTGATGGCATAGATGACTTTTGCCATACAGCGCGCGCGATGGAAGGCGCCGGGACGAGCGAACCGGGCACCCTGCTTGTTCGGACCGCCCAGCACAATTACAGAGAGCTCCAGAAGTTCCCTGTAGTCATCACGTGGATGTTGACCGTCGAGGAGGCGGCTGAATTCGATCAGCAGGTCGTCGCGGGCGTCCTTCAGGTGCTGCGGCATGGTTCCATCCTCGAAGGGCTTCGCTTTGGTTTGATCGATGAAGTCCCACTGGGCGGCGAATCGTTTGAACAGGAGGATGTCAGGACCAGTAGAGGGACCGAGGCACGCCGTGAATGCCTTCTCGCACACCAGTTCGTGGATGTGGTGGCGGCAAGCCAAATGAAGCACTGTCTTCTCGAGTTTCTGCTCAATGATATAGCAAGCTCCTCCTGAGAGTCCTGTGTTTGAGGCGGTGGTGTCAAAAGAGAGGGCACAGATCCGTCCCTTGATGTCCCAATCCTCGAGGGCAGAGAGGACGGCTTCCGCCATGGCGCGGCCGGTGCCGTCGGGGAGGCTGGGCACAGCCAGAAGCTTGTCGACGTTCTCCGCAGACACCAGAACTGGAAGGCGATCTTCAGCAGGGCCTCCGTCAGCCGCTGGTACGATTTTCCCGTCCCAGTGAACGGTCAGCGGCACAGTAGGATGGAAGGCTGCCTTCATTTCCGCTGCTGCCATAGCACGGAACTTTGCTCGGTCGCGGCGGGAGGATTCGCGGTTCAAGACCAGCTCCTCAGGGTCGTGGCCCAAGCTCCTCGCAGCCGCCGACAGCAAAAAACACCTTCTCGGTCGGTAAGTTTCGTCCGATCCATCGCTGCGGAGAGATCAGGGGTGATCATCTTTTTCGACGCGCGGAATCGCTTGGGTGGTAAAGGGGTCGTAGATGCTTCTGCATTCGACGTGGACGGGCCCGGGAGAGAGAGCTCTTCCTCTTCTTCTCGGCGACGACGCCGTGTCGGTGACCGAGTCGGGCTGCTTGCACCTGAGCTGGAGCTCGATGCCAGTTCGACGAGTTCTTCTCGGCTCTCTCTGTTCGCCCTTTCATCATCTTGCCGGCGGCTCCTTTCCGCTTCCTGTCTCCTCGCACGCTCCTCCTCAGTGTGCAGCGTCATGTCACGTGTGGAGGAGATGCGGCCGCGCCGCACCTCGGCCCTTTGTCCCGTCAGGAACTCCCTGTCCTCTTCGATTGTGATCATCGACATCGCCTGTTCGTGTGCGATGTCGAAGAGGCGGTCAAGGGATGAGAGGAACTCGGCCTCGTTCCTGATTTGGGTCACAGTGCGCCGTTTCGAGTTCTTGTTCAGAGCCCGCCACTTCTCGTACATTCGGAGAACCTTGTCCCTTGCGCGTTGGTCTTTCTGCGTAGGAATACGGGACCGCTCCCAGAATTCCTTGACTGCGGTCACTGTCTCAGCGGCTGCTTCCTTGATCGGCTTCTTGACGTCAAGGTGAAGGTGGAAAAAGTACTGAAGCGCCTGCTTTCCCGTAGGCAGCATGCTTCCTGTGATGCTGTGGTCCACGGTCCCCAGGAGATAGACTGCTGTTTTAGATCTTGTTGCCGAAGCCATCACGTCGTTTCAGAACTCACTGAAAAAGAGAATGAAACACTGTTAGTGTTGGCAAAACTCGTCCCAACCCATTTTCTACTTAGAATAACATGTTCTTTCGCCTGTATCAATATTTGGATAAACTCGTGTTACACCCTGTATAATACCTCATTTTAGTCTTCTGTACACCAGTGCGGAAGACTAAACCAACGACTCTGACCGTCCGTCTGTCTGTCTGTTATCATTTTTCAACTCAGAAACTACAGCAGCTATCGAAACGAAAACTGACATGATAACAGAACGCCATGAGTACTTTTCGACAAAAAGTATAAACTTTGACCTCGTTGAGGCAGTTCTAATTATTATTTTATTTCAAAAATATTTTACACACAATGTTTTTAGACGGAATGACACCAGAAATGCGCCCGTCCTGATAGAAATTCCCCAAAAATGAAAAACACCCCAAATAAGTGGCACCCTAATATATATATATATAATATATATATATATGGCTGGTATTCCAATTATAACTTCGGTTCGAGAAATTTAGTGAAGTGTACACGTAACCTAAATTTTTGTATTATAAAATTACTTTGTAACGCTTCAGTAAATAGACGCTAAAATAAAAAATCCTGGTCATAGGTAAGAGTATGTTAATTAGTTTATTAATTAAAATATATTCTCGAAGTGTTTTCATTTCAGTGACCGGAAATTTTTTAATTTCCTGTAAAAGTTATTCACAGAATCACGTACGTGTTGTTTATTGAAATATTTGGTACAGCATAACAATACGAAATAGTAATAATAAACAACATATCAGTTTTTAACGATAAATAATGTTTCTAATACGTAGAAAATTAAAATAAAAAAGTTTATTGGAAGACCATAGTCCATATGACAAATATTAATAACACGAACTGACAATAGAATACAATGACAATTCACATACTAAGGATAGAAATACAATTAATGAAAAATAATACAGTAATGTTGAAGTTACTGTAAGTGGAGATATAGACAGACGTTTTCATACCATGAATTCCATAGCTGCGAAGACATACGGCAGGACTGATGAATAGCTTCGACAATCGGGTTGGTTGATTTTTTAATTCTTTGCATTAGACTGTATTGAGCGCGTCTTGTTACCTCCGGGAAGCTTGGGACATTGCGGGTAGCAAACATTTGCTAGGCTGAGCATCTCGGGAGTAATTTATGTAGGAGTCTGAAAGATCTGTTGTGCATCGAATTTAGGATTCTACCAGAACCTGTTTTATAATTCACCGAGAGTTGCTGTCCGTGTATATATATTACTGCAGAAAGTACAAAAGAGAGTGTCTTTAACTTCATTTGTACAGAACCCGAAGTTCCTTATAGTCATATTCGCTTTAGCACAAAGGCTTCGAGATTGTTTTCTTACATCTGAGTCATCACTCAAGGAGCTGGTGATAAATGTAAAAAAACTTCACTTTTTGTACGTGAAGGTCAAAATATGAAAATAAAAACCCACTCTAATAGACAGAGTTTATTTCCACAACAGTTTCGATGCCCACTGGCATCCTCCTCGGAGGAAATGCCCTTCCGGTGTCGGGAGAACGGGATCTAACCTAGGTGCGAATTTCTTAACGGTCGGTCCCTGGACTGTTTTCCCTCTTGTTTTGGTTCATTCGTTTTTCTGTATCCACCCGAGGAGGATGCCAGTGGGCATCGAAACTGTTGTGGAAATAAACTGTCTATTAGAGTGAGCTGGTGATAGTTTGACCCAAATACTCTAGTTAAATTCTTGTACTTCCTCTATTGCTTCACCTCTCATTTTAAAACTAATATCAGCTGGCTGATTAGAACTTTTAGGATGGAATTCCTATATATATATATATATATATATATATATATATATATATATATATATATATATATATATTATATTATATAGGAAGAAGGAGCCAAGGGCGAATGTCCGCAGAAACGACCCCACCCACCATGGAGGAAGAAGCGAGCGACATCAAGGTCCAGAGTTTTCGAGATGCCTGGACACTCTGCATTTGAAAGATTAAAGGTCACAGACATGGGGGAAAGATGGAGTGAGGAAGGTTGTTCCATAGTTGACCGGTTGAGTAGATGAAAGACTGAAAATACCGATTAACCCTTGCGTTAGAGAGTTAGACAGAAAAGGAATGAGACTATATACTAGGGGCACTCAATATATTTTGACCCACCCTTTTTTCTTAGCTAAATAATAGGCCATGGGGCTGAAGTGTCTTTTGGGCCGTAAGTTTGAACTTTCTGCGCTTCACATAACCAGTTTTTTCCAGTTTGAACCTCCCCTCCTTGTATTAAACCGCTTTTAAACGCCCTTGTATAAAACCGAGGTTAACGCAGTTTCGAAAATGGCGTCTGACAATGATGTGCGTCGTAAACAGAGAGCTGTTATCGAGTTCTTAACCGCAGAGAAGGAAACAGTTGGAAATATTCACAAACGTCTACAAAACGTTTACGGAGATGCTATTGTTGATCGAAGCACAGTTGGACGCTGGTCTAAACGTGTGAGATCATCGGAGAGAGGGAGAGCCACCCTCGATGATGAGCTACGCAGCCGTCGCCAGGCATCGGCTGTGACATCTCACACTGTGCAACGTGCTAACAGCATCATTCGATCAAATCGGCGTGTCACATACAAGGAGCTACGAATTAGTGAAGGAAGTGTGAATACGATAATTCAGCAACTGGGATACTCAAAAGTGTGTTCGCGGTTTGTTCCTCGCCAACTGACTGAAGATCCCAGAGCCCAAAGAAAAGAAATTGCTTCTGAGTCGTTGGTTCGATACGAGACAGAAGGGGATGACTTTCTTTCACGAATTGTGACTGGGGATGAGACTTGGGTACACAACTTTGAACCTGAAACGCAAGAAACGCAAGAAAAAGTTCAAAATGGCTCCCTCTGCAGGAAAGGTTATGGCCACCATCTTCTGTGACATGAAAGGGGTGATTCTGATGGACAATATGAAGAAAGGACAAACAATCAACTCAGAGGCATATATTGCTCCCCTGCGGACGACTCCAGAGATGTATAAAGCGAGTTCGACCGGAGAGAAAACTGGAAGGCGTCCTTCTTTTCACGATAACGCAAGACCACACAACAGTTTGCAAAGAGAGGCCATCACAAAAATGCGCTTGACTGTGTTACCCCACCCTTCATACAGGCCGGATCTGGCACCTTCAGACTTCCATTTGTTTGGGCCAATGAAGGATGCTATTCGTGGAAGAAAGTTTCAGAGTAACGATGAGGTTGTTGAGGAGGTTAAGAGGCGGCTCCAGCGGAACCCAGCGGACTTTTACCAGCAAGGAATAAAGGCCCTTGTTTCGAGGTGGAGGAAAGCCGTAGAAAAGGATGGAGACTATGTGGAAAAATAAAAACTTGTAAAAAAGGTATATAACTACTTGTGTACAAAATTTCTGGAACTTACAAGGAAACTTAGAAAGAAAAAAAAAGGTGGGGCAAAATATATTGAGTGGCCCTCGTATATTTGTTTTAATATCAACGTAAGATACATTATTTCTGTTAAATTTGGTCTATTTAGCATGTGGATGGCAGTATTTGTATCCTACATTTAAGTATCATAACGGCTTTCTTTTGATAGTTTACGTGGACTGTCGTGGATTAACCATTACAGATGACAGACACCCGTACCTTATTCACATAAAGTTTTAGCCAAAATTGCTGGCCTCTGTTTACCTGATCTTCGCCAGTTTATTAATTACAGCTTAGTTTCCTCCGGGAAGCTCGAACATTGTGGTTGGCAGACACTCGCGAAGCTGAGCATCTTGAAGGTAATAATAATAAAGCAAGAGTTAGAGCAATGAGTCGCATCAGTTTGGCCTGAGAGCTGTTCCAGTTTCAGGCCTTCCCGATTGCTTATAATTTCTGTGAATATAATTCGCAAATTTTTTTAAGCTACTCCAGAGTCCAGACCTTTTACTAAAACTTCTGTCTTCAAGTCAAATTTTTGTATTATGAAAGACCTTTGGAACGCTTCAGTAATTAGACGCTAATTACTAATCAATCCTCCCCACAATATTAATTACTAATTACTAATTTATCCTACCCACAATATTAAGAATATCTGAAGTGTGTGTTCCCATAACTTTGTAAATTTTTACTTCTCCCCGACACCCCAATCGATTGTTGATGGGAGGAGCATTCTTGGCACCCGCTTCCTTCTTAACATTTTTCACATTTTTTTTTTATTATTATCATTATTTAAGTTAGAGTCTCACGCAGGATTTTAAGGTTCGAATAGACTCTTTTATTCCCATTTATTTTATGGCTGCTTTCTACTGAGACGTACTCCAACTGATCTTTATATAAACTGGGTCTAATCTCGGTGCACCGAGGAGACAATACAAGCATCTTTAGATTTCCTTTTCAGGAGAGTAATAATGAATCATTCCATCCAGGAATAATCTTGGTATGGCAACTATATAAGATGTAATTATGGAGTTTCCCGCTTCCCTCAACATTTAGTATAGTATATCGCTGTATAATGCCTGTCTATGAGTTTAAAATAAGAGTTATTTGAACAGGAATCACTACGAGCAAGTTGCAGTATATCTAAATTATTAAAAAGGCGTTATGTTCTATGTTCTGTTCCATATTAACATTAGTAGACAATCGACACACTTATTTTTACTTATTATGCTTTAAAGGTCTATCATCAGAAGGCAGGAAATCACGCAAAATACTCTACTGTATGTATATTCACAAATTGATTCTTTAAACTACTATCGGTGAGACAGTAATTAATCCATCTTGGTGATATCATACATGTCACTAATATATACAGTATATATATAGGGTGGCGCAAAAGTCGCGCATCATAGGAATTTTCAGTGTTGATTATAATATATTATTTTTTTTCTTTTAGGTAGAGGATGACTACGAAATTAACAATAGACGAGAGGGTGAACTTGGTTTAAATGAATGGAATACCACGTACTACAAATCGATGAATCGGTACAGAATTTAAATTCTGTATACGGGAAGACCAGGAACAGTAAAAATGCTACTAGCTCTAGCTGATGAATTTATGTTAACGCAAGAAATAACAGAAAACACAAGAAAAAACAACTGCCTAGATTTGGTATTCACAAAAAACAGCAACCTAATTGATAACGTAGAAATATCCCCAACTATAATATCGGATCACAACATTATTGAAATAACAACCAATATAAAAGCAACAGGAAAGGAAAGAACACGCACAACAGAAAGAAGCAAATTCAAAATTTTAAATTTTCACTCCAAAGCTATAAACTGGGAAGGTGTTGCATCCAGCATGGAAGTAATAGATTGGAAAACCATCTTCAAGACCCAAAACAACGGAAGAGATGCTAATGACCTCACAGGAGAAGACGCTGGAAATTGTGGAGAGACATGTCCCAAAAATACAACAAAGAGGAAAGAGAAGCAGGTTCGAGAGACAAAAGAGGTCATTGTTTCGAAAGAGAAAAAGAGTGATTGCAAATGAAAATGAAAAAGTTTATTGGCAGACTATAGTCCATATGACAAATATTATTAATACAATGGCAGTTCATATACTAAGGATTGAAATATATACAATTGATTAGAAATAATACTGTAATGTCGAAGTTAAGTGGAGCTACAGACAGACGTTTTCGTACCAAGAAGTCCATGCTTAGAGGATAAATGGCAGGACTCATGGATAGCTTGGATAATCGGGTTGGTTGATTTTTTAATTTAAGTAACTGTAAAGATAACAACATCAGAAAAATATTAAATGATAAATTGCAGAGTATCGATTGCGTTATACAGGAACTAATTGAGAAGCATACAGAAAAAGAAGACGACGCTATAGAAGCGATAAAGGTTAACTCAAAGTACTTCTATAATTTTGCAAAAAAGAAGTCGAAAAACCCCACACGCCTATCGGACCTTTGAAAAACGAAGACAGTGTTTTATCTGATGATGTGACAGAAAAATCTGAAATATTAAGAGCTCAGTACGAATCATGTTTTAGTATCCCAAAAACTGACAAACTGATATGCGATAGAAACGAAAGTATAACGGACTTCGACTTTACGACGGATGATATTACACAAGCTATAGGGAAACTAAAAGCACACTCAGCGGCAGGACCGGACAAATGGAATGCCACACTGATCAAAAACTGCAAGAATGCAATCGCTGAGCCCCTATATTGGATATGGAGAAGATCACTAAACACGGGAGACATACCGGGCATCCTGAAAAGCGCGAACATAGTCCCAATATATAAAGGAGGAGATCGATCCGAGGCCAAAAACTATAGGCCAGTGTCGCTTAAATCTCATCTCACTGAAATATTTGAAAGAATAGTTAGACAGAAAATCTATGACTTTTTGGAAACAGAAAAAATTAAATGATAACCAACATGGATTTCGGTCAGGCAGATCATGCCTATCACAACTAATAGAACACTACAACAACATTATTGATGCACTAGAAAGTAATGTAAACTTTGATGTAATATACACAGACTTTGCCAAAGCGTTCGACAAGTGTGACCATGGAATCCTAATACATAAAGTGAAATATATGGGAATAAAAGGAAAAGTAGGGAAATGGATATATAATTTCCTTAGTGAGCGGCAGCAAGTCGTTACAGTACAAGGAATATCTTCATCAGAATCAGAGGTCCTCAACTCCGTACCACAAGGAACAGTATTAGCTCCACTACTCTTCATAATCATGCTGACATAGATGAGGACGTTACCAGAGACAGTACAGTAACATCTTTTGCTGATGACACAAAGATCAATAGAAAAATAAGAAACCCAGAGGATATAGGATCTCTACAAACAGGCATAAACAGAATCTACAAGTGGACGGAAGACAACAATATGAAGTTTAAAACTGAGAAATTTCAACTGTTACGGTACTGAAAAAGGGAGGACCTAAAATCCATGGAATAATATACCCCAAATGAATAGGAAATTCAGAGAAACTCTAAAGCAAAAGATTTAGGAGTTGTAATGACTTATGATGAGAATTTGAAACACAAAATAAGATAGCAGTGAACAGAGCAAAGAGAATAACTGGGCAGATACAGAGAACCTTTAAACGAAGGGATAGGAATATAATGATTCCTCTACTGAAAACACTGATCATACCCAAATTCGAATACTGCTCGGTCCTAACATCCCCATATAAAAAAGAAGACATTAGACAACTAGAAGGGATTCAGAGAAGCTTCACAGCCAAGATTAATGGATGCAAAGAACTAAATTACTGGGAAAGGTTACGCGAATTAAACCTATATTCACGGGAAAGGAGGAGAGAAAGATACACCATTATTTACACTTGGAAAACAATGGAGAAACTAGTCTCTAATCTTACTCTGAACCCTGTAACTCCCCACACAACAGTGGAAAGTAGAAAAGGAAGACTGTGTCGTGTTCCCAAATTAAAGGCTAGACAGGGAACATCCTTAACCCCGAAAGAAAATAGTTTTGTTGTGAGAGGACCAGGACTGTTTAATCAGCTGCCCAAAGACCTAAGCCTAAGGAACACGAGTGGTGTTGCGGTGGACATCTTCAAAAGAAGATTAGACACCTGGCTCAGAGCAATCCCCGATGAGCCGGGCGTATCTGGCTATGTGAGGTGGAGAGTACAAGAAACCAATTCACTAGTTCACCAGGCTAACTCGAGAAGAGGGGCGACAAGCTTGACCTTCGTGAAATGAGGAATCATCGCAGGGAACATTTGAAAGGTTGAAAGGTATATAATATATATATATCAGAATCCCTCTTAGAGAGGAGGGGCGACAAGCTTGACCTTCGCGAAATGAGAAATCATCGCGTGGAACCTTTGTAAGGTGTAAGGTAAGGTATATAAAATTATGTATAAAAGAAAACGAAAAAGTTTTTTAGTCAAATATTATGAAGGATTGTGGAGCCCATCAATTGTCACGATATAACTCAATGCTTTTATCACTTGTGAAATCGGGACCTCCGTGGAGGCGAGACCATATCAGAACCACGATCATATCCACTTCCCTTAAAATTCCATATCCAGAAACTAACGAACACGAACGGCATAATGAACAGGCGCATCATCCTCCCACAAAACAGGATTGAGTTATGCCGCCACAATGATGAGCTGCGCAACGTTTCCGTATTTTGATGAACAACACTTTTTCCGGGTATTATTTTTTTTAACAATTTATCTAAATATTTTATATATTTATTTACTTTATATATATATATATATATATATATATATATATATATATATATATATATTATATATATATAAAAAACAAAAAAAAGACGTAATAAATTGTAAGATAAAATTAAATATGTATGAGGTCATGGTATCTAAATTTGTTGAGATACCCAAATTAGCAAGGTATTTAATATTCGATATTTAATTATTTAATACTTAATTATATTTTAGCTTCTAATATCCCAATAAATACAAAGGTATAACCTTGGCTAAATACCTACATGTAATTATATGTAGTTATGTGAATGTGTAATTGTAGCACACACACATATATATATATTATATATATATATATATATATTATATATATATATCAGAAGAGTAAAAAGTTAATTAAGTCGAAAGGTTTCCAGTAATTTAAAGAGTGTTGAAAACATAAAAAGGAGAAGGTACATTTTTAAAATTATTATATTTAGGTACATAATTTCTTTGTTCACTTTGTTACGACACATTCCCGTTGACGAAGTTATGGATAGCTTTTGATGTTTTTTTTATTTTTATACTTTATATTTTATACTTTTAATTGTATTTTTATATTTTTGTAAGTTGATGAAGTTTCCAAAGACTTGAAAACAAAAGGTATTCCTTTACCGCGTTCGCTCTTAATTGATTTATCAGGAGACATTTTGCATTTAATCATTTTGTAAACAAGAGACAGAAAACTAAATACATTGACAAAGAGTCTGAAAACGAGCGAAGCCTTTCAAAAGAGCAACGAATAAGCTTTGATAAAGGGTGATTCATAAATTATACCACACTTAAAAAAAAAAAAAAGGTAATTAAAAAAAAAAAACTCACTGAATAAACTTACGATTATGAAACTAGTCACAATTATTGTGAAAGGAAGAGTGTTATTTTTCGGGTATGCAACACGCGCACGAAGTATTTTCCCCTTTAAGGAATTACGTGTCGAATCCAGGTATAATGCGAGTTCTTATCACGGTGTCCAGCGTGCGATATTTGACGCAGTTTGTATTGACACAAACGGTGAACCAAAATGTTTACTTTGGCCAAGGTTCTGATATGGACAGAGTTTGGTTTCAGCAGGAGCTCGTACTGCGTTACACTTTTGGCTCGAGAATCCTGTCTAACAGGTGCTCTCCCTCTTCACGACTGTGGTCTTGCCTGGCCTCTTCTGTCACCTTATCTAAGTCCCCGTGATTCCTTTTAATAGGGGAGTCTAAACGGTAGGGTTTTCAAAGGAAATTCCGAGCCATTGGAAACTCTCAATGCAACAACTGAACGTGAAACTCGTTTTATTAGAGTCCGTGATAAGAAATGTACGCTACCCGGTTTCGTCTCGCACTTTCTTAAAAGAGGAGGGCGTTTCGAGCATGTTGCGCACCCGTAAAAAACTCCCATAATTGCGTTAAGTTCCCTAAACACGAGTTAAAATTCATTGATTTTGAATTAGTTTTTAAAGTGTGACAATTAAAGAATCGCACTGTCTAACCGTAACTGCTTCCTACTTAGTGCGACAGGAAAATTCTAAGAATTATTTTTGATAGTACACCACTTAATTTAAAGGGATTCTTATCTGATAATCATCAGCAAGAGGAGGGAATTAGAATTATAAAGCAATTAACCTAATTGACCGATGTAACTTACAACTTTTTAAAAAATAAAATACAAGATTTAATTCCATGTAGCCTATTTCATATTTAAGTTACCTTTTTACTTTCTGAACCCCCCCCCCCCCCCACTGAAACGGCAATGGGAATTTTATACAATGAGTAAATGCTCTAATACATTGATTCTCAAACTGTTGATCACGACCCCAGCGAGAGAAAGAGGGGGGGTGGGGAGCGGGAAGAGCAAAGTGTTAGAAGAAGCTTAGAGAAAAAAATTATTACATAGAATAGAAAAAAAACTAAAAACTAAACCAAATTGTAGCACAGCTTTAAATCACACTACCTGTGCTCTGTGGAATACCCAAAGGGCGAAAATTACTTTAAATTTTTATTGCAAAAAAAGGCTTTTGTTTTTCTATTTTCATAATAAAAAAATAATTATATTTCTATATATTTCTATATACTCCTATTTCTATAATAAAAAATTTAATCTACATGTATATTTCTATACAACAAAAGAAAAAGAAAAAGTAATAAATAGTTAGATAAAATTAAATATGTATGAGGTCAAGGTATCTAAATTTGTTAAGATACCCAAATTAGCAAGGTATTTAATATTCGATATTTAATTATTTAATACTTAATTTTATTTTAGCTTCTAATATCCCAATAAATACAAAGGTATAAACTTAGGTAAATACGTATGCGTAATTATGTTTGCTACCCGCAATGTCCCGAGCTTCCCGGAGGTAACAAGACGTGCTCAATACAGTCTAATGCAAAGAATTAAAAAATCAACCAACCCGATCATGAGTCCTGCCATTTATCCTCTAAGATATGGACTTCTTGGTACGAAAACGTCTGTCTGTAGCTCCACTTAACTTCGACATTACAGTATTATTTCTAATCAATTGTATAGATTTCTATCTTTAGTACTGTATATGAACTGTCATTGTATTAATAATATTGTGTCATATGGACTATAGTCTGTCAATAAACCTTTTCATTTTCATTTCATTTTCATTTTCAATTATACGTAGTTATCTTTAAAACTAATGTAAATAATCTTATAGGCGGATCCAGAGGGGGGACCAGGGGGCTTAATTGAAGCAACGTGGATATAAGCATTCAAACTGAACGTTTGAACACCCCATCCATCCTGGTCAAATTTCGTTTAACCAGGATGTATGGGGCCTCCAAATTAAGCCCCCTGGCCCCCCACTCGGGATCTGCCTATGAATAACCTCATTCACTACTCCGCACTATTTAATAAGATTTACCAAATAACGCCATTCTTCCAATAAAGTATAAAACCTGTTTGTCAATGGCGGTCCTATGCTATGTAATTGTATGAAAGCATAACTGTCCCATTCATCTGAATGTATATTGGGGCATGTATGTAT
Organism: Bathynomus jamesi; assembly: GCA_023014485.1. Classification (NCBI taxonomy): domain Eukaryota; kingdom Metazoa; phylum Arthropoda; class Malacostraca; order Isopoda; family Cirolanidae; genus Bathynomus; species Bathynomus jamesi. The sequence goes on along the minus strand of JAJOZX010001433.1, from coordinate 139,374 downwards.
ATATGTCTGCGGATGCATATTTATGAGTATTTATACACGTACATATATGTATGTATGTATGTGCATGCGCCTGTTACATCTACGTGTATGTATATATGCATCCTGTAGCACCTAAGGTGCGTCATAAATCCGTATGAGTACAATAATAAACTTTAATGTTGATATTTTTATTGTTGTTTTGCCGTTAAATTAAAATTGTTTTATATCGTTATTCTACTACGCTACGTATGCTTAGGAACTCATTAAGTATTGCACTATACTGTGTATATATTATAATTAATATATATATATTATATATAATATATAATATATATATATATATATATATATATATATTATATATATATATATATATACACGGTGAACCAAAAGTAGGTGGACAGTAGGTTGAATACGGTTTGTGTTATATTATATTATAACTATGGTGTTCATTATAACTATGGTGTTTGTGTTTTATTATATTAAATATATAACTAAATTTATTTAAATTTTATTTTGTATTATAGTATACAAAAAAATTAAATATGTATTCTCAAAATAAACGTTATCATTTACTGTCCACCTACATTTGGTTCACCCTATATATATAATATATATATAATATATATATATATATATTATATATATATATTATATAATAATAATGTTATAATGTTATAATGTTTCAGACCAACAAAGACCCTAGGATCCACTCATGGCTGGTCTACCTAACTGTGTTCGTGTATTGTGTATGTCCTCCGTGGTGGCGGAGGGGACCTACAATTTTACGTGGGTTCCGAACCACAAGAACATAAGAAATTTATGTAAAAACTGCCGGTAAATTGGCAACGACCAATTTTTACGAAACTAAATAATTATCAATTTAAAACTAATTAATTATCGATTTAAAATTAAAGATAGAATCTCTGATCCAGAGGATCAAGTCATAATAGACTACTATCCACAAATATGTTACACTCTATATCTATTTATAAAGGACATGCAAATATATCGGATCCAAAGAATCCAGTCAATTTCATTACGGTATCCATCAAGTCACGGTCCATATCGATAGCGGACCAAGTCAAAATTTACAATCATATACATTACAATATATACACTTACGAGAAAAAGAGTAGGTGTGGCTGTAAAGACTGTACAGTAATGTAGAAATGTGTGTGCACCCATTTGGGTCTCCCATTTAAAGGTGTTTGTGGGGCAAGTGAAGATCATGAGTTTTTCAATACCTCACAGTACTATGGGGGGCACCGCTCGGCAGAGGAATCTCTTTAAATGGGGTGTGTAAGGACAGAGAGTATCCCCTAACCCAAGACGCTGCCTCCCTATATCCCACAACACTTGTGTTGAGCTGTGGGATCTATCCCCAGAAAGCCTTAATTTTACTACCTTAAACTATACCCTTTCTATCAACATATGCGTCCAATCGATTTTTAAACATGTTTATAGACGTGCTACTAATTACTTCTACCGGCAAACTATTCCAGCTATTTACTATTCTATGCGTAAAAAAGTTTTTCGCAACTGCTGTCTCGAACCTTCTACTTGTCAACTTACACCCGTTATTTCTAGTCCTATTATATTGAGATATTTCGAAAAAGCTATCTCTATCTACGTTATCGAACCCATTCATAATTTTGAAAACCTGGATTAGATCACCCCTTAACCTCCTGGTCTCGAGTGTTGTCAATTTTAACTCCTTAAGCCTATCCTCGTACGACTTTGACCTAAGCGACGGAATCATCTTAGTTGCTCGTCTTTGAACTCTTTCGATTTTGTCTATATCTTTGCGCATATACGGATTCCAAAATTGGACCGCGTACTCCAAATGGGGTCTAACTAATGATTTATAAAGAGGAACTATAATATCGCGCGATTTGTACTCAAAATTTCGAGCTATAAAACCTAACACTTTGTTCGCCTTATTGACCGCTGCTGTACTTTGTTTCGCTACTTTTAAATCACCAGTGACTATAACTCCTAAATCTTTTTCCTGCTCTACGCTTGTTAAATCTTTCCCTGACATACTATACGCAATTTACCGTTACGCGAACCTATATGCAAAATTTTGCACTTATCAACGTTAAATCTCATTTGCCATGTGACTGACCAATCAACGATTTTATTCAGATCTTCCTGAATTTTACCTCTATCTTCGTCATTAATCGCCCTACCACCCAGCTTCGTGTCATCCGCAAACTTTGAGACTGTACTGACTAGGCCGACATCTAAATCGTTAATATATATAAGAAAAAGCAAGGGGCCCAATACAGAACCCTGAGGAACGCCACTCGCTACATTAGCCCAGCACGACTCCGCTCCATCAACGACCACCCTCTGTTTCCTGCCTCGCAACCACTCTTCTAGCCAATTTATTACTACACCCCTGATTCCATGAGCCTTAGTTTTTTCAATGAGTCTTTTGTGCGGCACGGTGTCAAACGCTTTTGAAAATCTAAATACACTACATCAACCGCCCGATGTCTATCGTAATCGTCAACCACGCTTTGGAAAAATTCTAAAAGATTAGTTAAGCAAGATTTGTTTCGCCTAAATCCGTGCTGCGTATTTCTAACAAGTTTATGGTATTCTAAGTGTTCGACTATACGATCCCTAATTATTGATTCCAGTAGCTTACCTACAACAGACGTTAAACTGATTGGCCTATAATTTCCCGCCGCACCTTTATCGCCTTTCTTAAAGATATATACAGTATATGTATATATTAGTATGTATACCTATTGCTTTGTAGACATCAGAGAACAATAAAATAATAATAATAATAATAATAATAATAATAATAATTATTATTTTTCAAGTTAAGAAGAGTATTATTGCTTCTATCTTTTCTCGTATGTAATGCGTCGGAAATGAAGTGGCTCGTGCTTGTTATAGGCGAGATAAAAATCCTGTCATAATACTAAAGAAAAGCCGATATTGAATTTCTCTTGTCTATTAGCCCGTCAGCGGGGTAAGGGGGGGTGAGGAGAAGGGGTCGCACAAAGACAGGTGATCCGAAGGGGGTCGCGTTGCGCTGTCAAAAAGTTTGAAAAACACTGCAGCCTAATTTAAATAAATATTGAAGTATAAATTATATATAAAATACTCGACCCTATACGCCATTAACATATACTCTCTCTCTCTCTCTCTTTCCTACAGAAAAGTCAATTCAACATTCTACCGTTTCATACACACAGAAACTTTTGCGTTTCCCTACAAAACTCCTTCTTATCCGGTCAAAAGAACGTTTACGCGCATCATAGTCAATGATATTACACGATCGTCTCGCTTGAGTCAGGAAGCAGCGAGTGTCCGATATTCATTCGTAGGTCACTGTGATAATTATTGCAAATAAGAACTTTCAGAACGAAATTTTAAAACTATAACGTCGAATTCCGATACGAACATATTAAGTAACTTTAATGATTCGTGCTACCTCGTCACCGAAAACAATTATACCGATACTTGCGTAGAGACATTATTATCGACAACGCATAAAGGACTACTGATATAGAATCTCATTAATATATGATCAGTAGAGAAGGAATTCCTTCCTTTCGTATACGCATTGAAAGGGAAGGCAGTCTTAATTACGAGAAAGTGACTACAACGTTTTCTCTATGTGTTAATCTTGCCTCCTCTCCTCCTCCTCATCTTCTTCATCCTGCGATAAATCGAATCTAATCGTGTTGGCCCATCTCCAACACCGATTCATATATTCTTTCATTAAAGTGGAAAGCCCACAGTAAATAACTTTATTATTATAGACCGATGCTGAAGCTTTGATAGGAATACAATACCAAGAATACATATGCCGTATTCATTCTAAGTTATTGTTGTTATTATTAATATTATTAATTATAATTATAATGATTAACTATAATAATAATAATAATAATAATAATAATAATAATAATAATAAAATAAATATTATTATTATTATTATTATATTACAACTATAAATATAATTTTTTTTCACATAAAAAATATGAAAAAAAAAACCAAGGAAAAATTGAATTGACAATAAAATGCGTCATGCATACGACAATTTCTTTTGCGTGACAGGCACTAAGCGGGATAATTACGTAATTAACACCAATCGCCACTCACCAGTGTCCAGTACCCCTCGAGCTACCCTGTGGGCCACGTGTAGTAACGAGTGAGTGTGTTTTAAAATTGGCTTCTTAGATCAAATAGTGGCTATTTTTCTCAGCTATACGAGTGAAAGTTATACAACCCCTTAGTTGATTAAAATGACTGAGCAGACAAAGTGTAAGAAACGGAAATATGAAGAAGAAAATAGAGTTTTTAAACAGGAGTGGGAGAAGAGCTTTGCCTTTACTGTTAAGGGTGGGAAACCTGTGTCTTATCTGCCACGTGGCACTCAATCACTTTAAAGCCAGTAACTTAAAGCGTCATCATGAAACTAACCATAAAAATTTTATTACAGAATTTCCTCCCAAATCAGAATTGCGGAAGACTAAGTTAACAATATTGAAATCTAGCCTAGTTGCCCAACAAACTGTACTTTCATCATTGTGAAGACAGCTGACTTAACTACTGAAGCTAGTTTTGTTATGGCATGGAATATTGCTCGTGCTCAACTTCCCTACAGTAGTGGAGAATTTGTGAAGAATATTGCCGATGTTACTGCAATTCTCGCTCCAGATAACACAAAGCTTCGAGAACAAATAGCAAGTATTTCTATTTCCCGCCACACTACAGAGAGACGTATTTCCCAGATCAGTGCTGAAATTACATGCTCGTTGCAGAGTGATTTGAAGAATTCTGTTGCATTCAGTTTGGCCCTCGATGAATCCACAGATATTAAAGATAACCCTCAACTGGCGTTATTTGTTCGTTATGTTACTGGCGATGGAAATGTGAAAGAACTCTTCGACTTAATGACCCTAAGAGACTCCACCAGAGGGGTTGACACAAAAAACGCACTTGACGAGGCATTATCAAATGCTCAAGTACCATTGAATAAACTTGTCAGTGTTGCAACAGATGGAGCACCAGCTATGGTAGAACAAAATGTAGGTCTAGTTGAGCTCTTGACACGCGATCCCAAGTATCCTGTGTGTCTTTATTCACTGTATCATTCACCGTGGTCATTTGGTAAGCAAGTACTTTAGGTATGACAGTGTTATGAAATGTGTTCTAGAAATTGTGAATTTCATTCGTTCAAATGCAAAAACGCACCGAGCGTTTAGAAATTTTATCGAGGAGCTGGATCTTCAAGATAAGCCAGATGACCTTTCATTCTACTGTACTGTAAGGTGGTTATCAACTAGTAATCTCCTGAATAGGTTTGTTGCACTGTTGGAGCCTGTCACTGATTTCTTGAAAGAAAAGGGAGTCATACCCACAACTAGATCACGAATGGGTGCAGGATCTGATGTTTTTTACTGATGTAATACAACACCTTCAAAATCTAAATTTGGCACTTCAGGGAAAGGATAAGGTCATTTCTGACCTTACACAGAGAGTTTTCAGTTTCCAGAATAAAATAAAGCTCTTCCAAAAAGATTTAGTAACAAAAAAATTTGACCACTTTCCCCACCTGAAAAACCGAGCAAACACTTTTCCTGATATTGAAATAAAAGATAGTAAATTGGAGGAATACAGAGGTAAATTAGAAAAACTAAGTGATGATTTTCAATTCGGGTTTGATGAACTAAAGAAGCTAAAACCATGCTTCGAATTTCTTGTAAATCCTTTCCTGATTGATGTCGTCAACGATGGCTGTCTTGTTACCACACCTTTTGTTACGGAAGCTGCTTCAATACAAACAGAACTTTTGGAGCTACAGGAGGACGTGAGTTTAAAGTTGATACGTAAAAGCTTATCTGCAGTTGAGTTTTGGAAGCAAGTACCAGAGACAAAGTATCCTTACCTTAGGAAAACCAGTTTCCCACTTATCTCAGTTTTTGGGACAACTTATTGCTGTGAAGCACTCTTCTCGGTAATGAAGTTTGTGAAGTCAAAACATCGTGCTGCCCTCACTAACGAACACCTGACTGAGCTTCTTCATACCACCTTAACATCACATCAGCCAGACTTTAAAGCATTAACAGCCAAAATGAAGACCCAAACTAAGCCTTCTACAAACAGTAATTAAACAATTTAGTAATGTGAGTATAACTATATATATATATATATATATATATATATATATATATATATATATAATATATATTATGTTTTTAATAATTAAATTCTTTTAAAATATTTTGCGGCTCTCGTACATCTGAAAAACGTCGTATGTGGCTCTTGGGTCCAGGAAACTTGGCCAGCCCTGTAAATATATAGTCATCACAAAAATGAAATCGTTGCCCCCTTTAAGCCTACACTAGGGATTGTCGTTTTGAGTCATTTTGTTTATCCCGGGATTCCGGGATAAAATCTGTCTTCGTCCCGGGATTTTTATTTTATATGTATTTACATTTTTTATACTTTTAAAAAGGAACTACATAGTACAGTTCCCGCCGCTTCGCTGACGGTTAGACAGGCTAAACTACAAAAAAAGAACCCAGCCGTGAAAATTTTGAGCTTCACATTGTGTCAACATTTCTGAATCTGGTATCTCCCAAAACCTCCTCACCCCCATTCATACAACTTGGGGGCTAACCCCCTCCCCCATTACCCCCACCCCTCCCCATTACCCCACCCATCCCACATTACCCCCCACCCCCACCCTTCCCCCATTGCTAAACTACAGAAAAGAACACAGTCATGAAATCTTGAGCTTCACATTTCCGCCCGTAATACAATTTCTGAATTTTTTTCTCAATTTTTTCTCACAATTTCTGAGTGTGTGATGGACAGACGGACAGACAGACGGACAGACAGACGGACAGACGGACAGCTCTCTTATTATAGTATAGATTAATATAAAAATTATAAAGATTTCATCATTTATTTATTTAAACATGATGAAAGAAAAAACTCCTTCAGCACTAAGAAGTGTCGCATCGCGGCTGCAAAGTTTTTCTGATCCAATTTCGACAGGTTTCAAAGCACGCACAATGTCATTGAGTGCAACATACTCTGCTTCACATATTGGATTATTCATTTTGTAGTCAATCAATGTTTTTTCTATTGGCGATTTTATCTCCAAAAATCGTTCTAACATAGCTACCAAACTGTTCCATCTAGTTTTAGAATCGAGTATCAGGCTCATACTTTCACGATTGTGTGCGGATTTAACATAACTGGCGGCGTGCGCGCGTCTTCAGTGAAAACGCTTACACGCCGTATGTAAACGCCAGCTTCGTATGGCCACACTGGCGTCTTCACGCTGTGACGTAAGACGCGCGCACGCCGCCAGTGTGGCCGCACACTAAGGGTGTGTGACGACACTTGCGATTACTGTATGATCATGATACAACATGTATGATCGTGTAAACAGGGTATTTATACTATATATATACTAATTATTATGTAAGTAATTAGCACCGGGATATCCCGGGATGAACGAAAAAATCCCGGGATATATCCCGCACATAAAATCATCCGGGATCCCGGGATCCCGGGAAACAATCCCTAGCCTACACATAAATTCAATCCCTATTCAACGAGTGCAATCGGCCAAACTTCTGGGAATTACCATCGATTCAAACCTCTCATTCAAAGAGCACACTGAAGATCTATGCAACAAATTAGCCAAGGTTCCATTCATAATTAGGAAAGCGGGTGCAGCACTCCCAAAACAAGTTCTTCGATCCACATACTTCACTATGGTATACTCACACCCACAATACTGCATTAGTGCTTAAGGAAATGCGCGTCACTATTCTCTATAGCCACTGGTAGTAATGCGGAAAAGAATAATTAGGGAAACCTATAGATTGAACAAGCTAATGAAAGTACAGATCAAATGTTTCACGAGTTAAAAATTCTCAAACTATAAGAAATCTACAAACTAAACATTGCCTCATATGTGCATCATATCATCCATAACACAAAACAAAATATAAGCTCCCCAAATGCAACATCGCTTTAACAAAAGACAATCAAACACGTACATCAGAAAACTGAATTACACTCTAGATTGTGCGACTAGACCCTTATCCTCCACAGGACCAAACCTATGGAACACCTTCGATTAATAGAGATAAAACAACCTGGAACAGTAATAATCTTCCCTCAAAAAACTGAAAGACAAATTCATCAAATTATACAAACCATAACACTGTATCTCCTCTCTTATTTCCATAATAAAAAGTTAATCTACATTCCTATATAACAATTTTAACAAAACAATAATAAATGGTAAGATTAAAAACTAAATATATGCAAGGTCAAGGTATCTCAAGTGGTTAAGATACTCAATTAGCAAGGTATTTAATACTCGATATTTAGTTATTTAATACTTAATTATATTTTAGCTTCTTATGTCCCAATAAATACAAAGGTATAATCTCAGCTAAATATCCATACTCTATGTATTTATAAACCTATGTATGTAGCTTATTTCAGATCTCTCTCTCTCTCTAGTGGGGTTCCTCAGAGTTCCGTTTTGGGGCCCACTGTTGTTTATCATTTACATAAATGATATCGACGGTGGCATCGTCAGTCGGATCGCCAAATTCGCTGATGACACCAAGCTTGGGACCAATGTTGGGACGCCCGAAGCGATCGAGCAACTGCGTGCGGACCTAGGTAGGATAGGAGAGTGGTCCGAAAAATGGCAAATGCCGTTTAACTTGGGTAAGTGCAAAGTGATGCACATTGGCTATGCCAATCCCAAGTCGGACTACTCGATGTTGGGGAGTAATATCGAGGCGACTGATTTCGAAAAGGACTTCGGTGTGCTAATTAGCAGCGACCTTAAGTTTACCAAACAGTACGTAGAGGTGGAAAAGAAAGCCCAGAAGCTGTTGGGTTATATCAGGAGGCAATTTCAGTTTCGGAACAAGGAGATTGTGCTCTCTCTGTACAATTCCCTGGTTCGGCCGCACCTGGAGTATGCTGTGCAGTTCTGGTCGCCCACCCTCAGGAAAGATATTGAGAGGCTGGAGCGAGTGCAGGCGAGGGCCACAAAGTTAATCCCTTCCGTTAGGCATATGGGCTACAATCGACGGTTACGCGCCCTGAACTTGTTTTCGCTGGAAACTCGGAGGCTGCGCGGTCAACTGATCGAGGTTTTCAAGCTCTTTACGCGGTATGGGCCGCAAGGCCTTTTGAGGTACTTCTCTCTCTCTCTCTCTCCTATGCACTATTTAATAAGATTTACTAAATAACTCCATTCTTTTAATGAAAGATAATAATAATAATGATAAGCTTTATTGGCAGGGTATAAATCCCACAAAATAGTACAATATTCTTGAAGGTAATAAACGATAAGATAAACGAAACAATAATAAATTTGAAAGACTAAAAATTATGACTAAAAGAGAATTAAAAATAAGACACGAACTGAAACGAGTAATAATAAAAACAGGATCTACCCACAGCTAAAACATTACAAAAAGAAAAAAAAGGACATAAATATAAAAAGTACACGTAGCAACAATACCAACATATATATATATATATATGTTAAACACAGACCGTGCATGGAACAAGGAACTCTTCTGGGAAAATTAAATCCACTATAGTCCGAATAAGTAATGGTAAATGACAAATACCATAGTTTTTTTCCTTTTTCATGATTTTAGCCCGACGTGGGCAACGGGTCTCTCGCAAAGAGATCCCATAAATATAGCTTCCCTCACCAGCTATCTGCAAAGCAGACAGGATCCAGCTTTGGGACGTGGATCTAGGGTTTAAAGCAAACCTAGATCCCTACACTCAGAACCTCTATATAAGTAAAAGACTCGTTGCATTCACGTCGTGTTTCGTGCCTTGAAAAGTGGACGCTCAATGTCCCGGTTGAGGTTTAAGTTTGGTTTTTGGCTAAAAATACAATAGTTACCCCCTTTTTCTTTGATTTATTCAACACGACGTGAATGCAACGAGTCTTTTATTACTATATGTTCTGAGTGTAGGATCTAGGTTTGCTTTAAACCCTAGATCCACGTCCCAAAGCTGGATCCTGTCTGCTTTGCAGATAGCTGGTGAGGGAAGCTATATTTATGGGATCTCTTTGCGAGAGACCCGTTGCCCACGTCGGGCTAAATCATGAAAAGGAAAAAACTATGGTATTTGTCATTTACCATTACTTATTCGGACTATAGTGGATTTAATTTTCCAGAGAGTTCCTTGTTCCATGCACGGTCTGTGTTTAACATATAATGTTCTCAGGGAACCATTCTGAGTTTGTGTATATATATATATATATATATATAATATATATATATAATATATATATATATATATTATATATATATATATATAATGATGATGATAATGTTTATCGGCAGGAGACAGATCCCACAAAATAAAAAGGTACAGTATCCATCAAGGTAATCAACGATACAACTAATTAAACAATAAATTTAAAAAACAAAAACAAAAAGGACTTCGGTAATAAAGAAATAACAATAATACGCGTAAAGAAACGAGAAATAATAAAATTAGTAATAAGAGATTCATAAAAATAAAAAGTACATGTAATGGAATGGCTAATGCGGCAGTTACTGTAAGTGAAGCTATAGACAAACACTTTCATACCAGAGCTCCACAGTCTAGAAGACATAAAACAGGAATGATGAATAACTTGGGCAGTTGGATTGTCTGAGTTTTTAATTCTTCGCATTAGACTGTATTGAGCGCGTCTTATTACCTCAGTGAGGTTCGTAACGTTGCGGTTAGCGAACATTTGAGAGGCTGAGCAACTTGAGGTAACTTACGCAGCAATCTATAGGATCTGTTGTAAAGCAAGTTGAGGGTTCTGCAGGAGCCTCTTCTATAATTAACTCAGAGTTGCTGCCCATAAATATTAGTGCAGAAAGTACGAAAAAGCGTGTCTTTAGCTTCGCTTGTATAGAATTTGAAGTTCCTTATAATCGTGTTTGCCTTAGCGCAGTAACTTCGATATTGTTTCCTTATGTCTGAGTCGTCACTCAAGGAGCTGGTGATAGTTTGACCCAGATACTTAACTGCTGCAGAGGGGTCGATCTTGAACCGTCGTTCAAACCATAATAAAGTAACATAAAGTAAGTATATGCGTGAATGTATGTATGTATGTACGTGCGTGTGTCTATGACATGTACGTGTATGTATATATGCTTCCTGTAGACCTGAAGTGCATTATCATCACGTGTAATTACAATAATAAATTCTAATATTGATATTATTATTGTTGTTGCTGTTACAATTGTTTTATATCGTTATTCTACTACGCTACGTATGCTTAGGAACGCAATGACTGTCACCCTGTCATATATATATATGTGTGTGTGTTATTCTCTGTACACCTATTGTATACCTTATTCACGTAACACAGAACATCATTATTATTTATTATTATTATTATTATTTTTAGTAGTAGTAGTAGTAGTAGTAGTAGTAGTAGCAGTAGTAGTAGTAGTAGTACAAAAGTGTAAAAGTCAGGCAAATTTTCTGCTCATGAATTTAAGCCCCCTTTTTTTTTTATTATTATTTTCCTGAAAATAATATGTGCTGTTTTTCAGTTAAAACTAAATAAATAAATAAAATGCTTTCCCCTCCAGGTCAGTCCTCACTCTAAGTTTGGTAATTAAAAAAAAAAAGTTGAAATAAAAAATAATTTTCAGTCATAAACTCATAATTAGTGAATGCAAAACACATTCGTAAAAAAACATGACAAATTGTCAACTGCAAACACCCGCATTGTCTGGTCACTTCGGGAAAGGTGAAGTCCAGATAGTTGTGTTCCCACAGGATGGAGGCGGGTGTTCATCAAATACTGTTCCCACTGTTTGACAACGGAAGATTTTCTTCTTTTTTTTTTGATGTACACAGTTGCGGTAAAATTATAGTGTGCATTATTTACTTAACTACTTTTTCGTATGAACAATATATATATATATATATATATAAACGCGTGAAATGAATGAATGATGCAACCCACAAGGAAAAAGAAAAATGATTCCAAGGTCTTTCGTGTATTCAGAAGTACACCTCGTCAGGGAATGAAGGGAGAAGGCGAGATGAAAAAAATATATACAACGGGGGAATGAAGGGAGAAGGCGAGATGAAAAAAATATATACAACGGGACAGAAAAACAAAAAGAGTAGCACATGATTAACGAGAGTTGATTAGAGGCAAAAGGTATTTTAACAGGATATTGTCAATTTTATACATCCCGCACTGTTATTGAAATTATTTTTAAAATGTTTAAAATGTTTAACCATATGTATAGGTGTAATCATAGTATCAAGTGGGACACTTCTAAAGCGCTCGTTAAAAACAGATATATAATTGAAAAGAATATTCTAGAATGTGCATTTATCCATTTTAAAAATAATTTCAATAACGGTGCGGGAATGTATAAAATTGACAATATCCTGTTAAAATACCTTTTGTCTCTAATCAACCCTCGTTAATCAGGTGCTACTCTTTGTTTTTCTGTCCCGTTGTATATATTTTTGTCATCTCGCCTTCTCCCTTCATTCCCTGACGAGGTGTACTTCTTCTTCTTCTTCTTCCGCAGCTTATTATCCCATCTTTACATGGGGTCGCTGTTTTTGGTTCGTCTTCTCCACTCTCCTCTGTCGTATACCACGTCCTCCTCCAAGTCCTTCTCCCTGATGTCCGCCAACACATAGTCCCTCCATCTCGTCTTCGGTCTTCCTCTTCTTCTCCGTCCCGGCAACTCCATCTCCAGCACTCTGCGCCCCACATACTCCTCCTCTCTTCTCCTGACGTGTCCATACCACCTCAGCCTGGCCTCCTGCACCTTCTTAGATGCTTCCGCCACCTTCACTGTTCCTCTTATATGCTCATTTCTGACCCTATCCTCCTCGTCACTCCACACATCCATCTCAACATCTCATTTCAGCCACATCGATTTTTCTTTCATTGCTCTTCTTCATTGGCACAGTCTCCATTCCATACAACATTGCCGGCCTCACCAATGTTTTGAATACCTTTCCCTTCAGTTTCACTGGGACCCTCTTATCACAGAGCACCCCTGTGAGGTGTACTTCTGAATACACGAAAGACCTTGGAATTATTTTTTTTCCTTGTGGGTTGCATCATATATATATATATTATATATATATATATATATATATATATATGTGTGTGTGTGTGTGTGTGTGTGTGTGTGTGTGTGTGTACACACACGGGAGGAATTTCACAATTAAACACGTGAAATAAATGAATGATGCAAATCCACAGGGAAAAGGAAAAATGATTCCAAGGCGTTTTGTATATTCAACAGTACACCTCGTCAGGGAATGAAGGGAAAAGGTAAGAAGCTAAAAGTATATATTTATGTACAGCAAAAGAAAAATAGTAAGAAGAGATTAGCAAAAGGTTAACAAGTACTGATAAAGGTCAAAAGGTATTTTAACATGATATTGTTAATTTTATACTACCCAAACTGTTACTGAAATTATGTTTAAAAATGGATGAATCTACATTGTAGAATATTCTTTTCAATTATAACTTTATTTTTAACGAGAACTTTAGAACTCTCCCACTTAATACTACGATCACATCTATACATAAGATTAAACAATGCATTAGAATTATCTGTGTACATTCTATCGAATACACAATGCAACGCAGTTTATATAGGTCAAACGGGCAAAAACTTTAGATATCAGAGTAAAACAGCATAAATAGCCGTGTAGAACAGCAAATAGTTCCAATGCATTGTTTGATTATTGCGTGTTATTCTACCTGCAACCAAAAAAAAAAGTCCCAAAACAAGACACCAATTTGAACATTTGTTTTATTTCTGGTGTATTACTTTTGTAAATTTAAGTGAAAATAAATTCTCCTATGAGATCGGACTTGTGGGACACCCTGTATATATATATATATATATATATATATATATATTATATATATATATACAACACACGAGGGTAATTCAATAAGTATCCGCACTTTTTATTTTCACATCTGATAGAATATAAACACATCACTTCTCAACAGAGTCTCCCTGTTTCTCAATACACTTAGTCCAGCGATCTACAAGCTTCCTAATGCCATCACAAAATAATGTTTTTGGCTCTGTGCCTCCTTCGGATCATCATCGCCTCTGAATGAAGGAGGGAGAAGTCGTATATAGATAAGAAAAGCAAAACATTTAAGATAAAACTAATCAATATTCGAGGATTAACAAAAGTTAAGATGGTGGAAATGGAAAAATTACTAGATGAGGAACGTGATATACTATGTCTTACAGAAACACAATTGAAGGTTGATAAACTAATGGAAAGCGAGGGACTGTCAAAAGTACAAAGTATGAGATCTGCTGAGGACAAAAAAGGAGGAGGACTAATGATATTGTATCACGATGTAGAATATATTTATAAATAGGAATCACTCGTCATCAGTAAATAAGGATATCTTGGTGTCTAAGTGCCAAATAGGGAATTTTCAATTTATAATAATGCTTGTGTATCTACCCAGTGGAGGAGAAGAGGAGGATAAGAGAAAAAAGCGGCACTAAAAGTAGAAATAGAGGATAATTTAAGAAAAATGGGTAATGAAAATATGGTAGTATTGGGTGATTTCAATGGTCATGTAGGCTTTCTAGGCTACTAAAAACTGGACAACACGGGGAATATGATAATAGAGTGGATGGATGAATATGGATTAACCTTATTAAATAATTACCCTAAATGTGAAGGTTTATATACATGGGAGAGACTCTAAAAAGAGAGCGATAGACTTTGTACTAGTAACAAACAACATGTATGGTAGATTTAAGACGATGAAAATAGATGAAGAAAAGGAAGAAATTGATATATCCGATCACGACCTAATCACGGTTTCTTTCTCATGCGATAGAGAAGACAAAACTAGCTACGACAAAGGTGAGTGGAAATCAACGGAATATTACAAAAAAGATCAAGTAGCTTTAGAGATATATGTAAAAAAGATGGAAAGAAAAAATCTCGAAAGACACATGGAGGACATGGAGGGAATGGATAACCTTATGAAAGAAGTGGCGGATAGTGAACTGAAAAGAACGTATAAAAAGAGGATCAATAAGAACACTGTAGTAGAAGAGAAATCCCGGATGAATGAAAAGATTAGAGAAGGGATAAAAAAGAGAAAGGAATACAATAGAAAAAAGAGGAATACGTGTGGGGAAGAAAAAACACACTTCCAACAGAAGTATATGGAACTAAAAAGGAAAGTCCGGATGATGATAAAGGATGAAATATATAAACATGAAAAAAGTCAGTGAGGAGATAAAAGAGGGAAGAGGTGACAAATTATGGGAGCATATCAACAAGCTGAAAGGAAAGGAGGTAAAGAGGAAGACAGACATATAACTATACGATGAAGAAGGAAATAAACTGGCACCTGAAGAAGCAGATAGGAAATTTGAAAGCTACTGGTTAGGAATATACCAGAAACATCCAAATAAATTGGATACAATCTGGACTCGGGGTATGAAGGCAGAATTTATAGAAAGGTACAGGCAAAATGATTCTGCCCACGAGGTCATGGTGAGTAAGAAATATACACTACCCTCCAGCCTAAGAGACCATATAAGTATGGAGTTTAAGATACAAGAAAGTAATGACAGAGATGACCAAGGAGTGATAATAGGAACACTTGAATACCAAATACCACCTACTCTGAGAGAACATATAGATATGGCGTTAGAGATGAGAAGTGAGATGGGATATATGGATGAACCTATTATAACAATAAAGGAGATAAAAGAAGGATTAAAAAGTATAAAAAATGGGAAAGCTGCTGGACCAAATGGTGTAAAGCCAGAATTCCTCAAGGCATTGAGCAAGAGTGAAGTGTGCACCTAAGCATTAGCAAATTGCTACAATCAGATCCTGAGAACAGGGAGTCCACCAAGGAATTGGAAGATGTCAAAAACAGTAATGGTGCCAAAGAAGAACAAACCTACAGAGAAAGACCTAAGACCTATAGCATTAACTGATGTAGCGTACAAGCTGTTCATGTCTATAATAAAAGCGAAGATAGAAGAACACCTAACTAGGAATAATGAGGATAAAGACACGCAAGCTGGATTTTCACCAGGGAGAAGAATAGAGGATAATATCTATATCTTGAAATATTGTATAGAAAATAGCTACATAAATAGAAAACCCTTGATAGTGGCAGCAATTGATTTCGCAAAAGCTTTTGATTCGGTAAAAAGAGAAAAACTAGTGGAAGCTCTCATGAGATATAAGATTCACCCAAACATAATAGCAAAAATCTATATGGGGGACAGTACCACAGTGAGGCTAAATGATGATCTATGTAAAGAAATAGAAGTAAGCAGTGGAATAAGACAAGGATGTACCCTATCAGCAACTCTATTCAAATTGGTGACATACCAGATCCTGGAGAAGTTGGATAAAGAAGATATAGGATATAAAGATGAGAAATTTAAAATATGATACATACATTATTTTTTGCGGATGATGGATTACAGCTATCAATGTCAATAGATGAGGCAAGTGACAATATCAAGAAAGTAATACAAATAGGGAGGACATATGGCCTGGAGATTAACAAAAATAAGAGTAATTTTATGATATTCAACAAAAAAGAAGCAACCAGAGCAGATAGAGGGAATTAAAGTGGTAATTTCAATAAAATATCTGGGCATAACAATTAATAATACAAGGAATTGTTTCCAAAAGCAAAGAGAACTGATGTTCCAAAAGGCATAGAAAATGGCAAATATGACCTACTCAGTAATAGAAAAGAGTTGTAACAAACTGGTTGTAGGTAAGGCGTTCTGGAAAGGCTTGGCGCTGCCATCAATACTATATGGAACAAATATTAAAGAACTAAACAAAACAGAAATTCAACAGCTACAGAAATATGAGAATGGAGTATACAGAACAATACTATCAGCAGGAAGAAACGTGGCTGCGAGTGGTTTGAGGGGAGAAATAGGGGCATCAATGATGAGAACGAGAATAATGAAAGGAAAGCTCAACTATGTAAAAAGTATCTTGAAAAATGGCACAGGAAGGTTGGTAGCTGAAATATTTAGTAAAGTAAAAGAAGAAACAAGAGGGAAGTGGATGAAGGAGGTTGAGGGATATATGATTGACTTGAGAATAAATGTAAAATACCTAAAAGATTGCAAAAAACAGGAACTGGCAAACAAAATACGTACCTGGGATGAAGACCAATGGAGGAAAGATATGGATGGAAAGGAAAGTTTAAAATTATATAGGAAATGGAAAAGAAGCATTGGAGGCACGGAGGATATATATGATAACACCCCAGCCTCAACCATATTGTACAGATGTAGGGCAAATAATATGGAACTTAATGACAGAAACAGATATATGGGAGGGGACACCAAATGCCCCATGTGTGCATACGAAAAAGAAGACCTGGAGCATTTCTTGTTGGACTGTAGGGCATACAGGGAGGAGAGTAAAAGCCATCGAATTACAACAGCCGTTTAAGGCAGACAAAGAGGAGATTATTGGGTAAAGTGACCATATTTTTAGGAGCAAAAAGCGGGACATTTTTCTATTTTTGGAGTTATAAACTAAAATGACTATATTTTCAGGAGCCAAAAGCGGAACACCTCTCTACCTCATATATATATATATATTATATAATTATGAAAAAAATTAACTCAACTGGAATGGCTTATATCTATGACATACCAATACACAATATTATCGTACTTGCTTTTCAATTCCCGTACTTTTCAGTAGATGAAATCTTCTGAAATAACTCCGGAGTTGATTTCAACATAGTGTAGAACTCCATACAGGTTTGATTGAAGTTTATTTTAGTTAAAAGTAAAGCTTTTAGAGTTGGGACTTTCAGTTGTGCTTTCTCAGATGTCCACGTCTTATTCATTTGAGAGAAAGCACGTTCAGTCTAAGCATTAGTTCCTGGAAGACAGAGTATGAACTGAACTAATGTTGACATTCGTTGATGATTGACATCTCTGGCCTTGAAATGAGTGAATACTTCCACCCAGCGCTGGTCTGTTGATAATTTAGATGCATTCCACTCTGCTACTTTCTCATCACTAATGTACTTTGCAAAACACGTGAACTCATCAAATAATTCAGTGTCAAATTTGGGGTCAAATAGTTGTTTTTCAGCAACAAAATCCATTGTTTTCTCAACAACTGACCACTTTGGAACTTGTTTTAATAAAGCCCACTGCATACCCTCAACGTTTGGCAAGTGACCCGACCACTGATCCAAGTACTTAACACACGTGTCATAAAACTCAACTAATATTTTCTTTACAGATAAGGAATCATTAGAATCAATCAACCCATCTTGTTCAAGTTTGTTTACAAGACTCCTGACTGAGAGTGGCACAAACACATTATCTTTCTTTGATTGCAAATTATCCTTCAGATCAGAAATTGCACTCATCACTTCCACAACTGATATATGTTCACCCTCAATCTTTAAAACAACTTGGTGAAAGGTGGCTGCTTGACAGTGCACAAAATTGAGCCAGATTTCTGATTGTGGGTTTTCAAAAAAGTTTTTCAGTATCACTGGACACTTGCTTTGGTTCAGAAAGTATGAGCTTATACCAGGAAACAACTTGAGTATTCTTCCAACCAGGGCTGTGGAGTCGGAGTCGGAGTCGTGGAGTCGGAGTCGGAAGCAATTTTGGTGCTGCTGGAGTCGGAGTCGGAGTCAGTAAAAATGTACCGACTCCGACCTCAATATAAATTTTAATAAAATATGTTTTTGTGTGTGATATCACTGGCAGCTATGGTGGTTAAACCACTTAAATAATAAACACAATGTTTTCCATTTCAGACACTAATGCCATTAATCCATTTTTTCTTTTCAGATAATATTTTTTATTTTTAATGCTTATTTAATTTCGAGTTCTTTCTAAATTTCATAAGTTTTTAACTTTCAAGTCTAAAACCCCTTTCACAATGGCAAAGACACTTCCAACAAAGTCTGCAGTATGATAGAAGATGATGATGGTGAAAAATTATGTGAAGCAAAAATCAGTGGTTTTACTGGCTCTGATAAAAATGCATCAACCAGAGCATCAAATTTGAAAAGACATTTGCAGCGTTTCCATCCCAAAATTTTAGAAGTTGTCATTGAGAAAGATATTAATAAAAACCTTCCAACTACTTCAAAGTTAACAAAAGATCAGAAATCTACTGAACGACAAGCACCACTTACAAGATTCTTTACTACAGACAAAGTTACCGTAACAATGACCACAGAAAAGTTCAAGAAGCACATCATCGAACTGGTGGTAAGAAATGGTGTAGCCTTATCTTTATTTTCACAACCAGCCTTTCTAGGCCTAAATGGAGAAATGGCCAAGAAACTTGGAGTTTCTCTGGAAAGACAAAGTATCAGAAAAATTATAGTTGAAGAAGCCACAAATAAAAAGGAAGAACTTCGAAGAACTCTTAAGGGACGCTTCATGTTTATTAAAATGGATGCAGCCACGCGTCATAGAGTTAACTATTTTGTCATCAATGCTAGATTTGTTGATGAAAACGATAAAATGGTAACTCGGGACATTGGGAGTAAAGGACACCGAGGCGCATTATGACAGCGACTATCTTCAGAAGTTAGTGGAGGAAGTTTTACAAGACTTTGTAATTAAGAAAGAGCAGATTCTATGTATTGTCACAGATAATGCTTCAAACATGCTAAGCACGATAGAAAAGCTGAATAAAGTTGATGAAGAAAAAGTGGCTAATGAAGATGACATTCCTGAAACTGATTCTCAAACAGCACAAACAGAAAAGAGCGATGAAATTTTAGATGATATTGTTGAAGAAGCATCTAAGCTCTTTCTAATCTAACATATGCGTTGTGTTGTACATACATTGCAGCTAGCAATAAGAGATGGATTGAAAGATCTCCATGCAGCTACTCTGATAGGCAAGTTGAGGCAAGTAGCCACTGCAGCCAGGACCTCTAAAATTGATGCTATTATCCAGAGACGTGCAGGAAAGGGAGCTATTTTGGACCAAGCGACACGCTGGGGGAGCACATATATGATGATTAAGCGTTTGCTTGATCTAAAACCCTTCCTAGAAGACATTGATAATCCCAATGTTTCACTAACTGAAATTCAATGGAGGGAGGTTACACAATTAGAAGCTCTGCTTGCTCACCCTTATACCGTCACCAAAAAGTTGCAAGCAGAGGATTTAACTCCTGGTACATTCCTATGGGAATGGAAAAATTTATTATTTCGTCTATCCCAAACTGGAGGATTAATTGCTGATGGAATTGTATCCTCAATGAAGAAAAGAGAGGGTCTGCTACTGGAAAATGAGATCTTATTAGCTGCTGTCTACATAGATCCAATGAACCGAATTTTGTTGACCGAAGAACAAATTGCTAAAGCAAAAGAGGCCCTCTGCGAGGTTGCAATTCGCATAAAAGGGCTATTACCTGAAAATCCTGAACCACAGGATGAAGATATGAGTAATAAGTCCCTCCCATCCTCTTCAAATGATGAAGAATTAGACTTTCAAAAAATATTTAGATAAAATTGAACGCTCAAAAGCAAAGCGTCGCCGCTTAAACGTGCATAGGCAACCTTTTGATGTTAAACTAATGAAATTTAAGCAAGATTTTTTTGATGGCCTAAAAGAAGTGGAAAAATATGATCGCTCATCTAAACTGACAATACAAGAAGTCATCCCCGCATATCCAGAGATTTTAAGAGATACAGCTATGATAGTAATAGCCATGCCACCCACTCAGGTCAGTGTGTAGAGACTGTTTTCCGCACTGAAAATAATTAAATCGATTTAAGGGCTTCAATGAAAGAGGATCTGGCAGAAGCAATTCTGTTCCTAAGAACAAGTTATTCGTAAATTTTAGATTTTCACCCTTGGCCTTAGTTTAATAAATTTTGCAGGAATACTTTTATATTTTTGATTGCATTTAATGAAATTTTTATTTTGTCATAGTCTTAAATTTAATTTTTTTTTGTTTTATGCTCAATGAATTTTGTTTTTTCATAAATAAAAAATAAAAAAGCCATAATGGCATCGCTACAACCATTAGACTCAAACTTTGCAGGTTATGGGTTTAAAAAGTAGCCTGATGATTCACGTGGTGGTGATGAAATGCCTCTTGTGTAATTATCATCATAGCAGATTTAGAATTAATATACCTTCGGAGTCGGAGTCGGATAGACAAAAAATTGAGGAGTCGGAATCGGTTTTTTATGTGCCGACTCCACAGCCCTGCTTCCAACTGCAGGCATTAATGCCAACCACCTTGTTTTACTATATCCCAGTAACTGTTTATTTTCAATGTCCACAAAATCACAAAACTCTTTCAGCTCTTCTACTCGAACAGTATGGACGTAGAAATATGAATATATTTTTACAACCACTGTTTTCACATCAATTGGCAGACAGTCACTGGCAGACCGAACAGCATTATGTACAATATGTGCAAAACAACCAATCCCAATTAGTTCTCTACCAATGTAGTCATTTAGCTTCCTGAAAATGTTATTCACTCCTTTTCTCGCAGCACCACCAAAATTACAGTTAGTGTTATCACCACAGAAAGCAACTAATTTTCTGCCCAATAATATCAGTTAAACATTTTACCACAATATCTGAGGTTTCTCCAAGCTGAGATTTAAAGTCAATAAGCTTTACTTGAGCACCTTCATATGGCTGAAAGAAGCGAATTAAAACAGGAAACAGCTTGATGTTTCCATGGTTGCTTGCATCAGTTAGCAATGTTATGCAATGAGCATCCTTTAATTGTTTTTTTAATTCTGTTTCAGCATATGGTGCAAATACATTTGAAACAATCGCTTCGCATTTTGTTCTGGCACATGAAAATTTTGGTTCAAAGCATGTTTTCAAAATTTTTGTTGTACAGTCAGTACATCTGAAGCTTTGATTTTCCCTGACTGTATGGTAAGCCCACAAACCCTCAGCAGCAGCTACTTCTAAATCCTTATTACTAGGCGTCACACTTTTAAAATAATCACTCACTATCTTACTAGATAAAGCACCGATATCAACCGATTTATGTCTTTTTGAGCCAAGATGCTTAGTAATATCATTAATCCCACCATGTCCAATGCTGAAGTCACTTCTACATTTCTCACACCGTACATCACTTTCTGTTGTTGTTTTTGTAATAAATGGATATTTAGACTGCAGATGTGCATTAAATGTACACTTCCTTTTAGTTTTGATCAGTAATATATATATATATATATATATATATATATATATATATATGATACACACAGACCGTGTATGGAACAAGGAATATATATATATATATATATATAGTGGCGTTCAAAAGTCTGCGTCCACCTCAGTTTAGACAATTTCTAAAAAATAATACAACTCTTGAGAAAGTATGTCCGCTATATTAAGGTATTTTCTTTTACAAGAAATGGTATTTCATATATTCTACTTCATGTCTAAGTAATGTAGCTTTTATTTCATAAGAAAGGACACATTAATGAAAATGGTCCTCTTTGGTTCTGTTACGTTTTTTCTTTGCAGTATAATAACACCGATTTTAACCCAGGTATTGGTGACAGACCATAGGCAAATGTTATTAATCCTCAAAATAGTGTATTCATACAGTAATTTTAACAACTGGTCTATTATAACTCATAAAACCAATTAGTCAGTGAAATTGTAGCAATTTAATTAAAAAATAATTAATAATTTTTTTTATTCTCTCTTTACAGGCCGTAAAATGTCTGACGAACTAAGTTTGTTTATCCCAGAGAGGACAAATAATTGCCCTTTCAAGAGAGGGAATGTCGCAACGCCAGACCTCGGCACAAATTAACGTTTCAAAAGGGGCCATCCAAAGTACTATAAGCAGATATAAAGAATCTGGATCGTGTTCTTCAAAGACAAGATCTGGCAGACCTAAAGTGACTACTGATTCTAAGGATCATTACATCAAGGTTACATCACTGCGTGATAGAAAAGCCACAGCTACACAGATTCAGGCACAGCTGAATGAACAACGGGACTCTCCAATAAGTACAAGTACTATAAAAAGAAGATTCATAAAAGCTGGTCTCCATGGCAGAGTTGCTGTGTCCAAACCACTACTGAGGAAACAAAATAAGGCTAAAAGATTGGAATGGGCAAGAAAATAGACGACTGGAAAAAAGTTCTTTTTACTCGTGAATCAAAATTGGAACTTTGTGGGTCGCATAGAAAAGTTTATGTTAGAAGTAGAACCAACGAAAACCTGATAGATCCCTGCATAAAACATTCAGTAAAACATGGTGGAGGCAACATTCAAGTGTGGGGTTGTTTCAGTTATTCTGGAGTTGGAGATCTTCACAGAATCACTTACACTCACAAAAGAGAAGTACCACTCCATACTAGCGAGACACGCAATACCACCAGGAGTGAGGCTTTGTGGTCAAGGATTCATTTTCCAGCAGGATAACGACCCAAAGCACACTTCTAACCTTTGCATGAACTATCTCAACAAGAAAAAAGATGAAGGTGTTCTACAAATTGTGAAGTTTCCTCCACAAAGTCCTGCTCTCAATCCAATAGACTGAAAAGAGCATCTTTGGGACCATTTGAAGAATCTGAAAGCTAAAAAGAATATAATTTCTCTTGATTCTCTCTGGGAGAATGTAGAAGAATGCTGGAACGGCAGAGCACAAGATGTTATCGAGGAACTTGTCGAATCTATGCCTCACAGAGTGGAAGCTGTCATTAAAGCAAAATGGAGGTCATATCGATTATTAATAAGATTATGCCATTAAATTGTTAATTTCTTTACTAATTTATAATAATTACTTTTAGAAGCAAATAATATAACCATAAAAAAATCAAATTTTGTTGTAATTTTCATACATATTTGTACAATTTACAATAAATTGGGTGATTATAAGGTGGACGCAGACTTTTGAACGCTACTCTCTCTCTCTCTCTCTCTCTCTCTCTATAATATATATATATATATATATATATATATATTATATATATCAGTGGCGTGCGGTGATTTTCGTCAAGGGGAAGCAATTCAAGCAAAAAAACAAAGATTATATAAAAATAAATGAAACTTTAAAATACTCGTATATAATAAAAACAAAACACATATAATCATCTACTTACTTTACTTATAGGTTAATTCTAGTCTTCTTTCTTTTTATTAAATATATCTATTATTTCTTCGTAAAAGGCATCGGTTTTCATATCCTTAAGAAGCTTTTTCTCAATTGAGATTAAAGCTAAACTTGCAAGCCTTTCTTACCCTTGCGCATTTCTAGCGTAGTTACGTATTCGCTTTAAATGAGAGAATGACAGCAGACAGCACGTAAAGTTGCCAGATATTTCAAGAAAATTAACTATAAGATCTGGACAGCGATTTCTAAATTGCTTCCTTTTTGACATAGGGAAGGATAAAATAACGATAAATATATATTCTTTTTCGCTTAACATGGCCATGGAATTTTTTAGTAGAAAAACTATACAGGGTGTCCCAAAAGTCCCTATCTATTTTGTTGAAATAGGCTGAATTTCAAATAAATGCCACACTGACCTGAATACAGATGTATTTCTATACAAATTACAAGTATTATACCATTAAAATCTTTAATTAGTAGTTTCCACATGTGCTCCATCTGTATCTCTGCAAATCTCAAAGCGGTCAGCTGCATTGCGGAACACATTTCCGAGCATTTCGGAGGTTATTTTCTCAACTGCTTGCCTAATGCGATCTCGCAGATCCAGTAAATCTCGAATATTTCTGCGATAGACCTCTAATTTAATGAAACCCCAAGCAAAGAAATCCAATGCGGTCAAATCCGGAGATCGCGCTGCGCAGGGCCTATTTCCCCCACGTCCAATCCAACGATTTGGAAAACGTTCGTTTAGGTATGTCTAAACAATTCTGGCATAATGACATGGTGCCCCATCCTGCTGAAAGACTACATTGTCGAGAATGCCATCTTCAAGAAGTTGAGGTTCTAGAAAATTTTGAAGCATATCAAAGTAAACAGTCCCTGTCACTATAGCCTCTGCAAAGAAAAAGGGCCCGTAAATCTTAGACTTCGTCATTCCAAGCCACACGTTGACTTTAGGCGAGTTTCTTTCCCATTCAGTGAAGTCAGTTGGCTTTTCATTAGCCCAGATGCGACAATTATGTCGATTGATTTTACCACAGGTGTGAAAAGTCGCCTCATCGCTAAACAAAATGTGGTCCATTAAATTGTTATTTTGGATTTGTTCGACCAGTTCCGCACACATTGCTGCTCTTTTTGGAAAATCTTCCTCGTGTAAGCTGTGTAACAGTTGAATGTGATAACACTTCTTCTTCAGCGTCGAACGCAAGATTCTGTGAACAGTTGTTTTGGGTATGGTCAATCTGTGGGATGCTTGGCGAACTGACATTCTTTGATCGTCTTCGAACATTATGCGAACAGATTCAATGTTTTGTTGTACTGTTCTTGGGCGTCCACTTCTTCCTTCATCGTGCACAGATCCAGTCCTTTTGAATTTGTTCACCAGTTCACGAACTGCTTTATCTGTCGGTCCAGGCCTATGAAACCTTCTTGAGAATGGGTCTCTAATTTTACATTTCATTCCTCTGATGGGACATGTTACTATCATAACGCGTTCATGCACATCCATCATAATGATATGGATCTGAAAAAATTAATTAAAAATTTAAAAATAATAAAAATAAAAATCTAATGCATGTATTTGTCTAGAAAGGTGCATGCAATCATGTCATTAAAACATTCATTTGAAATTCAGCCTATTTCAACAAAATAGATAGGGACTTTTGGGACACCCTGTATATGAAACTTGTTGTATTCAATAAATACTACATTATTAAACATTAAATGAGTTTTTAGAATGGAAAGAAACAATTTGTAACAGTAAAAAAAAGCGAAAGTCATTGGGAAAAAGGATGCATTTCGTCAATTGTTGTCCAACTCGAGATTTTTTGCGTCGGCTTTCTTAAAGGTTTTTGCACGAACGGCAACCAATGTATATACTATGTATCCACCTGATTACCAATCAAATGCTATAAATAGTATAATAAAATGATTTTGTACAAATTATTAACACATATTGAACTGTTTAAACTTTAAAGTATAATACAGCATTTTCTTCTTTCTTTGAATAGGGAAGCATTGCTTCCCTTGCTTCCATGGACCGCACGCCACTGATATATATATATATATATATATGATATTAAGTTTCCGGGAGATCAGCTTATACAAGGTTAGGTTTTAGATTGGTAAGTTATTTCCCGCGTGATCAATTTTGGCCAATCATGATCTTTGTAACAAGTTTCGACTTTGGCATGAACATCGGCCTTCGCGAAACTTAATACAAAGGGAATACAAAGGACACGAAATAGCAACAGACTGGCTGGTCCTTACGAGGATATCTGTTTAAGAAGGACAGTTAAAGATGTAAGAAAATTTAAAGTCAAATGAAAGTTTTAAAGTAAAGCAAAGAAGAGAGGTTGAAAGGAAGGAAATAAATTTAAAGATAAAGTGAAAATTTTAAAGTAAAGAGGAGGAAATCCGAGCGAAAAACCTACAATACTTTTATGCGCCAACAAATGCTTCCAACTGCGGGTTTTAAGGCAAGATAAGCATCTGTAGTAGTCTCTTTTTAAAAGACTCGACCGAATTACTTTGAACTACTCTGGCTGGCAATTCATTCCACAAATTAACTATACGATTGAAGAAAAAAAATGTTTAGCTTCATTAGAATTAAAATGTTTCTATCTACCTTTCTGAAGGTGAAATATTTTTCGGCGATGACATCATCAAAACCTTTAATAATTATTTTAAACACCTGGAATAAATCTCTCTTTTTTACGGGTGAGAATAAATTAAACTTTTCTTAACGGGCAGCGTATGAATTGTTTCTCAGTCTAGGAATCATCTTAGTAGCCCGTCGCTGCACTCTGTCCATTATGTCTATGTCTTGTCATAAATAAATACGTGGACCAGAACTGAACGCAATATTCCAGGTAGGGACGTACTAAGGAATTATATAATGTTAGCGCCGTTTTCTCCTACTTAAATTCAAATGATCTACCAAAATAAATCCTAAGATTCTATTTATTTTTCGGACGTTTTCCAGTTTATGTACCGTTTTCTACAGTACATTACATACAGCATAGTAAACATTTTTAGATTGAAATTATAGGTTAGGTTAGGTTACGTTAGGTTAGGTTAGGTTATCAAGAACTTACCTCTCTTAAAAAGTTGTTATAATCGACGGCGGTTGTATGACCAATCAAAAATAAATTATATGAAAAACGGTACACAAACTGGAAAAGGTCCTATTTTTCTAACCACTTCGATACATTGTTTACTCGGTTTGAGTGTCGGCAACAATAATACCAAAATCTTTCTCTTCCGTAACACTCGTTAGTGTCTTGTCGCGCGGAGAATACATTTCTTTAACATTGTTTCTACCGATATGCAACGTTTTACATTTATCTCTATTAAAGTTCATTTGCCAAATTTTTGTCCACTCGAGTAACTTAATATCTTCTTGAATCTGCAAACGTTCTGGCGCTGATTTTGTCCGTCCTCATAGTTTGGTATCATCCGCAAATTTTTAAATTATACTCTTAATAATAATTCCTATGAATAATTCCTACGTCGGTGACACTGATATAAATAATAAAAAGAACTGGTCCCAGAACTGATCCCTGAGGCACGCCGTTAGTTACGCTTCTCTAGTTAGACGCTTTGCTATTAATGACAACTCAACCAATTTTCAATCCATTTGAGAACATTGCCATCAATTCCGCGGGACTGAAATTTAGCTAATAATCTCCTTTGAGGCACTTTATTAAACCCCTTTTGAAAATCGAAATACATAATATCTACCGTTTTACGCTCGTCATATATATTTAGTTTACAATATCATTAAAGAGGTCGAGCGAATTAATAAGACAAAAACGATTACGTCGAAATCCGCGATGAGAATCTTTGACTAATTTATTCAATTCTAAGTGATTAACTATTTTGTCCCGAACTATCATCGTCTCCATAAACCTACCAATACTGAAGTCAGACTAATGGGAGGATGATTTCCGGGAAGCGATTTGTCCCCTTTTTTAAATATTGGCGTAATGTTTGTGAGTTTTTAACGGAACGGAAACTTCTCCAGACTGTAACGATTTATCAAATTATTAATATAAACACCCAGGAATGTCTGTCAGTCGGTCACGCTCGAAAAGAGAAGAAGATTCTTGATATATATATATATGGGCGATATTTGTATTTTAATATGGGCGATATTTGTATTTTAATGCATTAGAAAAAGGCGTAATGAATTCTGCTTTTAATTATAATTTTAAAAAGTCTATCTATAATAATAAAAGGACGCCCGTGTGTGTGTGTGTGTGTGTGTCAACTGTACGCCCTTGACAATTGGTTAGGTTAAGTCGTGATATTTTCGTTAAAACTAACGAAACTATCACGACTTAACCTAACCAATCGTCAAGGGCGTACAATTAACCTAACCGGGCATTCAATTAACCTAACTAATAACAGTCTTCGAACTACAAAAAATATCCCACCGTCGGCTAGGATATTTTTGCCACCCGCACGAAGGGCGGGTTCTCCGCTAGTATCATATACAGGGTGTCCCAGAATTAACTATCTATTTCAATGAAATCGGACAAATTTAATAAAAACTGACATAATTTTGTGTTTATTACTAAATTATGATACAAAAACAAATAGATTTATAAATCATAAGTCAAAACTTTATTGAGAAGTTTCAACATGTGCACCGTCTGTATCTCTGCAAATTTCAAATCTATCCTCAGCGCTGCAAAACACATTTTGAAGCATTTCAGGTGTTATCTCCCGCACTGCCAACTGGATACGTTCTTTAAGTTCAGCTAAACTATTGATCTTTTGGCGATAAACCTTTGTTTTTATGAAACCCCATGCAAAGAAATCCAGGGGTGTCAAATCCGGAGAACGCGGAGGCCAAGGTCGAGGTCCTCCACGTCCAATCCACCGATTCGGAAGGCGTCTGTTGAGGTATTCTCGAACAATTAGAGCATAATGACATGGTGCTCCATCTGTTGAAACAAACATTATCAAGAATGCCATCATCAAGAAGCTGTGGTTCGAGAAACTGCTGAAGCATATCAAGGTAGACGGTACCTGTTACAGTTGCTTCCGCAAAGAAGAATGGGCCATAAATTTTGGATTTGGTCATTCCAAGCCACACGTTAACTTTTGGAGAGTCTCTTTGCCATTCTAAAAATAAAACTATGAAAAAATTATGAAAATAAAATTATGAAAAAAATTTAGAAATTTATACATTTTTAACACATATTAAGCATGATAAACATAAATAAAAGTGTTTTTGAAAAATTTGTCCGATTTCATTGAAATAGATAGTTAATTCTGGGACACCCTGTATAAGGAGAGACTATTGCGCAGTTCATTCGTACCCTAGGTAGAGCTTATCTGGACCTGGAGTTTTATTAGGATTAATTTTATCTATGGCCGAGAGTACTTCAGTAATCAGTATAATTCCGGGAACGGGAATGTTGTTCGATTTCGTAGTAAAGACGGAAGAAGAAGATTTATTTAAAATTTCCGTCATTCGTATCATCGTAAATTTGTTCGTTGTTTTCGTCTATGAATGGACCAGTAGTAGTCTGCGAAGCTACATTTTTATTCTAACATAATTGTAGAATTCCTTCGGATTCGATTTAATTTGGTTCACTATATGTAGTTCATGGTTGTACTTATTTTTTCTAATAAGTTTTTTTGCTTCGCCTTCTCAATAGCTTGTGAGCATTTTCATCGAACGAGTTATTTGTTTCTCTAAATTTAAAATACGCGTTCCTTCTTAACGTTAAGCTACTTTTAATTTCAGCATTCCACCATTTAAGTTTAATAGACTTCGCCAGTCTCTTTTACTTAATGGGATATTACTCGATTCTAAACGTTTAAAATAATTAAAAAAGAAATACGTGCGCCATTAATATCATTTCCAAGCCACACGTTAACTTTTGGAGAGTCTCTTTGCCATTCTAAAAATAAAACTATGAAAAAATTATGAAAATAAAATTATGAAAAAAATTTAGAAATTTATACATTTTTAACACATATTAAGCATGATAAACATAAATAAAAGTGTTTTTGAAAAATTTGTCCGATTTCATTGAAATAGATAGTTAATTCTGGGACACCCTGTATAAGAGGAGAGACTATTGCGCAGTTCATTCGTACCCTAGGGTAGAGCTTATCTGGACCTGGAGTTTTATTAGGATTAATTTTATCTATGGCCGAGAGTACTTCAGTAATCAGTATAATTCCGGGAACGGGAATGTTGTTCAGATTTCGTTAGTAAAGACGGAAGAGAAGAATTTATTTAAAATTTCCGTCATTCGTAGTCATCGTAAATTTGTTCGTTGTTTTCGTCTATGAATGGACCAGTAGTAGTCTGCGAAGCTACATTTTTATTCTAACATAATTGTAGAATTCCTTCGGATTCGATTTAATTTGGTTCACTATATGTAGTTCATGGTTGTACTTATTTTTTCTAATAAGTTTTTTGCTTCGCCTTCTCAATAGCTTGTGAGCATTTTCATCGAACGAGTTATTTGTTTCTCTAAATTTAAAATACGCGTTCCTTCTTAACGTTAAGCTACTTTTAATTTCAGCATTCCACCATTTAAGTTTAATAGACTTCGCCAGTCTCTTTTACTTAATGGGATATTACTCGATTCTAAACGTTTAAAATAATTAAAAAAGAAATACGTGCGCCATTAATATCATTAAGCAATACAGCCTCATCCCAATTATGGTCGAAAGTTGCAGTTTCATATCAAGAAATTTTGTTCTTTTAAAATTCAAAACGTATTCCAGACTCTCCGAATTATGAACGTGAAATTTTAATTTCAATGTTATTTGCCCGTGATCAAAGGTGGAGAAGTAGTCTCTTACAGATATATTATAAATTAAGTCTAGGTCTGTACTTAAAATTAAATCTAGAATATTGTGATCTCTAGTGGGTTCCTTGACCATTTGAAAAAGTGAACTTTTGAGCAAACCCTCGTACAGTCGATGGCCGGAAGTAGACCGTAAAAGACCACCCTACTCCCCGCGAGGTAAGTTAAGACCTCCCATAATTATCGCATCATGTTCGCTACTTGCTTCAAAAATTAGTTCCTGAAGTTTAATATCACTATCGATAGTCTGAGAGGGAGGCCTATATACTAAACCTATAATTAACTTCTTTCGTGAGTTGTCTTTAATTTCAACAAACGTCGCATTTATATTATCATCAACTGCAAATTTTTTTAATTATAGGTTTTAAGTGTGACTGAACGTATAGTAGTGTACCATCACCCTTTCTTTCTATTCTATCAGTGTTAAATATCTCAAAACCAGGAATATGATATTCTTCGAGAAAATCTCTACTCTCTGTATTTAACCACGATTCGCTAATTGCTACAACCTCAAATTTTTGGTCAAGGGAAATACTTATTAATAGTTCATCAAATTTAAATCTTAAACTTCGAGCGTTAATATAAATTACATTCATAAAATTTTGGGTATTTGTAGGTTATCTCCCCCCACCAATTTTGACACTATTTTCGTTAAAAACTAACGAAAATATCACGACTTAACCTAACCAATTATGAAGGGCGTACAGTTGATCTATTAGTAAATAGTAAATACTATTCCAGAAACAAACAATGTTATAATTAATAATAGATCAATTGTACGTCCTTGATAATTGGTTAGGTTAAGTCGTGATATTTTCGTTAGTTTTAACGAAAATATTCTGTCAAAATTGGTGGGGGGGGGAGATAACCTACAAGTACCAAATTTTGAGTACCGCAGTAAAATCTCGAGGTTCTTTGTGGAAGCAGTCGCTCACTGAAAGTAAAACTTATGTTAGGCTGGGCGTTTGCGTAGACCGTAGAGGTTTCGCCGCGTTTTGCCTGAAAAGACAACGCAGAGCTATGTTAATAGTCTACCAAGACGAGCTGCTCCCACGCCATTCAGGTGAAAACCATCACGTAATACAGGGTGTCCGAGAATTATCTGTACAATTTTTGGCTGTTATTAAAAGTCAACCATGAAGTGTAGAAATTCCAGTGTTGTCCCATTTTACAGAGAATCTCATTAACTTTTTTCTGATACCAAGTTTTGACAAGTTTTTTAGAAATTCCAGTGTGTCCGAACATTATCTGTACAATTTCATCTTTTAATAAAATTCTTGGGTGCTACTGTAGTATGCGGTCTACCTACGATTGGTTAGGTTTAATCATGATATTTTCGTTAAAACCAACGAAAATATCATGACTAAACCTAACCAATCGTCAAGGGCGATTGACAATGGGATGTAAACAAACAATTAGTAAACAAGATAAGAAGCTATAATTAAAAGGTAGACCGCCGAATCGTAGGTAGACCGCATACTACAGTAGCACCAATTCTTGATAACACGTAAAATTCTTAAACAAGATTATTTAGAATCTGTATTTTCAAAAGTTTCTTTTATTAAAGTAACGTTGTTACAAACATTCGATATGTGCACCATTAGTGATTCGCAAAACATCCAATCGATACTCCAAATGTTGCCATGTACGCTGCAGCATATCCACATCAATTCGCTCAATAGCAGCTGTGATTCTTGCTTTTAAATCATCAATGTCTGTCACCCGCGTACATTTCTAAAAAACTTGTCAAAACGTAGTATCAGAAAAAACTTAATGAGATTCTCTGTAAAATGGGACAACACTGGAATTTCTACACTTCATGGTTGACTTTTAATAACAGCTAAAAATTGTACAGATAATTCTCGGACACCCTATATATATATATATATATATATATATACCACAACGCCCGCTGCGCCTTGCACAGCAAAGGCCCACTGAAACAACCTAGCGGGGCACTGGGAAGGGCAGGTATATTACTAAAACCTTTCCTGGTTCTCTGTAAATGTGTATACTAAATTTGGTGCGTTTAGGCGAACATAAACGAACATACTCGTAGATTATTAGACATCAACATCATATATATATATATACTGTATATATATGATGAATAAAACCACGAAGGAAAGGAAACACAGAATGGTGCTCAAGCGCTTTCGTCTAATGACATCCTCAGGAACACTGAAGTACATAAAGAGTTACAGCCTATATATAGGTTACAGAAAAAAAAAATATATATATATATATATATATATATACGGAGAAATAAAATTAAAAATTAAAGGATTGTGGGAGGGGCATACAAATTTGTAAGGAAAAACTATCGATTTTTAGCACAAGATCAAATGAATTGTTCCCAACCAATGTTATAGATTAAAAAAAAAAAAATACAAATTTATACTGGAAATCTGCCCGGGTTTTAGCACTCTGCCCCTCTTGTATATAAAAATAAATTGAAAAATAAAAGTTATTAGAGTAGCATACAAGTTTACCAAAGATTTAGCGTTCTACCCTTCTTATCTAAATCTGTTCTGAAGGAATTCAAAACAACAGGATCGAGTTGAAAAAGACCTTTGCTTATGTTGAAGTTATTTGTAAGTTGGATAATGGCAGACTCAAGAATATTTCTATTAACAATGTTGCTAGAGTGAAATAAAACTGAAGCATTATTCCGATCAATACAGTGGGATAACTCTGACAAATGGACAAAAAGGGCACTGGACGACTGTCCTGTTCTAACGGAATATTGATGCTGTTTTATACGTGTGTGCAAATCCTTTCCCGTCTGACCTATGTAAAAGGAATCACATTGTTTACAACCAATTTTATAGATAATGCCTGAATTATTGGTAGGGCTATTTTTTACTATGATATTGATTGGAATAATGCTTCAGTTTTATTTCACTCTAGCAACATTGTTAATAGAAATATTCTTGAGTCTGCCATTATCCAACTTACAAATAACTTCAACATAAGCAAAGGTCTTTTTCAACTCGATCCTGTTGCTTTGAATTCCTTCAGAACAGATTTAGATAAGAAGGGTAGAACGCTAAATCTTTGGTAAACTTGTATGCCACTCTAATAACTTTTATTTTTCAATTTATTTTTATATACAAGAGGGGCAGAGTGCTAAAACCCGGGCAGATTTCCAGTATAAATTTGTATTTTTTTAATATTTTTTTTTATTTTTTATCTATAACATTGGTTGGAAACACTTCATTTGATCTTGTGCTAAAAATCGAGTTTTTCCTTACAAATTTGTATGCCCCTCCCACAATCCTTTAATTTTTAATTTTATTTCTCCGTTTATTGTATATATATATATATATATATATATATATATATATATATATATATATATACATTTTTTTTTTCTGTAACCTATATATAGGCTGTAACTCTTTATGTACTTCAGCGTTCCTGAGGATGTCATTAGACGAAAGCGCTCGAGCACCATTCTGTGTTTCCTTTCCTTCGTGGTTTTATTCATCATAAATATTTTTCACGTGTTTCGTGAAATAATTTTCATATATATATATATACCGGGCCGGATCTAGAAGTTGCGAGGCCCTAGGCAGATCTAGAAATTGCGAGGCCCTAGGCCTATATATATGAAAATATGGACTTAATTATCGGTACTATACCAGCAATATTAGAATCCCGCATAGACAGAACTATGCCAGCACTTAAAAATTAAACCAAACCAAAATAATCACGCATGGAAATTGTATAAGAAATATAAATAAACCATACAAATAAGTATAAATTATAATATGAATCAAGATTTGTATCGAAAATATAAGACAATGATTTCTAAGATTTATATAATATTATAGGTAATTACTTTCCATAGTATACAAACGTTTTTCATATGTGATGTATATGAGATGTTGACATTTCATTTTTTATAATAGTGAGCGATCGACATATCAGGCTAAATATTAATGCATTAATATTTGGTTCAGATGCTCCTTGAATATTACAGCAATGCTTTTCTACTTTTCTTCGAGCTAAACTCTTCAATTAATTGAGAATAATCTAATGAATTTGTTATATCGTTTTATATTGATAACACAGCTAATGATTGCAATCTCGCTTGAGACATGGTGGAACGCAAATATGTTTGAATAAGTTTGAGACGCGAGAAACTCTCTCAGCCGAAGCAACAGTAACTGGGATGGTTAATACTATTCGAAGTGCAACATAAACATTAGGATAAATCTCACTTAGTTGTTTTTGCACTATATAAACAAGGGCATTTCCGAGATCTGTTTTCTCAGGTATAAACCTGCAAAGTACTTTAAGTTCTTCATAGAGTTCTAAATCATTAATATCACTTGAACAGAACGCGCAAAACGACTTGAGCGAGGCCCCCTTTGGCGCGAGGCCCTAGGCGATCGCCTAGTTCGCCTATAGCTAAATCCGGGCCTGTATATATATATATATATATATATATATATATATATATATATATATATATATATACACCTTTCCTTTCATCCTTTCAAAGGCTTCGCGCGATGATTCCTCATTTCACGAAGGTCAAGCTTGTCGCCCCTTCTCTCGAGTTGGCCTGGTGAAGTAGTGGGTTGGTTTCTTGTACTCTCCACCTCACATAGCCAGGTACGCCCGGCTCATCGGGGATTGTTCTGAGCCAGGCGTCTAACCTTCTTTTGAAGATGTCTACTGCAACACCATTCGTGTTCCTGTCTTTGGGCAACTGATTAAACAGTTTTGGTCCTCTCACAACAAAACTATTTTCTTTCAGGGTTAAGGATGTTCCCTGTCTAGCCTTTAATTTGGGAACACGATACAATCTTCCTTTTCTACTTTCCACTGTTGTTTGGGGAGTTACAGAGTTCAGAGTAAGATTAGGGACTAGTTTCTCCATTATTTTCCAAGTGTAAATAATGGTGTATCTCTCTCTTCTCCTTTCCAATGAATATAGGTTTAGTTCGCTTAACCATTCCCAGTAATTTAGTTCTTTACACACCTTGATCTTGGCTGTGAAACTTCTCTGAATCCCTTCTAGCTGTCTAATGTCTTCTTTTTTATATGGGAATGTTAGGACCGAGCAGTATTCCAACTTGGGTATGATTAGTGTTTTCAATAGAGGAATCATTACGTTCCTATCCCTTCGTTTAAAGGTTCTCAATATCTGACCCGTTATTCTCTTTGCTCTGTTTACTGCTATCTTATTTTGTGTTTCAAATTTCGCATCATCAGTCATTACAACCCCTAAATCTTTTGCTCTAGAATTTCTCTGAATTTCCTGTCCATTTGGGGTATAATATTCCATGGATTTTAGGTCTTCTCTTTTTCCGTACCGTAACAGCTGAAATTTCTCAGTGTTAAACTTCATATTGTCTTCCGTCCACTTGTAGATTCTGTTCATGTCGGTTTGTAGAGATCCTATATCTTCTCGGTTTCTTATTGTTCTACTGATCTTTGTGTCACCAGCAAAGGATGTTACTGTGCTGTCTCTGGTAACGTCCTCATCTAAGGGGTTCCAAAAAACCTTAGCCCCCCCTATTTGCAGCTTACATGTTTACTTATATCGAAATAGTTTTTAGTGATTATAAAAATATATAAAATTCTTTATTTATTGCAGGTATTAAAATTACTCTAGCTAATAAAGTGATAATATAATGGCTTCTCAATTAATTGGTGATTCGGAGAGGCAACGTGTGATAGATCGCATCCGAGCAATAACATTTCGGGAAGCTCGTGATGCTGGAGCCACCTTTATAACACGTTCATGGGTTGCCAAAAAGTTGCGAAGAAGTGAGGACTTCGTCAAAAGAAATTGGAATAAAACTTTGGATGAATGTGAAATGGATACAACCAAATCTGGGCGCCCAAATTTGCCACTCTCTCAGGAAACAAAGGACATCATTGAAAGCGGTACGTGTTAGCGGAAAAACAACTGTGCTAAACTTTCTAGAGAGATCGAAGTGTTGAGAGGAAAGATCGTTAGTGGTGAGATCATTCGACTGTACCGTCATAAGCAAGGTTTAAAGACTTGGCATGAACTTCCAAAGCCAAGAAAAACTCAACTTAACATCGATGATAGAATGTGGTTTGCCCATTATCTTCAAGATTGGGATGTTGATGATTTCAGGCATTTAGCTGTCTCCGATGAATTTTTTGTTTACGTAACACATCGGCCTAACTACCAAAATGATTGAGTGTGGGCCACACCAGATGAAATCGATGACAATGAACATTATCGCGAATTATTAAAAAGTCCAGACTGTGTTGGTGTGTTTGTTTTGTTCACTGCAAAGAAGCTCATGTGGGTGCTGAAGCCAAATGGTCAGAGTTGGGATGGACAGTATTTTCGTGATATTATTCTATCCCAGCATGTCATTCCTTTTCTAAGAAACCCAAACAATATTATGGATGTCGATCAGGTCACACTTCTGCACGATAAGGCCCCCTGCTTTAAGGCATTAGCCACTCAACAGTTGTTGCGGAACCATGAGATCGATTTCTTTGGAAATGAAGAATGGCCAGGAAATTCTCTTGACCCGAACGTCTGTGAACACATTGGATCAGTTATAAAGGACAAAGTTGAATGTCTCTTGTTTCAAGAAGCTGCAGCAAATCGATTTTCGAAGGATACAATGACGCAACACATTGAAACTGTTTTAGCAAATTTGCGTAACCCAAAGCGAATTCAGGCTGTCTTGGAAGCCAATGGCGGGAACACGAAGTTTTAATTGTTTCTCATTAAATACAGGATTAAATTCTCTTTTTTAAGGTATATTTAGTTTTACTGTACTTCTAATGGTTAAGACCATGGGCGGGGGAGCTAAGGTTTATTGGAGCCCCGTATGTCAGTTAGCATGATTATGAAGAGTAGTGGAGCTAATATTGTTACTTGTGGTACGGAGTTGAGGACCTCTGATTCTGATGAAGATACTCCTTGTACTGTAACGACTTGCCACCGCTCACTAAGGAAATTATATATTCATTTCCCTACTTTTCCTGTTATTCCTATATACTTCAGTTTATGTATTATGATTCCATGGTCACACTTGTCGAACGCTTTGGCAAAGTCTGTGTATAGTACATCATAGTTTTCATTACTTTCAAGTGAATCAATAATAATGTTGTAGTGTTCCATTAGTTGTGATAGGCATGATCTGCCTGACTGAAATCCATGTTGGTTATCATTTAATTTTTTCTGTCCAAAAAGTCATAGATTTTCTGTCTAACTACTTATTCTTTCAAATATTTTAGAGATGAGATGTAAGCGACACTGGCATATAGTTTTTGGCCTCGGATCGATCTCCTCCTTTATACAGGGTGTCCGAGAATTATCTGTACAATTTTTGGCTGTTATTAAAAGTCAACCATGAAGTGTAGAAATCCCAGTGTTGTCCCATTTTACAGAGAATCTCATTAAGTTTTTTCTGATACCAAGTTTTGACAAGTTTTTTAGAAATTCCAGTGTGTCCGAACATTATCTGTACAATTTCATCTTTTAATAAAATTCTTGATAACACACGTAAAATTCTTAAACAAGATTATTTAGAATCTGTATTTTCAAAAGTTTCTTTTATTAAAGTAACGTTGTTACAAACATTCGATATGTGCACCATTAGTGATTCGCAAAACATCCAATCGATACTCCAAATGTTGCCATGTACGCTGCAGCATATCCACATCAATTCGCTCAATAGCAGCTGTGATTCTTGCTTTTAAATCATCAATGTCTGTCACCCGCGTACATTTCTAAAAATCTTGTCAAAACGTGGTATCAGAAAAAACTTAATGAGTTTCTCTGTAAAATGGGACAACACTGGGATTTCTACACTTCATGGTTGACTTTTAATAACAGCCAAAAATTGTACAGATAATTCTCGGACACCCTGTATATTGGGACTATGTTCGCGCTCTTCAGGATGCCCGGTA
This sequence comes from Bathynomus jamesi, assembly GCA_023014485.1. Classification (NCBI taxonomy): domain Eukaryota; kingdom Metazoa; phylum Arthropoda; class Malacostraca; order Isopoda; family Cirolanidae; genus Bathynomus; species Bathynomus jamesi. The sequence continues at coordinate 100,445 of JAJOZX010001433.1, read as the reverse complement.
TTTCTTCCGTGTCTAGTGATCGTCTCCATATCCAATATAGGGGGGGCTCAGCAATTGTATTCTTGCAGTTTTTGATCAGTGTGGCCTTCCATTTATCCGGTCCTGCCGCTGAGTGTGTTTTTATTTTCCCTATAACTTGTGTAATATCATCTGTCGTAAAGTCGAAGTCCGTTATACTTTCCCCTTGTAGTATATATGGGCTACGTCGTGGCCAATGTCGTAACACCGCTTCCCGGAGATCAGCGAAGTTAAGCGACTTTGGGTCTGGGTAGTAGTTGGATGGGAGACAGTCCTCCACGCCCAGATTATGTAGCGACCCGTGGTTCGGATCCCACGTAAAGCTGTAGGTCCTCTCCGTCATATGACTTTAGATGTTTCGAAGGAGGTTAAACAACCCCAATAAGAAGAAGAATATATATATATATATATATATTTTTTTAATTGGGGTCGTATACACACACACACACACACACACACACACACACACACACTATTTCTTTAAAAATCGTATTTTATCATCAGAGTTACATTTATCGATACCAAACTGAGAATACATTCGGAAGTTAAAAACGAGACTGTCCCCAACAAGAAACAGTTGAAAAAAATCACGATAAAAGAAAGAACCGCGAATAATCTAAAATAAAGTGGCCGGAGAAGAAGAAAAAGAAGAAGAAGAAGAAGAAGAAGAAGAGCCTTTCATCCTATCTGAATTGCGTTCTTTTGAAATTTCAAAGAAAACTAATTTTTAAGGGGAAACGTCACGTGGCAGCCATTATCTATTACAGAGGATCTCGGAGAACGAACATTTGAGGGGGGAAATGAAGAGTTTTACCCTGAAACAAGATAATAAATGTTTAATATAGAATCCACTTTGCACACTCATTCGCATAAATATATAAAATAACACCACGAGTGTTGCTTATATTCTTGTGAATAATAAGTAAGTATAGAGCTGGGAAAGGAAGCAACCAGTATAAACATATATATATATAGTTCATTTTCGCCGTCGTCGAGAGAGAGAGAGAGAGAGAGGGTTCCAGTATTGAAGCCTTTCACTTTTTTTAACTGCTAATAAATAATATAGGTCTTTTACATATTTCTAGACGAGCGTGTATTACAAATTGCATATTACGTGAAAACAAATTCTTTTCTTTTTTAAGTTGTAATTTACAATCTCTAATTTGACGATGTTTATTAAATCTCATAAATTCGAACGTCACACTGACAAATTCAAATAAAAAACATTTCCAATTCACGAGACAAATTCATACGAGATAAATTCCTGAGATAAATAATTAATTAATAATATTTTACAAATCACTTACCACACATTCTACTTTATATTAAAAATAAAAATATTTGCTTAAGTTTTTTATTATTTACAAATAAAATTGATAACGTGGGAACAAAGTTCATTGTTGCGAGATCTCATTTTAGGTCAGTTATTGTTGTTCAAATTACTGTTTACGATGAATACAGTAGTTATAAAGAATATCAAATATTACTGATAACAGCGTTTATGGGAGAAACTAATTTATTACTAAATATGGAAAATTGATATTATTACCGAACAGACATACAAACATTACTGTAACGGACTTAAAGCAATCATTAAAAAAACAAAAGCGGATTATTATATCGTTCAAAAATTAATGAACAAAAATCCAATCCAAAAAAGCTATAGAACGCCTGAAAGAGTTTTAAAACAAATCCCTCGTCTTCCCTCACAAAAGGCGGAAATTCTTACAGTGACCTCAAAGACATAGCCAATTCATTAAACAACATCTTTGAAAATATCGCCTCCAATATTGCACCCTCGATCCATGGACGTACCTAAACTATTTGGCACCCGGGGCAGATCCTTCCTTTGGCATCCCCCATAAATAATTTTACAATTTAAACACGCAGAAAAATATATTATGTTCGCGAGTAGATTTTTAAACAGTACGGTACTTGTCATAAACAAATTGGAAATAAGAAAAATGCAGGGCATTAAAAATTCAGTGAACAGGTAACACTGCATTTTATTTTATACAAAAAACACAGGAAATCCAGTCTCAACGCTCAGCCTATTCTTCAAAGGTAAATAGAGAGGATTCACAGTCTCTGCTTTCGAGCCTTAATTTCTGCAAATTGACCAATGACCTCATCAAAATTCACCTTCTTTGCATATTCATGTTCAATTGAAAGTAAAGCCAGATTTGTCAATCTTGTCTGACTCATGGTCGAGCGAAAGAAATTTTTTATCAATTTCAATTTGGAAAAACTTCTTTCACTTGAAGCAATAGACACACAGACAGTCAAAAAGAATCTCAAACACAGTGACAAGCTTGGCAAAGATTCACAAAAATCCCATTTCACAATAAACTCCAGAAACTGCAATGCTGTCCATTTCTTTGCCTCTTCAACGCTGATTTTGGCAGCTTCCAAATGCCTCCGAAGTCGTCCAATTTCCACACTGATGTCTTCATCAGAGAATTCATCGAAAATCTGAGTCAAATTTGGAATATACTTCCGAAATTCTTCTTCTGTTGCAACAACCAAAGTGTTTGGCTGAATAACAGCGAAGATTGACAGAATTTGATCCATTATGGGCACCGTTAACCAAAAAGTTAACTTCGATAACGATAATCCGTTAACCCCAATTTTTAACTCCGATAACGATAATCCGATAATTTTACTACAAAGTTAACGGAAGTTAACGATAATCCGTTAACGATAACTATTTCTTTACTAACATTTAAAAAAATCAAGGAAAAAAGCTTTAAAACCCATAGAAAATGTTTATTTATGCAAAATCCAACAATAAATAGGTATTTAACTGTATTTTTATCAAGTTTTGCAACTTTTTTGCTTAATAACTTTTTTTTTTAATTTTTAATAAAAAATGTACTGATTACACGTTTTGAAACCCTTGTAACCACTAACCATTAACTAAATTTTAATTTACCAGAGAATTATTATGGCGGGAACTGAAAGTTAAAATTAAATTTTAGGCACATTTATTAAAGACTATGACACAATGTGCTGGTTGCCCTTCAGAAAGACCAACTTCTCAAAGTTAGGCCCAACTGCCAGTCTTGACCTCTTGGGCCTCAGGATGTCCTTGCCGAGAGAGAAGAGCCGTTCCACTGCGGCAGAGGACGGAATTGGCAGACTGAAGTTATGGCGGTTTGAATTCATTCGCGGAGCGGTGATCTTCCGTGAATGACTCCTCGCAGTTAACGTGTTAACGGACTTTAACAGACTAAATATCGAGTTATCGGAAGTTAACTGGTCCGATAACGATAAATGGAAATTAACTTCCGTTAATAGTCCGTTAAAAAAAGTTAACTTCGTTAATTAACTGTTATCGCATTAACGCTTTAGTGCCCAACACTGCTTAGAACGAATCTCCAATTCTTGATGAAAGCGATCAAGACATTCAAATATAGCCCTTTTTACTTCCTTTGGCAATGTGAGACCAGCATCCTTTGCCATTTCTCCTGGCATCCTTTTTTGGAGCTTTACTCTCCCTCTTCTCTCCATAGAAATGTCCATTTCCTCACATTTTGTAGTTGCATAATGAATGGCTCTCTCCACAATTTCATTGTAATAGTTTGAACATTTTTTTTTTTTTCTTACTTTGGCGAATTTTTCATTTGGTTTGAAAACTTGTACTGGTATTTCAACTCTTCCAATGGCACCCCCCCTCCTGGCTGTCACCCGGGGCGGACCGCCCCCCTCGCACCCCCTTAGTACGCCACTGCCTCGATCCCAATTACAGACACTCGCTACCGACAATACATGCCATAACCAAATCCAAACTCATTTTTCTTTGATTCATTCCTACCAAATGATAGATATCTCTCTATCAATAAAAAACATAAAAAATAAAGATTCTGACATCAATACGATCCCAGTAGAACTATACAAATTAGTATCCAATGACATTGCAATACTATTCACTAAGCTAATGAATGAATCAGTAAAACTAGGAATATTCCCTGACAATCTAATTCTAAAGGAAGCCAGAGTATGCCCTGTATTTACTCGTAAGTCAAGAAACCCAAACACCCCATCCAATTATCGCCCCATTTCCGTATTTCCAACTTTAAGTAAAGTATTTGAAAAAAATTCGTGTACAATAAACTTACTAAATTCTTAATCAAATACGATATTTTAACTAAAACATAATTTGGGTTTAGAGGTGGACACGCAACGGAAGATGCCATAAACACGTTATAAGAAAATGTGTATCAGAACTTAAACAGCAAAAGACACTGCCTTGATCTTCCTCGACTTGTCAAAAGCATTTGATACACTTTCGCATGAAATCTTATTGAATAAACTTCACATATACGGGATAAGCCTAGACTGATTTAAATCATATCTGTCAAATCGTTATCAGTACATCAGATTAAAAGATAATTTCTCCGACAAGGCAATACTAACTAGTGTTGAAAAATAATCGAAACTTTACAAACCGGTTTTTAATCGATCTGTTTTTTGAAAACCGGTTTTAACCGGTTATGACCGAAAAGTACAGTAATTTTTAAAAGCCACAATTGAAAGGTACTGACTTTAACTCTTAACAAGCATAGCTTATCGCCTATTTTTTGGTCAAAAGAATGCAAAAATGCAGCATCATATGTATGCATAATAATTTAGGGTGTGCCAATTACATAGAAGTGAATTTTTAATTTTATTTTTTTTAAACGACCAGGGTATATTATTGTTCAATTTAATGTAGAAATGCAACACAAAAAAATTGAAGGAGCTGCATCAATATTTAGGACTTGCTCAACAGCATTTAATGTTACAGTATTTAGCTATGTTTTTAGTAATTTGTCAAGTTCTGCAGATTATGTTTCTTGGTAAAGCATTCTTTCTTATATAAGTATTTCACATAAGTGGAGTTATAGAGCTACTGAACAAGTATTAGTCACACATTCTCTACACGTCTGTACAGGTTTAAACGTAAACAAACAAGGAAAGCAGCTATGCACCAGTTCGCACACATGACACGTCACTCGTTGTTCTCAAGCACTGCTGGTGGGTTGTGTTAAACTGTGTTTTTCTGCTCAGCCACATACAGTAATTGTTCAGTTTTTTTGCTTTTAGTGTCTACCAAGAATGGCAATGAAAACAAGACGCTACAGTGATATTTGGTTAGTTGGTAAATGTGAAGAAAAATTTAGTGCTGCAAAGTTACCATCAAGGCGTGATGTACTAAAAGTGTTATTTAATTTTCATACTGATAAACAAATGAGTCTGAAGGAAAGTGTTAAGAAAACTGTTCGTTTAATTTTGCTGATTTGGGAAAGAGCACGTATACCTACAACAACTGAATTACATGTGCGTGAGAGAGTTGTACGTCTTCATAAAGAATGGCAACATAAATAGATCAACATCTACTGAAAGCAAGAAACGTGATATTTTTGGCGAGTCACTGAATGATTTATTTGATATTGCACACCAGGATGCCATGAGTTTGATTAAGATTGAGGAAGATCGCTTATTCTTACAAGGTCAAAGAGAAAAAGGCCGTCGTGGATCAATGATAGGAGTAGACATGAAACTTTCAAAGAAAGAAGCTAGCAGAATTGAGCGATCACTAGCATATGAAAGGCAAAAAGAGAAACAGAAATATTTGCAGGAAGCATATCATCAGCAGCAACAATTAATGAATCGATAGAATTAGAATCATCAGGAGAATCATCTGATAAAAGTGATCATGCTGATTTTGATCAAGAGATTGCTCATAAGGCTGTTTTGTCTAGGTGTTCTAACAGAGGTCGTGTTCAAGTTGTTACGCAAGAAGTTGCTGCAGCACTAGATCGAACAAAAATAAGTAGCAGAAATGCTGTTCACGTTTTCTCAGCAATGGCTTCATCTAATTTGCTCAGAGCTCCCAGAAGTGAGTTACAGATTAGCCACAGAACAATTCATCGAGCCAGAAACAAACATCGTGAATCTCTAGCAGCAGAAATTCGAGCATCTTTGATCCAAAAGTACCCCTTACTCTCCACTGGGATGGAAAAATTATGGATGATTATACTGGAGCTGTTCAGAAGACTGTAGAGCGTTTACCAATTTTAGTGTCTGGTAAAGATATTACAAAATTACTTGCTGTTCCAAAGTTCAATACTGGGAATGCTTCTGGTATTGCTGATGCTTGTCTGACAGAAATAAGAAAATGGGGACTAGAAAATAGAATAGTTGCATTGTGTTTTGACACTGCACCAACTAATACTGGATTGAAAGGTGGGGTTTGCCTTAAAATTGAAACAGAATTAGAGAAAGATCTGCTGAGTCTTGCATGCCGCCATCACATATTTGAAATTATGTTAGAGAAAGTATTTCTCTGCATGATGCTGGTAGGTCACCTAATATTGAAGTTTTTTCTCATTTCCGTGAATCTTGGCCTCATATTGATAAAACGCAGTATAAAACTCTACTATAATATAAATACTGGTAATGGTAGAAGAAGAAAGGAGAAAAGGTCTAATTGCATTTGCTCTTCAGCAGTTGCAGTCAAAACAGCTTCGGGGAGACTATCAAGAGCTCCTAGAACTCTCCATTATATTCCTTGGAGGTACTCCCTCCCAAGGCATCACTTTTCGTAAACCTGGAGCAGTACACCGAGCTCGATGGATGGCACGAGCAATTTATGCCATAAAAATGTGCCTTTTCCAAGAACAATATTCTGTTCAGCACCGTCAAACTGCAATTAGGGGATCCCGCCTCTCCTATGTCAGAATGTTAGCAGATCACTTGTTACGAGTGTCACTGTTCGTCACAACTGTGTACATTAAATATTGGTTTACATGTACGTCATCTTGTGATGCTCCAAGAAACGATCTCATGCTTCTAAAAACACTTGAAGACTACGCTGACAAAGAAGTTTCAACTGTTGCTTTGACTGCATTCTCACGACATTTGTGGTATTTATCTGAGATATCAGTAGGTCTAAGTTTTTTTGACAATAAAGTATCCCATGAAGAGAAGAGAAACATGATTTATAACATGAGAGTGCAACAAGGTTCCGAAGAGCCTCCAAAGAGATTCCCCCTATAAAAAATTTTTCTTCATGTTCATTGGCTGACTTTGTGACAAAATCAACTAAAAACTTCTTTAGTATTTTGGGAATTGATGAAACCTTTCTCGGTAAAGACCCCGCAGACTGGTCCAGTGATGCAACCTACAATGAAGCTCAAGCAATTGTGTCATCTCTTAGAGTAACAAATGATTTGGCAGAACGAGGAGTTGCTCTCATGCAATCCTTCAATGAAAGCCTTACTCGTGACGAGGAACAGAAACAGTTCCTTCTTCAAGTGGTTGAGTATCATCGAAAGAAGTTTGATGAGGCTGTCAAAAATGTTGATTAAAGCTAAGTGTTAATGTTATTGAAAGTAAATGTTTGTTAATTAAAGGTAAATAAAATTAAAGATAAATTTTTATGTTAATTGAAAGTAAATGTTTATGTTAATTAAAGGTAAATAAAATTAAAGGTAAATTTTTATGTAATTGAAAGTAAATGTTTATGTTAATTAAAGGTAAATTTTTATGTTAATTGAAAGTAAATGTTTATGTTAATTAAAGGTAAATAAAATTAAAGGTAAATTTTTATGTAATTGAAAGTAAATGTTTATGTTAATTAAAGGTAAATTTTTATGTTAATTGGAAGTAAATGTTTTGTTAATTAAAGGTAAATATATTTAAAGTTCAACATCTTTGAGCAAGTCCTAAATACTGTTCAATTTTGATAAGATTTTGTACATTATGTTTTTGCACTGAATACAAAAAATTACATCCTGGTCGTTACAAAATTTTGAAGTTGCAATTTTAGGCACACCCTAATGCATATGAATAAGAAAATGACAACTTTGACATATTTTATTTTAGCCAAAATAATACATTATTCAAACAATTTAGATTTGAAATAATTTTTTAAAATAAAACATCTATACTTAGAAAGAAATAAACTTCTTTTTGTAAAAAAATTATAAAGAATAAAAATAAAATTTCTCTCTATTTTGAAAAAACATTGAAATAAAATTTTTTAAAAAAAAAAACTTTACCTAGAAAACAGAAAATGACTCTTCGTGTAAGAAAAAATATATAAATTAATTTAGATTTTATCCCTATTTTGGAAATGACATCTTAAGAAACAAAGGGCATTAAGGGTCTTATACTGCGAATAGGGCTTTAGTCGACTGACTCTACACTACAGCCTACATGATGAAACAAACTGAAGATCGAGTTGCCAGATAGGCAAAAATTATACTGAAGAGCAGTTGCCAGTTTGTCACAATTTAACTTAATATGTAATGTATTCGAAATTATTTTTTGTGCGCTGTAGCGCGTAGCTGCACGTTCGCGCAAGTTTGAGCCAAATAAAAATCAATCGATAAAATCGGTTTTTTCTTTCGGTTTTCGATTTTAGGGGAATTTACAAACCCGTTTCAACACTAATACTAACTAGTGGAGTCCCACAAGGACCTATTCTTGGACCATTACTATTTCTAATTCACGTCAACGATTTTCATCTCAAAACCATATCAAATTGCGTACAATACGCGGATGATACCACACTTACTTCTCATCATAACTCAAGACTTTCTGATTAATGAAACGAACAGCAAATTAGAAAACGTGTATAAATGGATGTGTGCTGATAATCTTTTACTGAACTGACAAAGTCACCTTACGTGGTTATTACCACAAGACATTAATACAAACTGTTAAATAAAGGGTAAATTAAGGTAATGTACTTGGCATTAATTTAGACGAAAAACTAAATTTCCAGTCATGTACAACATATCAAATCCAAAATATCAAGACTTCTCTTCATATTAATTAAACTAAAAAAAGACCTTCCTCTAAACCCATTCCTTCTTACCCTTATATTACTCCTTCATCCATCCACATTATTATATTGAGTTACACCATGGGGCAACTCAAAGAAATATAATTATAATTCATAATTCATAAAAAAATGTCTGCGAACTCTCTCTCGATAATGATAACAGACAAAGTAACACTTCCCTAATGTTTAAAGAGCTAAATATTTTAAAATTTTATAAATTCAATGTTGTCGTTAGTATGTTCAAAGTTATCAATAAAAAACAATGTACATCACCCATTCAAAGAACAATCATCCCTATCAAATACTGTACATCATCGTTATAACACCAGATTGGCCAGGGATTTTATACACAAACCTAACTATACAATAGAAAGTGCAGGAAATGCGTTCTCTTTCAAAGGAGCGGATATATGGAATGCAATTTCCATAAATATCAGGCAGGCTTCATCACTAAATGTACGAGTATTTCACAAATTTAAGGAGAGCACGCAGTACCAGACTTTCTACACTTTCTCATTCCTTTTCTGTCCAACTATCTAATGCAAGCGTTGGTTAATCGGTATTTTCAGTCTTTCATCTACTCAACCGGTCAACTCTTGAACAACCTTCCTCAATCCATCTTTCCTCCTGTCTACGACCTCCAATCTTTCAAACGCAGAGTGTCTTGGCATCTCGAGAACCCGGGACCTTGATTTTGGCTCTCTTCTTCTTCTAGGGGAGGGGCGCTTTTTGAGGGCATTTGCCCTTGGCCCCTCCTTTCTACATAAAAAAATTATTATTATTTTTTTTTTTTTTACCATTATTACTATTACTTGCCACTTTACTTTTTTATGTAATAATAAACTAAATGCCATTAATTTTGCCTTAAAAGCCTCCATGCTTCCAAAGTCATATTCAGATTAGAGTTCTGTGAATATATTAATGTCATAACAAATATCTAAAAATTGTAAAATTGTCACTTCTATTCTTTCATAAATAAAGATTTCTGAATTTGAATTATTCTGTATATACTCATAGATGCTGTGCAGGACGTGTGTGTGTGTGGTGTGTGTGTGTGGGTGTGCCTCGTAGCAGTTCCGTGCGTTGGTCTCAGTACTTGTAGGTTATCTCCCCCGCCCCCCACGCTTGATTTGTCATCGTGGCAATAGCAGGCACGCAGAACAATCAAACGAGCATTTCGTTCTAGAATGTTTGATGCACATTGGTTGTTGATTTGTTATACAACTTATATTAACTTTGGATCACCTGAAGATCAGGGTCCCCAGCCTTCTTTAGTTAGCCTTATAACGCTAACAAAAATATCACGACCTAACCTAACCAATCATTAGGTCAACTGTACGCCCTTGATGATTGGTTAGGTTAGGTCGTGATATTTTCGTTAGTTAGCCTTATAAAGCTAACTAAAAAAGGCTGGGGGCCCTGATCTTCGGGTGATCCTTAACTTTATAATGGCGATCCTTCAGAATCCGGCCATAAATTAGTTTAAAAAATAAATCGTATCAATAATTATTAAATGAGCCAAATTATATATTTAATAGTATCTATTTCAGTAGATATTACCAATCCTTTGCACCATTTAAGGGTCAATCCCAGAATACGCACCTGATGTACCTCAATCCCAGATGAAGCACCTGCGTTCAACCTCAATCCCAGAATAGGCACCTTGCAAGGAATTAAATAAAAAAAACCTGATGATTACAAAATTTATTGTTTATACAAAGTTTATTACAAATGTAATAAAGGCAAAGTTATAAAAGGTTTAAAGTGGTTTAATGAATAAAGAAAAATTTTAGATGTTATAAATTCCTGCAATATGAGCCCGAATGTTTCTGAATCCATCTGAAGCAAATCTATCTTGCCACATAAATTGGTATAGATATAGGTTAGGTTAGGTTAGGTTAGGTTAGGTTAGGTTAGAGTTGATTTTTTCAAATATTGATAAAAACAATGAAATTATATCTCTAAAAACTGTTTATATTTTTTTCTCCTCAATCCCAGATTAAGCACCTGTGTTTTGCCTCAATCCCAGATTAAGCACCTAAAATGATTTCAGGTGCCTATTCTGGGATTGATCCCAATTTAATTATTGCTTTTTCAGCCAAAATGAATTTACTGCGACTTCATGCTATTTGCCACGATGACAAATCAAGCGTGGGGGGAAGATAACCTACAAGTACCTTGGTCTCTTCACAGAAAGGTCAAACTGGTGGCCCCACCATATATTGTATAATATATATAGGCAGTTTTACCTTATCGGGCCAAGAATTCAGTTACAGAATAGGAAATTAAATCGTAGCAACTATTTTGGGTCTTTTCCGTTTGGGGGCTAGCAGCGAATTTTAATGAAAATCGGTATACTAATGTAGTTTTGGTCACTGATTTCAAAAATAAGTTTATTTTTCATTTCTCCAAAAAAAGAAAGATGTTAGAGCACTTTAAATAATTAATATGTGTTTTAACTAGCTTAAACTAGTTACAGAGGATTGTGTTAAATTTAGCCAGAGTCACAAACTGCTACTCTTTATGAAAAAGTGCTCGAAGTGTGGGAAAGTGTGTTCCTTTGATAAAAATACACAGTTCTTTCGCTGCCAAACGGTAAAAAGTACAACTTTAAATTATCCTTAACGAAGAATACGTTTTTTGAAGGATCCCGGCAGATCTGTAAAAGTAGCAAAAAAAAATTAAGAATTAATGCCCAGTTAGGTCAATTGAATGCCAGGTTAGGTCAATTGAATGCCCGGTTAGGTCAACTGTACGCCCTTGACGATTGGTTAGGTTAAGTCATGATATTTTCGTTAAAAACACATTAATTATTTAAAGTGCTCTAACATGTTTGTTTTTCATTTCTCCAAAAAAAAAAAGAGTTATTTTTGAAATCAGTGACCAAAACTACATTAGTATGCCGATTTTCATTAAAATTCGCTGCTAGCCCCCAAACGGAAAAGATCCACTATTTTATATATATATATATATGGGATGAATTTCACAGTTAAACACGTGGGTTTGCAGCATATATATATATATAGATATATATATATATATATATATATATATATATATATATATATATATATGATGAATAAAACCACGAAGGAAAAGAAACACAAAGGGGTGCTCAAGCGCTTTCGTCTAATGACATCCTCAGGAACACTGGAGTGAAAGGACAGATCAAGGCAATATATAGGTTACAAAAATAAACATACATACATACATATTCACATATATATACATATATATATATATACATATATATATATATATATAAATATATACATATATATAGTAAGCATAGAAAAAATTGTGGGAGGAGCCAACATTTATATGGTCAAAGAAGAATAAAGAAATAAAAATAAATATAAATATAAATTGAGAAAAAATTAATTACAAAATAGTGCCTTAGTGATATATATGTCACAGCCTAAATAATCATAAAGAAATAAACAGGCAAATAAAAAAAAACCATAAATACATATACATACATATATATTATATAATAACATATATATACACATATATATATATATATATATATATATATAAAGACACTTTTAGCACTTTGGCCGACCTTCCATATAAATTCAAATGGCTTTTTTATGGAACAGGTCACAAAAGAATAAAGAAATAAAAATAAATATAAATATTGTAAGTGGAGTCTACCAATTCAAGCTCAAGAGGGAGGTTTTACAATCGATTTAATAGATGCTGCCAAATTGATATATATGTCACATTATTAAAAATAAAAATTGAAAGATAAATTTTAAGAGAGGCACACCAATTTATAAGGGAAAAATTACCACATATGCATATTATAGTCACAAACGAATACAAAAATACAAGTAAATATAAATTGGAAAACAAAATGATCCCTAGATGATATATAAAGAACAATAAAATATATATACAACATATTTACGGTATATATACGAAATATAAACGCAATATATACAGAATATATATATATATATATATATATGCATAAGGGAAAAAAAATTACCAAATTTGTTTTTATAATTATTGTCTGAGAAAACGGTAGGTCGCAAACGAATAAAGAAATAAAAATAAATATAACTTGAAAAAATTACAAATAATACACGTACACATATATACCCGCATACCCAAATATATATACATATACACACATATATACAAACACACACACACCAAATTTGTTTTTATAATTATTGTCTGAGAAAACGGTAGGTCGCAAAAGAATAAAGAAATAAAAATAAATATAACTTGAAAAAATTACAAATAATACACGTACACATATATACCCGCATACCCAAATATATATACATATACACACATATATAAACACACACACACACACACAATATATATATATATATATATACAAGCTTGACCTTCACGAAATGAGAAATCATCCCGCAGAACCTTTGTGAGGTTGTAAGGTAAGGTAAGGTACATACACATATACATATATATATATATATATTTAACTGCATACATACATACATACATACATATACACACATACATACATACATATACACACATATACATACAAACACATTTAACTGCAATGACCACACACATACGCACATACACATACATACATACACATACACTCATACAGCAAAAAATTGAAAAATAAAATTGTAAGGGAAACAACAGACAAAAACAAATTTTTTACCAAAGATTTAACAACCTGCCCTTTTTGTTTAAATCCATTCTGAAGGAATTCAGAGCAACGGGATCAAGTTGAAACAGACCTTTACTCATGTTAAGGTTATTTGTAAGTTGAATTATAGCCGACTCAAGAATATTTCTATTAACAATGTTGCTAGAGTGAAACAAAACTGAAACATTATTCCAATCAATACAATGGGATAACTCTGACAAATGGACAAAAAGGGCACTGGACAACTGTCCCGTTCTAACGGAATATTGATGCTGTTTTACACGCGTTTGCAAATCCTTTCCCGTCTGACCTATGTAAAAGGAATCACATTGCTTACACCCAATTTTATAGATAATGCCTAAATTTTGGTAGGGCTATTTTTTACTATGATGTTTTTCACAATATTGTTATATGAAAAAACTACACTGATCCCGTTGCTCTGAATTCCTTCAGAATGGATTTAAACAAAAAGGGCAGGTTGTTAAATCTTTGGTAAAAATTTGTTTTTGTCTGTTGTTTCCCTTACAATTTTATTTTTCAATTTTTTGCTGTATGAGTGTATGTGTATGTATGTATGTGTATGTGCGTATGTGTGTGGTCATTGCAGTTAAATGTGTTTGTATGTATATGTGTGTATATGTATGTATGTATGTGTGTATATGTATGTATGTATGTATGTATGCAGTTAAATATATATAATATATATGTATATGTGTATGTACCTTACCTTACCTTACAACCTCACAAAGGTTCTGCGGGATGATTTCTCATTTCGTGAAGGTCAAGCTTGTATATATATATATATATATATGTGTGTGTGTGTGTGTGTGTTTGTATATATGTGTGTATATGTATATATATATTTGGGTATGCGGGTATATATGTGTACGTGTATTATTTGTAATTTTTTCAAGTTATATTTATTTTTATTTCTTTATTCTTTTGCGACCTACCGTTTTCTCAGACAATAATTATAAAAACAAATTTGGTGTGTGTGTGTTGTATATATGTGTGTATATGTATATATATATTTGGGTATGCGGGTATATATGTGTACGTGTATTATTTGTAATTTTTTCAAGTTATATTTATTTTTATTTCTTTATTCGTTTGCGACCTACCGTTTTCTCAGACAATAATTATAAAAACAAATTTGGTAATTTTTTTTCCCTTATGCATATATATATATATATATATATTCTGTATATATTGCGTTTATATTTCGTATATATACCGTAAATATGTTGTATATATATTTTATTGTTCTTTATATATCATCTAGGGATCATTTTGTTTTCCAATTTATATTTACTTGTATTTTTGTATTCGTTTGTGACTATAATATGCATATGTGGTAATTTTTCCCTTATAAATTGGTGTGCCTCTCTTAAAATTTATCTTTCAATTTTTATTTTTTAATAATGTGACATATATATCAATTTGGCAGCATCTATTAAATCGATTGTAAACCTCCCTCTTGAGCTTGAATTGGTAGACTCCACTTACAATATTTATATTTATTTTTATTTCTTTATTCTTTTGTGACCTGTTCCAAAAAAGCCATTTGAATTTATATGGAAGGTCGGCCAAAGTGCTAAAAGTGTCTTTATATAATTATATTATATATATATATATATGTGTATATATATGTATATATATATATATATATGTATGTATATGTATTTATGGTTTTTTTTATTTGCCTGTTTATTTCTTTATGATTATTTAGGCTGTGACATATATATCACTAAGGCACTATTTTGTAATTAATTTTTTCTCAATTTATATTTATATTTATTTTTATTTCTTTATTCTTCTTTGACCATATAAATGTTGGCTCCTCCCACAATTTTTTCTATGCTTACTATATATATGTATATATTTATATATATATATATATATGTATATATATATATATGTATATATATGTGAATATGTATGTATGTATGTTTATTTTTGTAACCTATATATTGCCTTGATCTGTCCTTTCACTCCAGTGTTCCTGAGGATGTCATTAGACGAAAGCGCTTGAGCACCCCTTTGTGTTTCTTTTTCCTTCGTGGTTTTATTCATCATAAATACTTTTCACGTGTCACTTTCGTGAATAATTTTTCATATATATATATATATTACGTCCCGTCGAGATCTGAAAAGGTAATGAAGGAAAAAATAAATTTTATTTTTAAAAAATTCTTTTGAAACGACACATATTTCATCAAATGTGAGAGAACATCACTCCATACAATTCTTAAAAGTCAGTTTACCGAGGAAAATGTTTTCCCCTGATGATTATTCTAAACATTATGACAATTTTTTTTACAGCAAAAAGCCAGCATGTCTTCAGGACCTTAAAGACTACATTTGTGAAGAATTCCAGCTCTTAAGCAATGATAAGGAACTATGTAAAGCAATTTGCCGGTAAACCGTTGACAGATACAAGATGTGCATCGAACAACATGGACGACATTTTGAACAGTTATTGTAACCAAAACTATTCTCGTTTTGTAAATATGTTTCAGAAATTTTTTTTCTTTGTTTTCTCATGTTTTGTAAATATATTTATGAAACAAGTTTTTTCTTTGTAGTAAACTCACCTTAGGAGAATATTTTCTTCGGTAAACTGACTTTTGGGACACCCGGTATTTTTCGCAACCTCAAATCCATAACTCTAAATTTAAATAAGGAAACAGCCAGGAAATTCATTTACCCCACGATGTCCGGGTGAGTGAGCCTCGAGGGTCACCTTTAACCCAAGCAATAATAGGGTAAACGGCTAATTCAACCTAAGGATCAGCGGGCGGGGGCGAATCAGAGCCTTACCGCAACCTCAAAATGCTTCGGTATTCTTTATAAAAAAATATTGAGTACACGAGTTGCAGACTCGGAGGAGGAGATTGTAGACACCAATCGACCAGAGAAGTACTCCAAGGTGGACGTTAGGCAGGAGACAGGGAGTGTTGGAACTTCCGTTTCTCCTGCCACTGTCGTCTTTTGCTGATCTTTTTCCGTGTTTCATCTACCTTGTCCAGCATGCTCTCAAATACATACGCTTCTCCCTCTATTCCTCACTACACATACATGCATCTTACACACTACACATTCTTTTGAAAATTAAACAAAAAAAATTTGTATAGTTTTTAACAGCCTAAGAGACCTTTATTTCGATTCTCTCCTTTTTCTTCCATGGGGTGGGGCGGCATTTTTGCAGGCATCCGCCCTTCACCCCTCCTTCCTGCATGGAAAAAACAAATTTATTGCAGTACAAAAAGAGCCCCATACCCTGTTCAAAAAAGCTGAATGATCACCCTCCCCATATATCACACTAAAGAACATACATAATCTTAGTGTAAATTAACTTGGCTGAATTGACAACAGCAGAATACTTTTTCACCTGAACATTTTCTCTGCACAGAAGAAGATCCGACAATTTGTTAACGAATTTAATGTGAAAATTACGTCTTAAGTCATTATCGAGTAAGAAGGGAAGATACCTAAATGATTTCACGAGCTTTATTACTTTAGAATTAACGACACATTTTGTAATTTGTAAAGAGAGATTGTATGGAAACAACGTCACTCTGATTGGGAGATGATAAAGCAAACTGTTTAAAGGCAAATTGAATCAAAATTTATTTGCGGAAAAGTAACTTTCATAAAACATAGAGTAACAATAACAAACTAAAACCAGAAATATAACTAAAAAATTAACAGTATTGGAGTTACAGACAAAAATTTTCACACCATGGAGTCCACTGTTTGGAAAACATACAACAGAACCGATGAATAGTTTGAATAATTGGGTATTCTGAGATGCGATTTATCTTTTCTTAGACGGGTTACCTCTGGAAAATCGAGATATTGTGGTTAGCAAACATTTGCGAAGCTGAGCATCGTAGAGTTCTTTTGCGGCATTTCAACCCATTCCAGCCCAACGGGTCGACATGTACCCGCAATAGTGTTATCTTTTTTCTAATTCGTAAATAAATCGGGCGGGAAAGAGTTAAAGAATTAGATTTAAACCAAATGTGTATATACAGTAGGTTTCTGGAACCTGTTCGTAATTAGCCCATAAATAGGGCAAAAAGTACAAAAATGAGTACTGAGCTTCCCCTGTAGAAAATCTGAAGTTCCTTATAATTACCATTTCCTTTAGCGCAGAAACTTCGACAGTGTTTTCTTATTTAATACTTAAATTCTTGTACTCGCTATACGCTGGCTAACCTCTCATTTTGAAAATAGTATAACCCAACTGCTTTCAACTTTAGGATAAGAATACATAACCTTGGCATTCGTAATAATGAAATCAATATCATCGTTCTGTCAATATAGCTCACAATTATTTTGTAAAATGATCTAGGCCTTTAACCGAAGATCTTATTAAATATCACATCATTGGTACAGACTAAATTATTTACCCTTATATATGTATACAACATTCTACTGTGGTCTCGTTAAATGAAGTAATTAAGGCATCAATATACGCATTAAAAAGCAAAGGAGAGAGCATGTGGAACGTCGTCTAACTCCGCATGAGGCATGAGAAACCATAACACTTGGACAATATACTGTTCGATTATCTCACCGTAAAAATTTGATGAGCACACCAAAATTTCAACATACTTAATACATATAATGGAACATTCCTTTCTTTGGATTCTGTATATAAAATATTGTGAGTCAGTCTATAATATGCCTTGCTTATTTCCAAGAAACAACTATGAATAGTTGAATTACTATCAGCGTATTTAAATACAATTTCCTCCAGTACACAAATACACGAGTCTGTTAAGACAGATTTTTCAAAACCAATCTGATTAAATGTCCATAAATAATGACTTAGTCGAAATACCAAAACTTTTTCTAGCAATTTTGGGAAGCAAGAGTAGGCAGCAGTAATAGGTCTGTAATTATCCTTAGATAGAATGTCACCATATTTATTTTTAACAAAGGGCGTGACATACAGTGAGTCTACGTACCCTCATAAACTCTGTATGAATATAACTATGATCAAACATGGCTGAGAAAAACAGTGAAAATATGAAGATTCACCACATCATTAGCATACTTTTAACGCTCATTTGGTAAGTTATTTATACTTGGGGAAAAGCCTGCCTTTAACTGTTTAATCAGGCTCTTAATTTCAGGTGATAAAGTCCAGGTATTTTCATTAGGCCCGCCTAATGGCGTTCCATTACACCCTACATTAAGATTAACTTTTCCCAAGATATTAAGAATGAATCGTGTTTTTTTCATAACTTAGTAACATCTGCTTCCCCAGACACCCCATCAGTTGTTGATGGGGGAGGCATTCTTGGCACCTTTTTCCTTAACATATTTCCAAATTTTTTTTATCAATATTTAAGTTAATCTCAAAGGCTTAAATCTTAAAATTCGAATACAATCTTCGTCGAGTCCTCACACTTTTGTTCATATAATAATGATACACCATCAATAATCTTAGTTCACATGTATCTTAAATATATCATATAGACAGAATCGAAAGAGTTCAAAGACTAGCAACTAAGATGATTCCGTCGCTTAGGTCAAAGTCGTACGAGAATAGGCTTGAGGAGTTAAAATTGACTACACTCGAGACTAGAAGGATAAGGGTGATCTAATTCAGGTTTTTAATATTATGAATGGGTTCGATAACGTAACTAGAGCTTTTTCGAAATAGCACAATATAGTAGAACTAGAAATAACGGGTGTAAGTAAGCTGACAAGTAGAAGGTTCGAGACAGCAACTGCCAAAAACTTTTTACGCATAGAATAGTAAATAGCTAGAATAGTTTGCCGGTAGAAGTAATTAGTAGCACGTCTATAAACATGTTTAAAAATCGATTAGACGCATATATTGATAAATTGAGTATAGTTTAAGGTAGTAAAATTAATTAAGGTTTTTGTGGTTCGGAACCCACGTGAAATTGTAGGTCCCCTCTGCCACTACGGAGGACATGCGCAATACACAATTACAAACACAGTTAGGTAGACCAGCCATGAGTGGATCCTAGGGTCTTTGTTGGTCTGAAACATTATAACATATGAGAAGGGATCACAAATATTGTATCACCAATGCACATTATCAACTTCAAATCGAGAATTTAGCAATTAATGTCATTAAAAGTATATAAATTAAAGAATAATGGTCCCAACACACTACCGTGCGATATACACAAGATGGATAATAACAAAGTAGAATTACTAGATTTAATACAATATCAAAGGTTACATCTCCTTTTGTCATATCTTTGTGGCTTAACTAAAATAATGTAAAGATCAATACAGTCCAGTGCAAATAAAAACTGCAGCACACAAGCCTTCGGTGTGGGATCGATATAATCCATGCAGATATAAAGCAATGCAGCTTGGCGAGCGTCTAAGTTCGAGGGAACCCGTATACAATTAGTTCGTTCGAACTTATTTGTTAAAAAATAAAGTAAGGCTTTAAATATTTTATTAATCAGCGGCAAGACTTAAATGGGATGGAAATTAGTCACAGACTCGACAAACTCGCTAGATTTACGCACCCGTGCTAGTCTGGCTAATTTTAATCGTAGAAGGACAATGGGAGACCGCGAGCAAAACGACCAATGTCGGGTGTACGTAACCCCATAATGTAATTTACATTTATGGGTTGAATTCAACATTTTATCGTTAACAACAACAAAAATTAACTTGCGTAGAATAAAAGACCATTTCCAGCAAAACAAACGTACTTTTATTTTAATAGGCCATGTTGGCCTTCTAAGGTTAAATTATTAGGATATTGGCCATTTCACACAGCAAACTTATAAACAATTCAGAAATGGTCCTTAAAAAACTCAAGGCATGCAAGTTTAAGAATTTTAATTGGGAAGTCAGGCGTTTCCATTTTTATTTTTAATTTAAGACTTTTAACAAATTTTGCAGACTCAGAGGATGTGGAATGTGCAACGGAAAAAACTTGAGAAATAGAAACCAAATGAAGATGATGTAGAAGGAATGGGGAAAAATACTATAAATAGAAGTTGGAAGGCGAGAAAAATATTAATTAAACTCATTATAGTATATTACAAAATATTTGATTAACCTCATCGAGTTACCGAAGAACAAAGATTTAACGTCAGTAAAACAACTGCATAGATAGAAAACCTTTATTTCAGAACTTGGTCATATCATCTTTCGCGAGGGCAAGCGCCATAACCTGTGGTATAGACAGTGGCGTAGCGAGAGGGACAAGAGGGGGGGCACGTGTCCTGCGCGCCGGTTTTTGGGGGCGCCAAATCATCGGTCTCTCCCCCCCCCCCCCCCCCCCCCCCCCGAAAGATGAAGGCAAAATTGAATCTATGCCAAATTTGATTTTTCAAGTTTTTCATTAATTTGGTATTCAAATTTTCACGAAAACAATGATTTACGTAGTAAAATAAAATAGGTTAAAATAACCGATAATTTTATTAATCTACCTTGAAAAGAGGTGTTTAAAATAGTTAAAAATAGGGCTCAGATTGCATGAAATCGACTCTTCGTAGTCAAAATTTTCCCGGGAGGGCCCCCGGACCCCCCCTCCTTAGCATCTAACTCCGGCAGCCCTCGAGATGGGGGCGCCATTCTCTACCCTTGCCCCCGGGCGCCACGAATCCTCGTTACGCCACTGGGTATAGAATCAACATGGTTCTGAGTAACGCCACACAAAGGAAAATGCTGGGGTTGGAAGATTAATCTAGTCAGGTCAACAATTAACTCAAAAGTGAACTTTGAGTTGATTGACTCAAAAAAGCCGCAACTAGTCATTAAAGTCGGAAGTTTAATTTTTACGGCTGTTCGTGACGAAACCTCAGTAAAACTTTACAATCCAGACAGCGCTCCCCGAAGCCCGTATGCCATGCCCACTAGGGCGGAGTGAAAAACTCATTTTTCGAATTTTCAAATTGGCTAGTGTGGAAAATGTGTGGAGTAGTGAGGAAATAAGCTGGTATAAATTTAAAATCATAACATTAATATCTTCAGGTGCCACAATGACCTTCAATATTGAAAAAAATTGAAAAAAGCAGATTTTAACCAATAATTACAGAAGAGTCCACGATGCACAATAGACAAGAATTTATTCACACTTGTATAAAAATAGCTCAGTCAACCTTTAAAAAAAGTTTCTATTCTCTAAAAACAGTTTTCTATAGTCAGCTCACTCAGCTGTCACGTGAGTACCTCGGTTCAGTGTAGCTGTCGCTCTCGTAGCAGGTGGGTGTTCTGTTGTTGGCGTTACTCAGATAGTCTAAACTATATTTCTTATATATTTTGCATTTCTGTATTGTGTTGCCCTAAGTTTGCCATGTACTATTAACTGAAATTAACGTATAATTGATATTAGCTCTTTCTTTTTCAGATTTGTATACTTTCAAAATGTCTCGAGTTTGTGCAAAATCAACCAGGGCCTCAACTGAGTGCCCCATGTTTGGTATGGGGGAAGATTTGTGGCACAGGAATCTTCCTACATACGAAGGAGTTTTTAAATATTACTTGTTTGTAAGAAACGATTTGAAACAGAATACTAATAAAGATCCTTCAATATCTCAAATATTAGAACAAGTTGTTGATAAATTGAAGACAATTTGGGAAAGTGCTTCCGTCCCAATTCTGTCAGACAGGCGAATTGAAACAATGTTCAGAAGCTACCACGAAAAGTATCGTGTCATTATGAAGCCATACCAAAGCAGAAAAAATTCTGAAGCTTACAAAGCAAAGATTGATATGTTCAAAAAAGAAGCACACACGAAACTTTTTGACATTGCAGCGTGCAAGTGCAAAGTACTAACACAATGTTCTTGTCCCAAAGAAAAAACGGTTCCAAAGGAAGGAGTGACGTTCCTCTTAGATCAAAGGAGTGAAAGAAAACTGTTTATTGATAGAGTAGATATTACACTCTCAAAGAAAAAAGCATCTACGTTGCTAAGAAAGCAAAAAGAAGCTGTGAGGCTCACCAAAGAATCTTCACAGGAGAAATTGCAGGATACAAATGTTGAATTATCATCATCGACATCAAATAGTGAAAGTGAATCTGGCGAAATATCAGACGATACATTTCCAGAGCCAGTTAGCTCGAAGAGAAAGCTCGAACAACCTGAAGAACAATTATTCAAGAAAAGGAAAACTACAAATCTACCTTCAGTGGCTACTGCTTGTGACAGGACTGCAGTTTAAGATCGAGCTGCAGCATTCATTGTTAGTGCAGTATTGCAAGATATTGGAGAAGTTTCTATTGACAATACATCTGAAGTAGTGGATAGGAGTAAAATCAGAAGAGAAAGACAAAAGAAGAGATCAGAAATTATGAAAGATCAAAATCAGGTCCCAATCAGAGGAATCTATTTTGATGGTCGAAAAGATTCTACACTCTTCCAAGAAAAAAAAGAGTCCAAAGTATATCAGAAGAAGGTAACAGAAGAACATATCACTTTAGTGAGAGAACCTGGTTCAGATTATTTGGGCCATTATTCTGTGAATTCTGGATCAGCTGAAGAAATATGTAAAGAAATGTTTGAGTATATTGGAAATAATGACATGAACCTGGAAAACCTTGTTGCCATTGGATGCGATGGTGCAGCAGTCAACACTGGAGAAAAGGGAGGCGTTATAAGGCTTATAGAATTGAAGCTGAAGAAGCCAGTTCAACATTTAGTGTGCCAGCTCCATGCCAATGAATTGCCATTACGCCATTTAGTTGCAAAGCTGGATGGAAAAACATCTGGCCCCCGCGGATTCACCGGTCCTATTGGCAGGGAATTAGAGAACTGTGAGAGTCTTCCTATTGTCGAGTTTGAAAGGATTGATGCTGAGGAACCAACTGTAGACTGTGAAGATCTTAGCACCGACCAAAAATATCTAATTGATATTCATCAGGCCATAACAAAGGGATATTGCTCTCCAGATCTTGCTCATCGTAGTCCAGGCAAAATGGCACATTCACGATGGCTGACTACAGCAAATCGTTTGCTTCGTCTATACGTTTCAACTGTAAGTCCATCTGAGAACCTCATGAACATTGCTTCTTTTATAATGAAGGTCTACATCCCAATGTGGTTTTCTATTAAGCAAAGTACGTCTTTTGTCAATGGCTCAAAACATGTTTTCAAAACTATTGAACTAACAAGAACACTGAATGACGAAGTAAAGGATATTGTAAACCCTGTCATACAAAGAAATGCATTTTTTGCAAATCCAGAAAATATTCTAGCATCAATGATTCATGATGACCGCAGCGCCATAAGAGAATTAGCGTGGAGGCGAATAAAGAAAGCAAGGCAAACAAACAAGGAAAAAGTTGTGAGGCGTTTCACAGTACCTGTTATTCAATTTGAAGCTACTGATTATACTGATTTAATTAATTGGCAAAAATGCATTGTCACTGAACCACCTGTGACAAGACACCTGACAGAAAATGAGATTGAAGAATTCATAGAAAACAAGAGTACCCCTCCATTCGAGAAATTCCCTTGTCATACACAAGTAGTAGAAAGAATGGTAAAATTAGCGACTGAAGCATCATCAAAAGTATTTGGATTGAACGCGCGAGATGGCTTCATAAGATCAACACTTCAGTCACGTAAAAAAATGCCATCATTCGAAAGTAAAGCTGAATATAAAGTTTAAATAAAACGTTAATAGAAAAAAACATGCGCAAGGATGAGTGGTTGGGAGGGCATGGGTGGAGCTCGACACGCAGCCACCTCCTCGTGGTGAGTTCTGGATTATTTAGATCATTAATCAAAAGAACATTGATCTAAATAAACTAAGAGCTGCGTAATTCAGTAACTATTTTGGTAATTGGAACACTTAATATATAATAATAACAAGTAAGTTTCAGTTATTGTACTAATGCAGAATATAAGAAAATCATTATATTTCACCTTTTTCGACGGCTTTGTGGCACCTGAAGATATAATTTCGCAGGACTAATATTTATGCACAGTCATTATCTACAGCACTCACATATTTTCCGCACTAGCCATATTTGAATTTCGAAAAACAGTTTAAAAACCTCATTTTCGATCCGCCCTAATGCCCACATTTTCAGATCAGCTGACGTCATGGAACGTTAACAAACTTAACATGATGTCATAACACGTCACCAAGGCGTCATGACGTCATGGCGATGTGACTGTGGTGTTCACTTATTTGAAAATGTAGCTAGATTAAAATTTTACTCAAACCTTATTTCTTCGTCCTGGTTTACATATGGTGTTTCACAATTGGTCTGCCATACTTTGGTGGGTGATTTAGTGAGGGGGGAGGTGATATCGAGTAAAAAAGTTAATACAACATTGGTGCTATTTCGAACCGTTGCGGAGCTACGGACGTTTTAAGGTGCACGGAAACTTCGTTAACCGAAACTACCACCAGTGCTGCCATCTATCGAATTACACACAAGTAGCGATTTGTTGTTTGCACATATTAAAACGTCCGTAGCTCCGCAACGGTTGGAAATAGCACCTATATTGTATTAACCTTTTTTACCCGATATCACCCCCCAAATCACCCCTCAAAGTATGGCAAACCGGTTGTGAAACACCCTAAGAAATAAAACTTTAGTAAAATTTAAGAATCCAGACAGCTAGGACACTGAGACCATAATTAATACCCTAACCAACCTAACCTAATATGACCTAATTTTACCAACTGTTCTTACCTTCTACATATCGAGTGTACACACGAGTTACCTCTTCCAGAAATGCTTGAAACTTATATAATTATTAATGTATATACTTAGGACAACCTACGTAGTATAGTGTAAGTCCCGGTACCCAAGTAGTCAAAAGCCTACCTAGGCCCACAAGCTAACTCTATGAGCTGTACGTAATTCCGATTGCTATTTTTGGTTTTGTCTAGTTGTTAAGAGACTATTAAGAGTATTTTAACAATTAATACATTATTAAGGTCTATATAATCCTCTAAGCCAGTGGTTCCCAACCTGGGGTCCCCGAAGGTAGTACTGGGGGTCCGTGAGCTTTCAATATTTCGAAAGGCTCCAATGGAAATCGTACATTTACCCACGATAAGGGCGCTCAGGCTAAAATTTCAAGTTTCCTTGATCTTGGCTGGAATTATTAATATTTTTTTAATACGCTGTATTTTAATTGCATACTCAGTTATATGTCTTTTATTTGATAGCGAAAAATGTGAAAAAAGTTAATTATTAGTTAATAAAAACAGTTTGTTGGGTAGACGGAATCTTTCAAAAACAGGGGTCCGTGGGAAAAAAAATAAAAATAAAAGGGGTCCTTGGTGGTGAAAAGGTTGGGAACCACTGATCTAAGCCTTTAGTTAATTGGGTACCTAGGCTTACACTACGCTAGGCTGTCCTAATTATAGGCCTACAACACTCACGCCGAGTAGATCAAAAACTATATTTTTCAGCATTTTTTTAGGTATTTTCATAATTTTTTAGGTATTTTTTTATTCTTTAGGTATTCACTGTTCTCAAACTGTAAATACGAAAGCAGTTCATACTCGTCCTCCAAGAATTTATACGCGTCATTTAATGTTGAGACAAACATCTTTACACGAACAAACTCAAATTACATGTCCGAAATTATGTAATATAGGAATAGCCTCAATATAATTGAATGACGTATGTGCGCATCTTTGTAATTGAAAAAAATATTCTATGACGTCATTACATCTGTTGCATCATGTGTGGGCGGAGCATCATCGACCGTCTCTGACTCTCGTCAGGATAGTAGTGTTTTTCCGAAACCCCCACTTAATAGCACAAAAAATGGACAAGCTTCAATTTTTATTTATTAGATGGACAAAATGCAAAGTAGGGGACCAAGTCAAATGCACTAGTTCCTAACGTTTTTGTTATTTAGACATCAAAGTACCTTCCAGATACTGAACACCATGCAGTCGAGATTACAGTGACGAAATGGTTAAATTTACTGTCTTAAGATGACACTGGCAGACAACGAATGATATAGTTGCATTCTCAAAGTATTATAAAATAAAATTTGTTAATTCGTAATCCCAAATAAGGGATTTAAATTACGGTTTTAAATTACAAATCTATACTATAAAAAAGTAGTCCTGTCCTTCGGTTTGTCTGGAGACACCATGTACAGTATTTACTATTAAGCGATTGTGAACATAGAAATAAATGCTCTTTGCTTTCTTTCAACTTTTTACTCAAGCTCGTTAAGCGTTTCATGGCTGCGTTCTTTTCTATAGTTTTATTGACCAAATAATTGACTCCCCAGTACTGAGGCCGAAGGCTCCAGCACCGGAGGTCTAGCTAAATGGGTCCGTAGGGCCCACTTTAGGTAGTAATTATAAAATGATCAGGAAAAAAAAAACATTTATATAGTAATTTAAAGACATTACAACAAATGCTACCACAAATGAGATACAAAATTGTTAAATATATAATAATAAATAATACTCAAATATATTTGGATCAAGTAAAGATAAGCACCCCTAACCTTTTTTAGTTAGCTTTATAAGGCTAACTAACGAAAATATCACGACCTAACCTAACCAATCGTCAAGGGCGTACAGTTGACCTAACGGTTGGTTAGGTTAAGTCGTGATATTTTCGTTAGTTAGCCTTATAAAGCTAACTAAAAAAGGTTGGAGGTGCTTATCTTTACTTGATCCATATATTTATAATAATAATAATAATAAATTTTGCATTACATTTACATATTAAAAGTGACCAGTCGGAAACGCGCAAATTATAAGTAAATGCATGAGGAATTAATGATATTTGTACCATAACTTAAATACCTTTATAACCGTGTCTTTGCTGAAAAAGTGGAGCAAGTGTAGTTTATGTCCCCCTGTGGTGCCTAGTGTAGTTTACGTTCCCGTACATTATTTTAGTGTAGTTTGCGTTCCCCAACTTTGTCCGCGTATACTTAATCAAATAAAATGTTAAAACTAACGAAAATATTACGACTTGACAAACCAATCGTCAATATATACTGTATATATAGGTTTCGAAGATGCTGATGAACCGGAAATACGACTCGTTGGCGATTCCATTGTTCGAGGGCAGCTCGAGGAATTCTGTGGGAGAAACCCTCGTCGTAGGCGCCGTTACTGCTACCCTGGTGCAAGGGTGGAGGATATAACTAATAGCGTTGACTATTTTACAGACGGAACCTCTGAGGACACACCGTATGTTATTTATGTCGGTTCTAATAACGTTTTAAATTCTAGATCGGAAGAGCTGCTGGCTAGGTACAGGGGACTTACTGGAGCCACTAAAGGAAAAACTAATAAGATTGTTTTAACAGGTATACTTCCTCGAATTATCCAACGTAGCGATTTCTACAGCAAGGCGACCTATATCAACAATAACCTAAAGTCTCTTTGCCAACAGGAAGGAGTGCATTTTGCGAATTTTTGGAACAGTTTCTACGGCAGGAGGGACTTGTTCCTCGGAGATGGACTTCATCTTAATGACGTTCGAGCTGCGCGTTTAGGAAGACTATTTCATAATACTGTCTCTTCTTTTCAGGCAGCCGTAACTCGAACGGTCCCAGTGTAATTTCCACAAATTTCCCCTGCGCTCGCGAAGGTGTCGCAATTACAAACAATTTGAAGGTTCTATCCTTAAATGCTCGTAGCCTACGAAATAAAATAAACGATTTTTTTTTCTTTAATTGCTTGTAAAGACTATGATTTAATTGCGATAAATGAATCGTGGCTTAGCACTGAAACACGTGACTTTGTAGGGGAATATCAAATTAGAGGTTATAGACTTTTTGTTAAAAACAGAATAGGTAGGCGAGGAGGTGGTGTTATGTTGTATATCAAAGATAATATTGCGAACGTTATAGAAGTAAAGCACACAATTCCAGAACCGATAGATTCGACTATAGCAGAACTTAAATTGAACGATTTCAAACTTCTTGTTGCGGTTATATATAGGCACCCTAATCAAACAGCTGATACGGACGAAGCGTTATATCGTGAACTAAAGAGAATGATAGGTAGTGAGCAGGCTTTAGGGTGCTGGTTAAGTATGCGGTCTACCTACGATTCGCCGGTCTACCTTTTAATTATAGCTTCCTATCTTGTTTACTAATTGTTTGTTTACATCCCATTGTCAATCGCCCTTGACGATTGGTTAGGTTTAGTCATGATATTTTCGTTAGTTTTAACGAAAATATCATGATTAAACCTAACCAATCGTAGGTAGACCGCACACTTAACCAGCACCGGCTTTAGTTATGGGTGACTTTAATTGCGCCAACGTGAATTACGATACAATGCAGGGAGACGCGGAAGGTAATCGTTTAGTTAATTTTCTCGAGGATAGCTTTCTTATTGAAAAGGTTGGGAACCTACGAGGTTGGACAGTATTTTAGATTTAGTAATAGCTACGGATGATAGGCTAATCACTGATCTTCAAGTAATAGAACCGTTAAGCAACAGCGATCACAATATGGTAGAATTTGTCCTCTCAGTAAGTCACTCGAAACCACCTAACTCGACTAAAATTCCTAACTTCCAGCACGCAGACTTTTGTAAATTTCGAAATAAATTGTCACACGTCAATTGGGAAAACGTAATGGGGATCTCCAACGCAAAAGTCAAAACTAATGTGGGAATCGTTTGAAACAGTATTTAGGACTATCAATGAGGAATGTGTACCGTACAAAATTAAGCATGCGAAAGTAAACAACAAGCCCTTGTGGTTTACTTCTAGAGTAGGAGACATTATAAAGAGTAGAGATAGGGCTTATAGGCTACATAAGTGCGATGAAGACAATTTGTGGTTACGAAACAACTACATATCTCAAAGGCGTGAAGCAAAAAGCGTAATAAAAAAGTCCAAGCGCGAATTGAAATCTCCATAGATCGTGACGGTAAAGAAAACCCCAAGCGATTCTTTCAATAGGTCAACAATAGAAATCCAGTAAAAAGTGTCTTAGGGCCGTTGAAAAATGTTAACGGAGAGCTAGTTTCTGAAAACAAGGAAATTGCTACCTTGCTAAACGAATTTTTTACGTCAGTTTTTACTGTAGAAGATGTATCGAATATTCCTACGGTCATAGACATAATACCTTTTGATAATGGTAATATTTTGGATAATATTCTGGTTAGTGAAGGGGAGGTAATGCGCTATATTGATAAAATGAAAATGCGTAAATCACCGGGGTCGGATTCCATATATCCCATACAACTAAAAGAATTAAAAAATAGCATTGTTGTGCCGCTAACAAAGATTTTTAATGCGTCTATTTCTGAGGGGTGCGTACCAGATAATTTCAAGTTAGGAAACGTAACACCTATCTTTAAGAAAGGCGATAAAGGTGCGGCAGGAAATTAAGGCCAATCAGTTTAACATCTGTTGTAGGTAAGCTACTGGAATCAATAATTAGGGATTGTATAGGCGAACACTTAGAATTGCATAACTTAGTTAGAAATACGCAGCACGGTTTTAGGCGAAACAAATCTTGCTTAACTAACGTTTTACAATTTTTTCAAAGCATGGTTGACGTTTACGATAGTCATCGGGCGGTTGATGTAGTTTATTTAGATTTTCAAAAAGCGTTTGACACCGTATCGCACAAAAGACTCATTGACAAAACTAAGGCTCATGGGAATCAGGGATGTAATAATAAATTGGATAGAAGAGTGTTTGCGAGGTAGGAAACAGAGGGTGGTCGTTGATGGAGCGGAGTCGTGTTGGGCTAATGTAGTGAGTGGCGTTCCTCAGGGTTCTGTATTGGGCCCCTTGCTTTTTCTTATATATATTAACGATTTAGATGTCGGCCTAGTCAGTACAGTTTCATAGTTTGCGGATGACACGAAGCTGGGTGGTAGGGCGATTAATGACGAAGATAGAGGTAAAATCCAGGAAGATCTGAATAAAATCGCAGACTGGTCAGTCACATGGCAAATGAGATTTAACGTCGATAAGTGCAAAATTTTACATATAGGTTCGCGTAACGGTAATTTTGCGTATAGTATGTCTGGGAAGGAGTTAACAAGCGTAGAGCAGGAAAAAGATTTAGGAGTTATAGTCACTGGTGATTTAAAAGTAGCGAAACAAAGTACAGCAGCGGTCAATAAAGCGAACAAAGTGTTAGGTTTTATAGCTCGGAATTTTGAGTACAAATCGCGCGATATTATACTTCCTCTTTATAAATCAATAGTTAGACCTCATTTAGAGTACGCGATCCAATTTTGGAATCCGCATATGCCATATGCGAAAAGATATAGGCAAACTCGAAAGAGTTCAAAGACGAGCAACTAAGATGATTCCGTCGCTTAGGTCTTAGTCGTACGAGGATAGGCTTAAGGAGTTAAAATTGACTACACTCGAAACTAGAAGGCTAAGGGGTGATCTAATGCAGGTTTTCAAAATTATGAATGGGTTCGATAACGTAGATAGAGATAACTTTTTCGAAATATCTCAATATAATAGGACTAGAAATAACGGGCGTAAGTTGACAAGTAGAAGGTTCGAGACAGCAGTTGCCAAAAACTTTTTTACGCATAGAATAGTAAATAGGTGGAATAGTTTGCCGGTAGAAGTAATTAGTAGCACGTCTATAAACATGTTTAAAAATCGATTAGACGCATATGTTGATAGATTGGGTATCGTTTAAGGTAGTAAAATTAAGGCTTTGTGGTTGTTCGGAACCCACGTAAAATTGTAGGTCCCCTCCGCCACCACGGAGGACATGCACAATACACAATTAAACACAGTTCGGTAGACCAGCCATGAGTGGATCCTAGGGTCTTTGTTGGTCTGAAACATTATAACATTATAACATATATATATACAGGGTGTCCCATAAGTCCGGCATCATAGGAAAAATAATAAAAAAAGGCAAAACAAAAGCTTTTATTTACAGAACGTGCTCGATGTGTCCACCATTGTTTTCAATACACAAATTCAGGCGTGATACCCAGTCAGCAAGCACACGGTGAATGATGTCAGGAGTAATGGTGTTACATGCCCAAATAATGCGCTGCCGCAAATGTTCAACGCTCCTAATTTTCTCTGCGTATACCAGCGCTTTCAAGTGGCCCCAGAGATAAAAAATCTAGTGGCGTGAGGTCCGGGCTTCTAGCTGGCCATTCCACAGGCCCTCGACGTCCTATCCAATGACCAGGGAATTGTTGGTACAGGTACAATTATGGTTTGTAGAAATAGAAAAATATGAATTTCTCCTATGATGCCGGACTTATGGGACACCCTGTATATATATATATATTGACGATTGGTTAGATTAAGTCGTAATATTTTCGTTAGTTGTAACGTTTTATTTGATGGATTCATTTAAAAAAATGTGGGATAATCTCTAGGAGCGCTCCATTTTTCAATATTAAACATACACTCATAAAACATATACCATTTGAAAGCTCACATTTTTCTGAGTCTAAAAATGTAGTAATCCAAAAGTATCAATAGCAAATAAAATGTAACTAGATTTAATTAATTGTTTGACGCGTGACGTCATTAACTACATTATAAAGGTTGGCTAAGTTATAAATCTTCAGTTTGTGTTGTAAGATGGTATTTTTGGTAATTGTTACGCTAACCTAACCTAACATGAATAGGTTATTACATTATCATTTGTATAATTTAGGTCTCGGAGGTACGGGGGCGGAGCACCCGTAAAGATCACGCATCACAAATTGATCGGTATAGGGTTTTATATTTAAACCTAGTTACTTTTTATTTGCTATTGATACTTTTGGATTACTACATTTTTAGACTCAGAAAAATGTGAGCTTTCAAATGGTATATGTTTTATGAGTGTATGTTTAATATTGAAAAATGGAGCGCTTTTAGAGATTTACCAAAATGTGTCCTAAAGATCCTAGTGTAGTTTACGTTTCCCAAATTTGACCTAGTGTAGTGTGTGTCCCCTTTTGCGTCAGGGGGACGTAAAATACACTTGCTCCGAAAAAGGTAACTTAAATGTACACTTCTTGGGAGGATTCGTGACCATATAATTATCACCGTTTAATAGTTTACATGTCATTTCCCGCAATTTACAGTATTTTTCACCAAATTTTTACACTGTAAATAACCTAATTAACACTTGACTGTCATCTTTTACAAGCTCCATTAAATCTACGGGATCAAGTAAAGATAAGCACCCCCAGCCTTCTTTAATTAGTCTTATAAGGCTAACTAACGAAAATATCACGACCTAACCTAACCCTTTTGGTTCTTTTACAAGGTTGAAATTGTAATGAACAAAATAACAAACATTAAGGATTACTTCGTTCATCAAATTTATAGCCGTGAAATTGATTTTTCTATATTTTGAAAAACAATTTTCACTTTGTGAATTTGTAACTAATATTTACTGAATTTTTACTCTATTGTCGATCAAATCTTTTCTTATAAGTGGAAAAAATAATATATCGTACAGAAATCCCAATTTATTTTTTTTATATATCTGTTGAGGTAAATGTGATAAATTGGTAATTATGCATAATTACCGGTAAATATGCATAATTGAAAATATCATGACTTAACCTAACCAATTGTCAAGGGCGTACAGTTGACCTAACCGGCATTCAATTGACCTAACCTGGCATTCAATTCAATTGACCTAACAGGGCATTCAAGGTTAAGTCAGTTGAATGCCCGGTTAGGTCAACTGTACGGTCCTTGACAATTGGTTAGGTTAAGTCATGATATTTTCAATTATGTATATTTACTGGTAATTATGCATAATTACCAATTTATCACATTTACCCCAACATATCGACCAACCAATTATTTCTGGCTTAACAAATGTGGTCCATGAAGATCAAATTCGGCTATGTAGTAAAAAAACGGTACGTCACTCGACTAATTTGTTGAAGGAAGACAAATTCTGATCCACAAAGACGAAATTCATACCTTAAAGTACACTTGCCTACTTCAGGTACACGAGTGTACCCAAAGTTATATTAAATGTTTTACATAGAGCGAAACTTTTGACGATATTTGGATGTAACCTTTTCTTTATGTGGGTGTGGATGTATCCTCTAAAATATGATACATTTCATGATAACAGCTTCAAAAATATAATCACTGTATCTGTAAGGAATTACTATGTGTACTGTCATTCACGAAATTTCACTAGTAGTCAGATTAATTTTGTGAAATAGACTACGATAATGAAGTTTATATATTAATAAATCTTAGTTACTATGTTACCAAAGGGCAGATAAATCTTGTGAAATATTTGACGGTAATAGGATACATTATTTTCGTTCACGAGTAAGGTGGTCGGGTAATATGTCAGTAAATCTTAGTTAATAGCTAAAGCACTATTATTATAGTCAGATGCACTGTTTTTCATCAAGAAGTAGAGTAGTCAGGCGATGTACTAGTAAATTTTAGTTACTACTAAAATGCACTGGCCAAATATTGTTAAATAGTTGAATGACTTTCTTCCTCGGTATGTGGTTTTGTTCATTTGACTAGCTGCAAATTTAACTTTGATTTTGAAAGAATAATTTATATATATATATCGGGTGGTCCGAAAAAAATGACGCATTTTTTAAAAATTAATATCTCAGTAACCCCCTTCCTTATCATGACAATTTTTATATGCAAGATACTTTCAAACTTCTTTTTTTGAATGCAAGAAACGGAATTCTGATATCTTTTATAGTTTTCTCGCAATTAACAAAAGTAACAACATGGGTCAAAAAAAACAAAAATCGCAATATAATATCCGTTTTTTATACGATATCATTTTTATACGATATCATGCGATATTTTTGCAAGTTATTACAAAACTCTACAGGAATGAACAAGTCAAATTGTGGATATTTTTATTTTTTAACAATTCGTCAGTACCCTTAATGATGTTGTCAGAGGAAGATCGTATTCTCATTAAAAATTGTTACTGTGAAAAAGGATGGAAGACTGGAAGGTTATTGCAAGAGTTTCCCGGCAAAAAGTGGAAAAGGCGTGCAGTGGAAAGACTCTTAAAGAAGATTCGCGAATCGGGAAGTACTGCCAGAAAACCAGGAAGCGGTAGACCTAAAACAGCTTCGGTTCCAGAAAATGTGGATTACATCAACGATAAAATCTGCTCTCAAGAAGATAAACCAGGAAGTCATTTGTCACAAAGAACAATTGCTAAACATTTGAATATTGGAAAGACTTCTGTACACCGAATAATTAAAGCACAAAAACTAAAAGCCTTCAAAAGAATAGTATCTTCTAGAAAAAGTGATACTGTTAAGGATAAAAGAAAAAAAGGTGCAGAAAGTTACTTGATAATTTCTCTGTCGTTGATATTAAAAAGATAGTCTTCACGGATGAAAAAGATTTCACTCTAGAAATTCCGCGAAACCGTCAAAATGATGTTGTCTACGGGCGTGGTAAAAAGTGTGACATTTCAATAAACAGATTGTATCATGAAACGTCAAGATTCTCCAAAAAGGTTATGATATCTGCAGGGGTCTCTTGGAATGGCAAGACAGATGTTCATTTTATTGAAACTGAAAAGACAAAGGTGAATTCTGCAAATTACATTGAACTTTTAAGAACAAAATTGTTGCCGGATTGTCGTCGCCTGTATCAAGAAATGATTTCATATTTCAACAAGATGGAGCACCGTCGCATACAAGCTACGCCACACAGTCGTTTCTGATTAGCAATACACCAAAATTAATAACGAAAAATGAGTGGCCACCACAAAGCCCAGATTGTAATCCTATGGACTACTCAATTTGGGAGTTACTAAAAGAGAAGGTTTACCGAGGTCGACGAGAAAAATTCACCGAATCAGAATTAAAAAGTAAAATACTTGAATCTTGGCAAGAAATTGGCATTAATGAAGTAAGAAGTATTATTTTTGTGTGGAAGAAAAGACTTAGATTAGTGTGTCAACAGAGTGGTGGTCCAATCGATCATTTACTGTAAATTAATTAGTTAAATTTCTGAATAAATTTTTCCTTTCTCATGATATTCGTTTTTTTGACCCATGTTGTTACTTTTGTTAATTGCGAGAAAACTATAAAAGATATCAGAATTCCGTTTCTTGCATTCAAAAAAAGAAGTTTGAAAGTATCTTGCATATAAAAATTGTCATGATAAGGAAGGGGGTTACTGAGATATTAATTTTTAAAAAATGCGTCATTTTTTTCGGACCACCCAATATATATATATATATATATATTGGTAACCTTGGTTTTGCGAAGGTCAAAATTGGGAGCTATTGAAGAATAGGGACCCCAGCCGGATCAATCCCAGAATAGGCACCTGAAATCATTTTTAGGTGCTTAATCTGGGATTGAGGCAAAACACAGGTGCTTAATCTGGGATTGAGGAGAAAAAAATATAAACAGTTTTTAGAGATATAATTTCATTGTTTTATCAATATTTGAAAAAATCAACTCTAACCTAACCTAATCTTTTGCTATATCTTCTGCTTTTTTGGTTAGTTTTAAACAGGTGTGCATACACAAAATATAGAATCTTATTGGAACAAGCATAAATCAATAATCAAAACCATGAGAGGATGTCGTCGTGAATTATTAGAAACATATCTATACCAATTTATGTGGCAAGATAGATTTGCTTCAGATGGATTCAGAAACATTCGGGTCATATTGCAGGAATTTATAATATCTAAAATTTTTCTTTATTCATTAAACCACTTTAAACCTTTTATAACTTTGCCTTTATTACATTTGTAATAAACTTTGTATAAACAATAAATTTTGTAATCATCAGGTTTTTTTTATTTAATTCCTTGCAAGGTGCCTATTCTGGGATTGAGGTTGAACGCAGGTGCTTCATCTGGGATTGAGGTACATCAGGTGCCTATTCTGGGATTGACCCCCCCAGCCTTCTTTAGTTAGCTTTATAAGGCTAACTAACGAAAATATCATGACCTAACCTAACCAATCGTCAAGGCGTACAGTTAACCTAACGATTGGTTAGGTTAGGTCGTGATATTTTCGTTAGTTAGCCTTATAAGCCTAACTAAAGAAGGCTGGGGTCCCTATTCTTCAATAGCTCCCAAAATTGTTGCTCCACCTTAGACTTACAGCTTAACGTGGAATCCGAACCACGACCCACCACGAGTGGTCAGAAATTACAAAGTCCTCGAGACCTCCCGATCAACAGCTCAAGGTACTCGCCTATCAACCAGTTATTTTCTGTATGGAAGGCTGAACATCTGGGTGAGCTGAGCGCCCCCTGCCATCGGCAGGAATCAAACCCGGGGCCGGTGGATTCGATTCGTAGTTAACGAAACTAACCACTACACCAACCATATATATATATATATATATATATACGGTATATATATATATATATATATATATATATATTATTTTGCGAAAGTAACACGTGAATGATATTTATAATGAAAATAACTACGAAGGAAAATTAAAACATGAAATAGTGCTCAAGCGCTTTCATCTAATGACATCCTCAGGAAGAGTGTTTTAATTCCCCTTCGTGGTTATTTTCATTATATATATATATATATATATACCGTATATATATATATATATATATATATATAAAAGAAAACCGCAATAACTCAGTATATACAGGGTGTCCCAGAATTAACTATCTATTTCAATGAAATCGGACAAATTTTTTAAAAACACACTTTTATTTATGTTTATCATGTTTAATATGTGTTAAAAATGTATAAATTTCTAAATTTTTTTCATAATTTTATTTTCATAATTTTTTCATTATCTGGTCCATTGAAAGACCGTCTGAAGTCATAGAATGGCAAAGAGACTCTCCAAAAGTTAACATGTGGCTTGGAATGACCAAATCCAAAATTTATGGTGCTCCATCTTGTTGAAACACAACATTATCAAGAATGCCATCATCAAGAAGCTGTGGTTCGAGAAACTGCTGAAGCATATCAAGGTAGACGGTACCTGTTACAGTTGCTTCCGCAAAGAAGAATGGGCCATAAATTTTGGATTTGGTCATTCCAAGCCACACGTTAACTTTTGGAGAGTCTCTTTGCCATTCTATGACTTCAGACGGTCTTTCATTGGACCAGATAATTAAAAAATTATGAAAATAAAATTATGAAAAAAATTTAGAAATTTATACATTTTTAACATATTAAACATGATAAACATAAATAAAAGTGTGTTTTTAAAAAATTTGTCCGATTTCATTGAAATAGATCGTTAATTCTGGGACACCCTGTATATTCCAGCTACACAGCAACATGCATCCGATCTACTAAATATTATTGCTGTGACGAGTTAATTTCAAATGTTAAATTTCATAATTTGCCATTTTGAATGGAGTGTTTGAAGAGTGGCTGATATCAAGATGGAAATTACGCTTTTCATTTAGAGGAAATTTCGTTCGCCTTTTAGTTTACCTTTTCATTAAAAGAGGTACTCATCGCCGATATTTGCTTCTCACTGAATGAACCGTTTGATTCTTGGAGGGGCACTTTTCTGTTCTATTTTAGTTAGATAAAAAGATTTTTTTTCGGGAGGGGAGGGCCTAATTAAAAGAAAAGGAAAAACAACACGCTGCATACATTAAATACAAGGTTATAAGGAATGGAAGAGTATCTATGTACAATTGATTAAAAAAAGGTTCTGTCGTGAAACTAGTTGTTGTTGTTCCTTATACTGATAAACATCGTTAAGATTTATGAAGCTTCAAAGTAGGACTTTCTAAAATAACTGTACATTAAGTATTCACACGATTGCCTAATTCTTACACACACACACACACATCTTGCGTGAGCCCAAGTATTCTTAAAGGTATTACAAAAGTATTGAAGGTTAAATAACGTTAACGAATTTATGATATCTTTACTTTTTCCATTTATGAACTTCTTACACGAAAGAATTATTCGTTATCAAGGTTAAATTAACTAAAAACGACAAAATGATATATCTCGTGTTAATTAATTTTACCAAAGTATATTGCAGTCACGCTGTTATATTTTGGCAATTTGTATGAATGGAAAATAAGTTCTTTGGTCTTTTTTCTGAGCATAAACACTGAGCTCCGATCATTAGTTAGTTTAATTGCCATCAATCGATTTGAAACAAAAACATTTCTCCGATTCCATAGAAACAATAATGCCATATCGATTCACGCTTTTTGTAGTGACTCTAAGACCGTCTTCACACTTTTCATATACGTCGTTACTGAAGAAATTACTTGCGAAGTCAAATATAACGAGAGAGAGTAAGAGAGAGAGAGAGAGAGAGAGAGAGAGAGAGATGTGTGTGTGTGTTTTGGGAGCCATTTAAGTAACATCAAAGCACGAGTGTGACCTACTCTTGATTTTTTTTCTTGTAGAAGTGTGCTGCTCCACATGGAGACAAGGAAGTCGTTAGTTAAAAATAAAATATATACCCAAAGATGGCAAAATTATTAAGGTTTTCATTATGTAAAATAAGATGGCCAATTGTTTTAATTATTATACTCAAAAAAAGAAAAATCAAGAATTAAAAGAAAAAAAAACCTCTTTATAAAATGATATAAATTCGACCATTCCACAAAACATTTTCCTTCTTCGTAACCTTTCGAGAACCTTCTTTTTTTGTTGTTTTTTTTTTACAACTTATCTTACACGCGTGGTTCAATACTTCTTTTAACATTTCTTGTACGCAGTTAAAAAGATGTAAAGACGTAATGGACAATAAAACCCTAACTAGTGCTTTACGGTAACAGTAACAAAAAAAGAAAAAGTAGCCTATTACGTACTCTGAAAGAATTAAAATAGCGTTTCTTAAGACTATTATTATTCTCCACAAAATTTTATTATCAGCAAAAGTGAAGTAAAGCCGCTTTTACGAAGCTTTATAAATTCTTAATTAATCCCTCAAAGGTAGAAGAAGTTTATAGTGTTATAAGTGTTCTTTAAGATTTCTCGTGCTTATCCTTATTTGCGATGTAAAATTTTTAACTTTCTCCGCGAGAAAGGGGAGCTTTCGGGGTAATTCTAGAAGATTTATAGCCGGAAGTTTTCTAGAACTCTACAAAACTTCGGTGTGTTTTTGCGGTATAATTCTAGAGTACAGTAGACGAACGAACGAGCTTAAACAATGTTTATTTTATCAAATTCTGACTCTTAATCTTTTCGCTTCACTTGGCCACGGGTTATTAAATAATGTAATTGAGATCTTGGTTTTTAGCTATATGTACACACACACACACACACACACTGAAAACTAATAATAGTTAAAATTGTTATTAGTTTTCGGTAAAAACTGCACGAATATTTTCAATGGTTTTGCCATTATGTGGTCGCTCATGGACTCGGGTACTAGCCAATATGCGTTGTTCAATCGTATAGTTGCTGCTATCACGCATTTCAAATGGGTCTGAAAGAAAAACGAAAAACAGTTAGTATTTTAATGGGGTGACCTGACATTGTGAACACCCTGTACTCTAAAGGCCCAATGGGGAATATTCTGGATACAGCTGTCATCTATACCAGGGCCTCTCAAACTTTTTTCACTTGCGACCCCTTTGGATCAGACAAATTTTTTCGCGACCCTTCACTCAATGTCATAAAAGCAATAGGTACTAACACTGTATGTTTATGAAAAAAATAATATTTTCAAATGTTTCTGCGACCCCCAATAATATTTACACGACCCCTAGTTTGAGAAGCGTGGATCTATACAATGAAATATCACTCATACTGCGTAATTAGTACTAATTACCATAATTTTTTATTCAAATTTAAATGCACTTTTATGGATTTGGATGCGTAAAAATCACTTTAAAAAAAAAAAAAAAAAAAGCTTTTTTAAGTTATTGAAGACTAACGAAAATAGCGAACTTTAGGGGGGGGGGGGTAATAGTTTAAATTGAGGAATAACTCTTTTTTTAGTTTTATCTTTAATTAATAATAATATTTTTGAGAAAATAAGAGCAAAATTTATTTATTTATTCGAGGTAAATGACCAACTTCGGTCATTCATTTAAAAATAAATATTTCGTGAAACAACTGAATGACGTCTTCGGTCTTTAAGGAGGTTTAAATTTTTTAATGATACGCAGTTTGTACGAGCTGAGAAATCAATAGCTGTTGCTATTTATTATTTACGGCCTGGTTTCTGCTACAGACTAAAGACAGTAAAGTATGAAGTGTATTATTTTCCACACCACGGAGGATACTACATTATGTAGGAGAGAACAAAAGTTTCATACATATTAATAAGATGCGTTTCAGAACTACATATGGTATTTGAGTTCAACACTATCGGTACAGAATTTGAATTCTCTACCGATTCATCGATTATTTGTACTTGGTATTTCATAAATTAAAACAAAGTTCACCCTCTCGTCTATTGTTAATTTCGCAGCCATCCTCTCCCTAAAAGAAAAAAATAATTTTATAGTCAACACTGAAAATTCCTACGATGCGCAACTTTCGCGCCACCTTATATATATATATATATATATATATATATATATATATATAGGATCACCTGAAGATCAGGGCCCCCAACTTTCTTTAGTTAACCTTATAAGGCTAACTAACGAAAATATCACGACCTAACCTAACCAATCGTTCGGTCAACTATACGCCCTTGACGATTGGTTAGGTTAGGTCGTGATATTTTTGTTAGTTAGCCTTATAATGCTAACTAAAGAAAGTTGGGGGCCCTGATCTTCAGGTGATCAT
This sequence comes from Bathynomus jamesi, assembly GCA_023014485.1. Taxonomy (NCBI): domain Eukaryota; kingdom Metazoa; phylum Arthropoda; class Malacostraca; order Isopoda; family Cirolanidae; genus Bathynomus; species Bathynomus jamesi. Next base: position 59,350 of record JAJOZX010001433.1, on the reverse strand, counting down.
ATATATATATATATATATATATATATATATATATAACAGAAGTACCTGAAATATTAAAAGCTCAGTATGAATCATCTTTCAGTATCCCAAAAACTGACAAATTGATTTGCGATAGAAACGCGTTCTTTGAAGAAGAACCACAAGGGGAAAGTATAACGGATTTCGACTTTACGACGGATGATATTACACAAGCCAAAGGGAAACTAAAAACACACTCAGCGGCAGGACCGGATAAATAGAATGCCACACTGATCAAAAACTGCAAGAATGCAATCGCTGAGCCCCTATACTGGATATGGAGACGATCATTAGACACGGGAGAAATACCGGGCATCCTGAAGAGCGCGAACATAGTCCCAATATATAAAGGAGGAGATCGATCCCAGGCCAAAAACTACAGGCCAGTGTCGCTTACATCTCATCTCACTAAAATATTTGAAAGAATAGTTAGACAGAAAATCTATGACTTTTTGGAAACTCATAAAAAATTCAATGATAACCAACACGGGTTTCGATCGGGCAGATCATGCCTATCACAACTAATGGAACACTACAACAACATTATTGATTCACTTGAAAGTAATGAAAACTATGATGTACTATACACAGACTTTGCTAAAGCGTTCGACAAGTGTGACCACGGAATCATAATACATAAACTGAAATATATGGGAATAACAGGAAAAGTAGGGAAATGGATATATAATTTCCTTAGTGAGCGGAGGCAAGTCGTTACAGTACAAGGAGTATCTTCATCAGAATCAGAGGTCCTCAGCTCAGTACCACAAGGAACAGTATTAGCTCCACTACTCTTCATAATCATGCTAACTGACATAGATGAGGACGTTAACAGAGACAGCACAGTAACATCCTTTGCGGATGACACAAAGATCAGTAGAAAAATAAGAAACCCAGAAGACATAGGATCTCTACAAACCGACATAAACAAAATCTACAAGTGGACTGAAGACAACAATATGAAGTTTAACACCGAGAAATTTCAGCTATTACGGTACGGAAAAAGAGAAGACCTAAAGTGCATGGAATATTATACCCCAAATGGACAGGAAATTCAGAGAAATTCCAGAGCAAAAGATTTAGGGGTTGTAATGACAGATGATGCGAAATTTGAAACACAAAATAAGATAGCAGTAAACAGAGCAAAGAGAATAACGGGTCAGATATTGAGAACTTTTAAACGAAGGGATAGGAATGTAATGATTCCTCTACTGAAAACCCTGATAATACCCAAATTAGAATACTGCTCGGTCCTAACTTCCCCATATAAAAAAGAAGACATTAGACAGCTGGAGGGGATCCAAAGAAGCTTCACAGCCAAGATCAATGGGTGCAAAGAACTAAATTACTGGGAAAGGTTACGAGAACTAGACCTATATTCACTGGAAAGGAGAAGAGAGAGATACACCATTATTTACACTTGGAAAATAATGGAGAAACTAGTCCCTAATCTTACTCTGAATCCCATAACTCCCCAAACAACGATGGAAAGTAGAAGCGGTAGACTGTGTCGTATTCCCAAATTGAAGGCGAGACAGGGAACATCCTTAACCCTGAAAGAAAATAGTTTTGTAGTGAGAGGACCAAAACTGTTTAATCAGTTGCCCAAAGACCTAAGAAACACGAAGGGAGTTGCAGTGGAAATCTTCAAAAGAAGACTAGACGCCTGGCTCAGAACAATCCCCGATGAGCTGGGCGTACCTGGCTATGTGAGGTGGAGAGCGCAAGAATCCAACTCACTACTTCACCAGGCCAACTCGAGAGGAGGGGCGACAAGCTTGACCTTCGCGAAATGAGAAATCATCACGTGGAACCTTTGTAAGGTTGTAAGGTAAGGTATATAAGTCACTATATATATATATTATCAACGTTTAAGTCATACTGTATGTTAACAGATTAAGTTCAAGTTTGAAAGGTTTCACTGCTTTACACAAATTACAGCTCTGCCCATACATCCATACATACATACGTACATAAATGAAATCGCTTCCTGTCGATCAGCGAGGTTAAAGAGCCTCATGAAAATAAAGAAATACACACACATTTTATATATATATATATATATATATATTGTACTGTATCATTTACGAATAAAATAAATTTAAGTACTGTACATCTGCGAACCAAAGGAAATAACGGAGCTATTGAAGAATAGGGACCCCAGCCTTCTTTAGTTAGGCTTATAAGGCTAACTAACGAAAATATCACGACCTAACCTAACCAATCGTTAGGTTAACTGTACTCCCTTGACGATTGGTTAGGTTAGGTCATGATATTTTCGTTAGTTAGTCTTATAAAGCTAACTAAAGAAGGCCGGGGTCATGGGCGCCCGCAGGTAGGGGCAAGGGGGGGCGCTTGACCCCCCCTGGAAATGCCAAGAAAATATATTAAATATTTTCTAAGAAAATATTTATATCCTAAACTTGCTGAAAAGTATCCAACTGCCTCCTAAAGGGTGAAAATTTTTATTTGTGTGCATGATAAAAGGTTGCTACCTTTTTATTTGTTCAGAAGTCCCCCCTTAAAATTAAAACATGGCTGAGGTCTACTATGTCTGATGAGCGACTCTCTGGGTTATGTATGCTCAGTGTACACCGGGAGAAAATCAACTCCAACAAAACTGATTTTATGGAAAAGGTTGTTCATAATTTTGGTAGTGACCGCAGACGACTACAATTTCTATTCAAATGAGCAGTGTAGGTGATGCTCGAAACACCGTTTTCAAATTAGGTACAACATTTACTTCAGTGTGCTTTTTTCTTCATTCTATCATGTTTCTGTTATAAATAAAATAAATGATTGTTATCATGTGCATTGTATGTATATACAATATATATTTGCATTTTCCATTACAGAAAATGCAACACTAAACTTGCTTAGAATTAACCTGCTGGTTCCTAAGGGGTCAAAAGTTTTTTGCTTGCTCCGGTCCCTACCTATTAATACATTAAATTTTGCCCCCCCTTGGAAAAAATCCTGCGGGCGCCCATGGCCGGGGTCCCTATTCTTCAATAGCTCCGAAACAACTAATTTACAATAGAAATAGGGCCCATATAGTATATGCATGGACCTAGAGCAGAACCCTGTGGAACACCGTGCTTAATATTCAGTTCTGATAATCATATTCGTGTTTACGAAACTAAACCGATATCTGTTGGAAAAACCCAGCTTCTTTAAACCACTCCTCAACGCAACTATAGCTTCTAAACCAATCATTATTGGTAACGTGAGTCCGTCATTAACCTATACAGAATTATTAACAATATCATGTTCTATATAACGTCGCGCAAAAACTTTATCAGAGTCCACAAAAATAGAAACCCTCTCTCATTTCTTTATTATCTTTTTTAACGTAAACATTTTATCAACGAGATTTGAGAGGAACATTTCACCCCAATTTGTTTCCATAAAATTCATATTAACACGAAGAGATAAACGGATAATAAATTTCTATACGTAGTCAATTGTTCCCTTTACGTAGCTTACGAAAAAAAAAAAAGTAATTTACTAAATGCGGATAATGAGCAAACTGGTCTGTACTTAGCAGCGCAGGAAGGGATCACCCCCTTTAAAAAAAAAAAAAAGACGCGTTACAGAACCAATATTTATCATACAGAAGGTAAAATACTTTCAGAGAGTTTTAATATTTTTTTTTGTCCGAGTAGGGGAGGAGGGCCAAGGCAGGATTTGATATTTTACCCTAAACAAACTAAGTAAAGAAATAGTACGCGGTTGTTATTTGTAATTTTTTACTTAGTGACTAAAACTTTTACTTCTTCAGGTGTTGTGGGAACGAATAATCCATATTTTGGGCGAGGGAAGGGGGAAGTCTAATGGGATTTTACGATTATTTTATAATCTGAAAATTTTTCACGACAGAAATAATAGCGTCAATAGCTATTTTACTCTTACAACTTAGATGTGGTGTTGTCGTAATATTATTGTTCCGAAGTACAGTAAACTGTTTAGCGTTGTTAAAATTTCGTGTATTTCGTTTGTATTATGTAAATTGCTCGATTTAAAGTTACAGATTTTAATCACTTTGTGAATTTGTTTTTGTATTACCTATAGATGAGTTTAGAAATTCCATTCTTTAATTGGATTCTACGGGGTGTTAAAAGAAAAAGCATCTCCCCACCCCCACACGTAAAAAATAGCAATACTTTTAGTGGGTAAGGGGGACGGGACACCTTTCTGGATCACACTGTACATGTATCAATGGTTCTAGTAGTGGGAATACATTGAATCACACCTACTGTATCTTACGGCCCGGTGTAACCCGATTATTGGAAGCTAATGCTAACCTACTTCTAATTTTCACAGAGGAATAACGCTTATAGTCGAAATGTTTGCGTGCGAAGCATTCAAAAGGCTTTTATGATTTGTAACCAATGTTCCCTCTAATTTTTTTTAGTCCGTGTGCGCAATAAATTTTCGTTGTGCATACATTTAGATTCATGGTGAAAAATTGTGCAAACTTTTCTGAGCGCTATTTATCTTCAAAATGAAATATATATAAATATTAAATACTTAATAAATATTATTTCCATAAGGTGATAGCTTCATCATTACGGTACTATTAAATAGATATTAAAAAACTGTTTACATATTATAATTCTTAAAAAAAAACCATTTTATCCTTTCTAAAAATATGAATAAAATAAAAAATAGTAAAATAAAATTCAACAAAATAAAGAAATAAAATAAAAATAACATTAATTGAAAATGACTATTTTAGTTATCATTTCTCAAGACAATTTTTAGCATTTAGCAATTCAAAATAGACTATCAAGATTAATACATGATTTTATCCATTCACAAAATAGGAATAAAATAAAAAATAGTAAAATTCAATAAAATAAAATATAATTGAAACAACATTAAATGAAAGTGCCTTTCATTTAAGTATGATTATGATTTCTTCCAACGATCTTTAGCATTTGCCCATTCCAAATAAACTCGATGAAGATTAATACATCCGTCATCATTCAGGTAACTTTTAATTCGCATGAGCATGTCCAAATGATTTTCTTTCGAACAGTTTCTTAATTTGTTCTTTATAGAATTCATTAAACTGAAGCCACGCTCACAATCCACACTAGATGCTAGAAAGTTCCCCCAATATCCATCAACTTAGCAAGGTCACAAAATTGTTCATTTTGGAGGAGGAATGTCACCATATCATCAAAGTTTTTAACCAGTTTACTTTTTATTTTCTCCCATACAACAAATTTAAAATCATTGTACTGTTCGATTATGGTAGAACTTTCACCAAGAAAATCTGCATATTTTGCACATAAAGCTTTAACATGCTCAATGCCAAAGTCGGCGAAGTCGGGCGGAAAGGGTTAATACTTAAAAGAGCGACTACAGAGTATGTTGATGCAAATGGTCAGACCTTATGTGACGGTATATTTTTTAAATTATTTCATTTACTGTCGTGACTCATGATACGCTTGAGCCTGTGCACATTTTATTTTGCTGTGTGCGCGGGTTTCACAACGCGGGTGCGCGCGCACACGCGCACACCTTAGAGGGAACATTGTTTGTAACTATTACACATGGAAGGAGAAATAACATGAATTCACATCACGGGCGGAGTTCGAACCCACGCCTTTGTCTTTGAAAATTGAAATGACTTCAACCTGAACTAGAAACCCCTATAACGACATAAATATAAATAACATATCTAAAATAAATAACCAAACCACCTACATCATCAACAGTGAAAGATCGGTTTAATTTCACTGCAACATTTAAAAATAAACCTACGGCTGTAAAATTATTATTTTATTATTATTATTATTATTATAATAGTAATACCTTATACTGGAGTAAGATACTTAATAAAAAAAAGAGCTTCCTACCAGTACATAACATTCACAACTATAAGAAAAAGAAATCCCCCCTTTTTCTTAATTATTTTTCAGCAAATTTTGACTGTGTTCAGTCACGCGTCACGCAACGACGTTATCAATTCCAACACAATACAAAAAGAAACTATAAAATATTATTAAAACGAAAGACCAATCAGACATGCATTCTATTAAATTTATAACGCTTCTCAAACAGTAATTAATTCACCCGAAATAAACTGTCTTAAGTTTAACCGTTGGTATTATATACGAGTGTATATACGTATATATATATATATAATATATATATATTGCATATCATAACTAATTAAGTGTTTCTTTTATCTTATAATTAATCATAATCAATCATAATATTTATTTATTATACAATCACAACTACCTTTGAAGTTTGTTTTAGCTTGTAATTACCGTGAGAGCCCAGTAAAGCCTAAAGCTTAACGACCAAATTAAACACGAAAAATAAATATTAATTGTCGAATTAGCGAATGTAGGGTCTCTTAAAATTACTGTAATATTGTAATAATTGTAACGGTGTAATATTTATTTTTACCAGTAAACAATGAATAGCATTCCTGGCTCTTCTTCATTGGTGGGGGGCATGCTTACATAATTTCAATGTAAGTACATTAATAAAGAAAACAATTAAGGCGCAAGCTTCACCCCAATGATCGGAATGTCATTGATATTTTATATATATATATATATATTATATATATATATATATATAAAATGTGATAATGAGGTTGTTCAATCCCCTTTGCAACATCTGAGGTCCTATGACGGAGGGGACTTACAATTTTACGTGGGATCCGAACCACGGGTCGCTACATAATCTGGACGCAGAAGACGGTCTCTCATCTACTGTCCGACCCAATGTCGCTTAATTTCGCTGATCCACGGGAAGCTGTGTTACGACATTGGCTACGACGTAGCCATATATATATATATATATATATATATATATATATATATATATATATATTCGCACGACCTTGGCAACAAATTTATTATTAATTTATTAATTACACACACACATACACAGTCACAATCATGTCGATAAGAAGTCGATCAATCTATCACTCCGTCATGTCTATTCAACATTAATCGCCTTTTTACATAGTGCCGAATAAAAAAAATAATTCTCTGTATATATATATATATATATATATATATATATACACACACACGCATCGGTAGTGTAGTGGTTAGCGTCAATGACTACGAACCCATCGGCCCCAGGATCGAGACCCGGTGACGGCAGGTGGCGCGCAGCAAAACCCAGCTATTCATCCTTCCATACAATGAAAATTGGTTGGTAGATAAATAGGTACCCTGGGTAGCCTAGTGGTTAAGACGCTGGGCTCCTGGTGGGGCGTGGTTCGGGTTCCACGTTAAACTATAGGTCTAAAGTGGAGTGACAAGCTTGACCTTCATCAGAATGAACAATTCGGGCGGAAGCAAAAGGTTTTTTATATATATATATTCTATTTTTTTTCCCCGACGTGATATTTCATCGACAAATTTTCCAGTTTCAGATTAAGTTGCATTAGCATAAGTTACATTAGGTTAATTTGGTTAATTTAGTTTGTTACTGTGTCGATAGATTGTCGCCAAAATGTCTTTAGGTCCATTTTTATCTGTATATATTGAGTAAAATGACGTGTTCGACATAATGTTCCCATACCCTTAATAAGCGCACTAACCCTTTTATTGATGGGTTAATTAACATCGTATCATCACCATAAAGTAAGTTATTTAACCTAATTTCACCTACGGAACAACTGACGTTGATATTAAGTTAATTAAACAGACCTTCAACATATAACCTACATTAGATTGTAGTGGCGATAGCAAATACCCTTGACATACTCATGAAGATTTGAAAGAATTAAAGACACATTTCCAAATATGACTGTAAGTATCTGACATGATTGCAAATGCATTAACGTATTCAGAATATATATATATATATATATATAATATATATATATATATAAATGGCGTATTATGATTAGCCCTAGCCCTATCGTAAGCCTTATATTTATATCAAGAAAATAAGTATCGGTATATGTCATTGAGTTGTTTTCTGGGAACATATATACAACTTTCAATACATAGATATACGAGTATTTAAGTCTATTAATTGAATGACTCCGTTTAAAACCATATTCATTTGGGGATAACCCAATTGAATTAATAATTCATTGAGCCTCTATAGAGATTTATTTTTTAATAGCATTTGGTGACTCAGTAAGAAATTATAAAGGAGCGAATTTACATTTCCCCTGAATTTAGATTCTCTTTGCTTATATTATTATTATTATTTATTATTATTATAATTATTATTATTATTAATTAAGAATATTTAAAAAATTAACGTTTCATAAATTTGCACTATTGTGAGTTACTGAGACGCCATCGATTATTTAGTGGAGTAGGGAAAGACCTACGTTTTGTTTCGTTCTTAACATATTTACAAAAACCTTTGCTGTTATTACTGACGTTAGCTCGACATGCTTTTAAGAACCCTATTTTTTTTCCTCCCCTCGTTTACACCGTTTTACGTGTCCATGTAAGTTATATCGGACATATTCTCAGTGAGATTCCAAAGGTCATCCTACTCAATTTTAGTTTGTAATATAAATGGAACCCAAGAAATCATTATAGCTACAAATAACTCTAGAGTTAGGCGCTTCCTATATCTCTTAAAACAGTGATAGGATTAACATTGTTATAATTTTCACCAATACCGTTATAAAGTGATCATACTGGAACAGTCATTCATTGTGGTAGTGTTTATAATTTTCGTTTGCACATTTTCTGGATATTAATATTTGACTAGTTAATACAATTACTAAACTTTTGGAAACTTTTATTCCGGTTTCATAACGTAATCTCTTCGTATCAGTAATATTCAGTTGTACTTCAATAAGTAAGTGGTCCGAAAGAATATAACCATGTATGAATTATTTGTACCTTCACTACTTGGTCATTTAAGTTATTATTATTTATTAAATTCTTTCGTTACATCGTAAGTATCAGTTGCATACGTAAAAATGTTACTTACTTACTTTGTGTGTGTGTGTGTGTGTGTGTGTGTTACTTTCTTTGTGTGAGTTCAAACGACGGTTTAGGATCGACCTGCGGTCGACCCCTCTGCAGCATCCCGCCTCATTTGGGGGATTTGAAAAATACAGTAGTTCCCATGCCGGGAATCGAACCCGGGCCTCCTGGGTAAAAGCCAGGTATCCTATCTATATACTTGATTTATTAACACCACAAATTTGGAGACTAGTTCAGCCCTACCGTTTTTAATTCAAATTTGGAATTGGCATCAAAATCTCTCATCGCAACACATTGAGAGGATTCAGTCATCACTACAAACTTTAATGTTATGCAGAAAATAACGATATTCACCAGTGTTAACACCTACTTTATACGGAAGATAATAATTTAAACTTAAAATGTATTCCTTTTTTTACATTCATTACTAACTAGTTCGGACATTCTATCATTTACATTTGGTAGAAATTTTATAAACTTAATAGAATTTTTTTTTCCTTATAAGAAACCTGTCCTTATAAAACAACAAATCATTAGGCAAATTAACTGAGAAGAATGAAGATAAGAAATTTAATTCTTGTTCGGGCAATCAATTATGGTCTTGTAATAACATTAAGTTATACGAATTTCGTATACATCATTATATGAATTTCTTACTGACTGTACGTTAGAAAACCCTATTTTTATCATGTTATTTGCCATTCGCAGAAGGAAAACAAAAACTGAATTACTTAAAAACACCGCATGTCCCTGTCTGTCTGTCTATCCTTTTCAGGTCCAAACGGCTGGACCAATTTTCATGATACAATTTTGCTTTAAATTTCGCGTCATCAGTCATTACAACTCATAAATCTTTTGCTTTGGAGTGTGTCTGAATTTCCTGTCCTGTAAAGTATTTCATGGATTTTAGGTCCTCTCTTCTACCGTACCTTAATAGTTGCAAATTTTCAGTGTTGGATTTCATATTATTGCCTTCAGAGTTCAGACTAATTGTAGATTCTGTTCATATCTGTTTGTGGAGATCCTAAGTATATCCTCCGAGTTTCTTATTTTTGTACAATTTTTTTTGTCATCGGCAAAGGATGTTACTGTGCTGTCACTGGTAACTTCCTCATCTATATCAGTTAGTATGATTATGAAGAGTAATGGAGTAACACTGTTCCTTGTGATACTGAGCAAAGGACCTATATAATAAATATATATACAGTGCCGGCTCCAACCTTTTGGGGGCCCTCCCTACACACAAATATCTTTGGGACCCCTAATAGATAAATAATATATATATATTTTTTTTTTTAAGTTCGGGAAGAACCGATTCGCCTCTATTTAAAAGGGCATATCTCAGCGGAAAAACAAAGAAAAAGTGAGAGGAAAGAGGAAAAAGAAAGGGTGGAGGGGACAGTCGAAGTGGAAAAAGACCAAGGACTGCAGGGTCGAGCCCCATCATCCTTGGGTGCTAGGACCGGGAGGGCGCACGTGAAACCTCCAGGACCCAAGCACGTACAAACGAGCACAAAGAGCACTCAAGAGCACGAGCTTAGAACCCCCTTGCGGGAAATAATATATATATATATATATAATATATATATATATATATATATATATACAGTGGTGTAGTGCTAAATAAAGAAGTGAGGGAACGCATTTGAAAGTGTTACTCAGATGCGGGGGGGACAATGGCGAGCGCGGCGAGCCCATACAGCTGGGGGTCCGGGGGCACTGTAAGTCCCCCGGGAAATCTTTTGAAATCTGACCAATTTCAGGGATATTTTGAGGTCATATGCACTGGATATTAGGATATATTCCAAGGTTGAAGATGCAGTATTTCCAGTGTCATTAGATATATGACATCCAGTACGATCAATAAAGATAGCTAACAACTGGAATGATTAACTAAAAAAAGTTAACAACTGGTACGCCGTGGTGACTGTTTCACCAGATCTTTATAGGCTAGCATTGCCTCAGTCGAAGCTAAAAGAAATGAAACAGTTAATGATTCTTTCTCATATTTCTTCTAGGGGTGGGAATTAAAATTTCATGACGTTAGAGATTTGTAAGTTCGGATTTATTTGAAATAGTGAGGGAACGCCGTTCCGTCTACCAAAAAAAGTAAGGGAACGCCGTTCCCACGCGTTCCCACAGCACTACACCACTGTGTGTGTATATATATATATATGAAAATTATTTCACGAAAGTAACACGTGAAAAATATTTATGATGAATAAAACCACGAAGGAAAGGAAACACAAAACGGTGCTCAAGCGCTTTCGTCTAATGACATCCTCAGGAAGTGTTCCTGAGGATGTCATTAGACGAAAGCGCTTGAGCACCGTTTTGTGTTTCCTTTCCTTCGTGGTTTTTATTCATCATATATATAATATATATATATAATATATATATATATATATATATATATATATATATATCACAATAAACTAGTTTATATACAATTAAATATACAAAAATCTAATAAGTTTATTTAGATAGATATACAGCGTGTCCCAAAGAAATGTATACCCACTTTGTTCGATAATACCAGCTATGAGGATAATAAATATATTACTTTTTATATGTTTTGTAATAAAGAATTTTCTCCTGAATCTAAATATGTAATTATTTTTATTAAAAATTGAAGAACAAAAAGGTTACAGATGTTTAAATTATAATTATTATTTTCGAGACTTCATGTGCGATATTTTCTAATATTTTAACCGACTGTTTTCAGATACTTATGTTTAGTGTTGATATTGAAGCATAAATGTTGTAATTATTAGTTAATTCAAAAAATTTACAAATTCCATGGTTAAATGACACTTTATCTAAGATGTTCGACGTCTTCCAGAACGTTGTTTTTGTAAGTTTTGCACAGTGCCGTCGGTTTCAAACTTATCTCGTATACGTGCAAAAATATTAGAAAATATCACACATGAAGTCTCGAAAATAATAATTATAATTTAAACATCTGTAACTTTTTTGTTTTTCAATTTTTAATAAACATAATTACATATTTAGATTCAGGAGAAAATTCTTTATTAAAAAACATAAAAAGTAATATATTTATTGTCCTCATAGCTGGTATTATCGAACAAAGTGGGTATACATTTCTTTGGGACACGCTGTATATATCACATACATTCAAAACCTTTCTCTCCTGGCTTTTTTTATTGCAAATTCATCAATAATATCATCATAGGACAGCTTCCGGCCCACCTCCCGAGTGATGCTCATGATCAGTGCCGTATTAAGGATTTTTGGGCCCTGGGGCCAAAATATTCTTGGGGTCCCTCAGCAAGACAAATCTTCGAGTCATGTAAATTAATAAAACCATTTATTTCTAAATCAAATAATGCAAGTTTTACACAAATACCAAGCTGCTACAATTACACCAAACCAATTACACAACTACAAGTCCACTACTAATCTACCAAAGTTGGTCACAAAATCAACCACCACCAGTATACAAAAGTTTTTTGAGCTGCTTCATACCACTAAATTTTCCAATCACAAGCTCAGTATTTAAATTCTGCAAAATATTCTTTTCTATGCATAACAATGATAGACTTTGCAATTTCTTTTACGTTAACATTTGACGTTGAACATTTTTAATCATGCTCAAATGAGAAAAAGAATGCTCCGCAGTTGCATTTGACATCATCATACACAAATAAATGCGATAAGCAATGAAAACATTTGGGAAAACAGCCCTCAATTTGTGAATTTCCTGTAGTACTCCTAATGGGCGAGTGTCAACTAAAGCGTTTTGTTTGACAAACAGTACAAAATGCTGAAACTCAAATGGGAAGCTGTCCTCAAAATCATTTGGGTAATGAACTAGCCAGATTTTTTGTTGCTTTTGATGCTTCCTCTGAAGTTAGTTGAGAGATATTGTCGAGCATTCAAATTTATCATTGATATCATTATAAACCGGCCCCTAAAACAGCTGGGCCCTGTGGCCTGCCCCCCCCTGGACCCTCCTTTAATACGCCACTGCTCATGATGGCAAGACCACTCAGACGTTCTTGTGTCATTGTTGACCCGAGGTACGTTTTAATTAGCTTCAACTTGGAGAAGCTCCTTTCAGCTGTGACTACGGTCACTGGAAGAGTGACTGCAATTCTGAGAGCAATCCATAGGTTTGGATATAACTCTATCAGCCGCTTCTCGTGTATGTAAGTCAGCAATTCCAGTGCAGTCATCTTCTGAGATGGCAGATCTGATGGCACACATTAGGCGTTTATTTACATTTTAATTTTTATGATTTTAACAACAACAAAAATAGCTAGATTTTATATGGAAATAAAATGAATGGCGCTGCAACAGTTTAAAAAAATCAAAATTTGGCCCATTTTTTATTTCTGTCAATCATTCATTAATTAAATTTTTTATACCGCTCGCTGGAGGCTCTTGTGTGCGTGAGCGCGCGCGCGTTCGTTGTTTTCTTCTCTATATTTCTAATAAATAAATCTGAAAAAATTTCGAGATTTACAAATAAGGGAAAGTCGGTAAAGACCGCGAACCGAGAGGGAGTCACATTTATGGTCCTCAATTTCATACACCTTCTAAAGAAATTCAGAAACTGTAATTTTGCTTTATTATAAAAGAGCATTAAAACTACGAATTTAGGAGAGCGCGATACGGAAAAACGAGTCAATAAACAAATTGATCGATGACAATTTTTATAATCTTTTATCAGTTGCGATAAACATAGTATCAATAACGTATCTTAAAATTAATGAGTAATGGGATTCCAAAAAGGAATTATGATTGAGAAATATATGGGAGGGTCTTTTTGAGGAGGTTGTTTTTCTTATATCATTACTATTAGGGCAATAAACATATGATACAGGATACAGCAATGGTTCCAGCTGAGTAAAAAGAACTACACATAATAAAAATAAACAATAACAGCTAAAAATAAAGGAAAAACTAATAAAATATTACGGCAGAAATTGATAATTACAATTGCCTGAGTTACGTAATAAAACAGTACTGTCGCAATACTAATAACATACTTATATTACTCCAGTAATTATAATTACCTAAAATTAGATAGTATTACTCGTTAGTAATAATAATAATCACCATTATGGTAATGCTAATACATCATAACATCATAGCAATGATAGTTCCTAGTGCTGACTAGTATGAGTTAAGTATGATAATAGTAATACATCCACTCATCCAATTACCCCTTAATTACATTAGTAACAATAATAAAAGCAGCAATAATAATAATGTATAGCCATACTGATACTACTACTACTACTATTACCACCACTAATAATAATAATAATAATAATAATAATAATTTCGATGATAATGATAATTCTGGTAATTGCCCTGCTAGGAATAATAATAGTACGTGTTGTTACGCAATTATTATTTAATTATTATTTATAAAATATAATCATACCGTTGGTGTTTATACAATATGCGTTCTACGTGTACAGGGTGGGCCGTAAGTTTCCATACATAGGAAAATTTAAATTATGGTCTTCACGTGCGTCGGTATTTGGATCAGCAGTTTCCGGATGCTTGGATTGGTCGGCGTGGTCCTGTGGAGTGGCCTCCCAGATCCCCAGATCTCACCCCCTTGATTTCTATCTTTGGGGGCACTTGAAGGCCATGGTGTATCAGGAAAAGATACGAGACATAAATCATCTAAAGGAACGTATCACCAACGCCATTACAAGCATAACGTCAACTGTGCTAATGCGTGTTCATCAACAGTGGGGAACACGTATTGAAATGTGTTTTCAAAACAATGGCAACCATGTAGAGCATATTATATAAATAAAAATGGTTGTCCATAAAAAAAATGTTTATTTTTCCTATGTATGGAAACTTACGGCCCACCCTGTACATATATTAATTAGATTCAGGTGTTTTATTATATATATATATATATATATATATGGGAATGAACTCAGAATGGTTCCCTGAGTTTTTTACGATACACACAGACCGTGCATGGATATACATTAAACAGGAGATAGAGAGTGCTGGAACTCCCGTTTCCCTTGTCGCTGTCACTCCTGTCACTTTAGCTGATCTTTTCCGTGTCCCATCTATCATGGCGCTGCTTTCAAAACACACTTACTTCCTCTATTTCTCACTACACATACATACATTTTACACAATACACAAAATCTGTTCAAAATTTATATGAAAAAAAAAAAGTCATTGTGAGTCTCGGAGACCTTGATTTTGGCAGGGTTGGAGGGGGGGACATTTTTTTCGGGCGCTCGCTTTTGCTCCCCTTTCTTACATAAAATATATATATATATATATATATATATATATATATATATATATATACACACACCGGGTGTTTCAAAAGTCCCTCACTAATTTGATTTTCAATTTTCTTTGCAGCTAATCGACCAACGACGTTCATCTTGTGGTAAACTCTTAATCAGTAGTTGAGAATTTTTTTGAGTCTACATTTGAAGTTTTGCTCCGTTTTCTTCTGCTACCATGCTGACTCTAGAGCAGAGGTGTAAAATCGCTGCATGGCAGGAGGGTTTCAATCTGTGGTCGAAGTGCAGCGACGATTCCGGGCAGTCTACGGACAGCATTATGCACCGGATAGGAACACCATCGTCGCCACCCACCGGAAGTTTATGGAGACCGGATCCGTAAAGGACAAACCACGATCAGGAAGACCTCGAAGTGGGCGAAGTGAGGAGAATGTCGAAACTGTCCGTGAGGCGTTTACTCAGAGTCAAGGAAAGTCCATTCGGCGAGCTGCTGCGGAACTGAACATCAGCGCGACATCTATCCAACGGATTTTGCGGCGTGGTCTCAAGCTGTATCCGTACAAGATCCAGGTGGTTCAGAAGCTGGAACCTCAAGACTACGATTGCCGGGTGGAGATGTGTGAGACACTGCTGCATCACTACGAAAGAGACCCATCGATCCTGGAGCACATGTGGTTCAGCGACGAAGCTCTCTTCCACCTTTCTGGTCGCGTCAATCGGCACAACACCCGCATCTGGGGAACTCACAATCCTGCGGAGATCCGTGAACATGAAAGGGACACGCCGAAATTGGTCGTCTGGTGTGCCATCTCCTAGGCTGGGCTGATTGGTCCGTTCTTCTTCCGGGATCAAGATGGAAATTCCGTGAACGTCAACGGAGACAATTACCTTCGTATGCTTCAGGAGTTCTGCATCCCCCAACTGTCAGCTGTAGCTGACATGCAAGAAGTCATTTTCCAGCAAGACGGTGCCCCTGCTCATTACTCGCGTGAGGTTCGCTCATTTCTGAATAAGCAGTTCCAGGATCGGTGGATTGGTCGCCGTGGTCCCATCGAATGGGCTGCTCGCTCGCCTGATCTTACCCCATGCGACTTCTTTTGTGGGGCTACATTAAGAGCAAAGTGTACGCCACCAAGCCGCGAGTCCTCCCCACACTAGAAGAACGGATCAGGAATGCGTGTGCTTCTGTTACTCCCGAAATGTTGTCCAATGTCGGCCAAGAATGCGTAAAACGGTGGCTCGCTTGTTTCGAAAAAGACGGTGCCCACGTTGAGGTGTACCAGTGACTTTCCAGTAGACTTATGAAGCCAAGTTTGATGCCACCAAAATTCTCATGAATCGTAGACTCAGCAACCAAATTGTCATTTGGTTCCTCTTGTAATTGCTATTTTAATAAAATTTTAAAAATAATGAGGGACTTTTGAAACACCCTGTATATATATATATCCGCAAAAAAAAAAATATATATATATATATATATATATTTAGGATAAAAACGAAGACGTAGAGCAAAAAAGTCATTATATTTGGCTGCAGCCGACGTTTCGGGCAACTCTACCCATTTTCAAGGCCTAATAAATAAAAAGCTAAAATTAATGCATAACAAAAATAACTTATATGAATGTCAAAAACTAAAACTAATTTATAGTACAGAATAAAACCACTTCAAGAATAAAAATTAAAAAGCATAAAACAAGCATAAGCCAAAAACAAAAAGTAAAAATTATATACATGACAAATATACACATGATAAAAATAAATCTTAAAAACTAAAAACATTCAAACAAATTAGTTAAAAACTTTACTAATAAAAAGTTAAATGAAAAAACGCAAAAGTGCACCAAACATACCATGCTCACTTGACAGCCACAAACAACTGAGGCGAAAAGGAGACAGGGTCAAGGGGAAAAAACAGAAAAAAAAAAAAAAAAAAAAAAATTTAGTTTGTAGGTATTTTAATTAATATAAAGGGGGTAACAACTAGAATCAATATTTAAACTGGAGTTCAGAAATTTAATGCACAGAGATTCGTAAAAGTTCATAAAGTCGGTGTTCCATTGCGCCCAATTTTAGCGTCTTATCCTTTGGCTAATTACAAACTTGCCAAATTTCTTGTCCCACTGTTATCATCATTTACTGTGAACTTGTACAGTGTTAAGGATAGTTTTTCTTTTGTGTCGGAAATTAAGAAGTTTAATTTGAATTCTTTGTTTATAACAAGTTTTGATGTATCTTCCCTCTTTACAAATGTCCCTTGGATGAGACCATTACAATTATTTTAAATAAAGCTTTTCCACAGCCGGACTCACTTTTTCACGGCTTTGGCAGAGCGCAGTTTGAGCAGCTTCTGAATTTGGCAGTCAAGGATAACTTTTTTAGTTTTCAAGGGGTAGTTTACCGTCAGTTGGATGGAGTGGGGATGGGGAGCCCCTTAGGTCCCGTTTTTGCGAATATTTTCATGTCTCATCTTGAGGAAAGGGCCTTCTGTGAGTGCCCCCCTCACCTTAAGCCGAAATTGTACAGACGTTATGTTGATGATACGTTTGCTTTATTCCAAACGGATAATCAATCAGTTCAGTTTTTAAATTTTCTGAACACACTGCATAAGAACATTATATTTACGCAGGGAAAGGAAGTTCAAGGTTCTATTCCTTTCCTTGATGTTTTGGTTTCCAAATCAGGCTCGACTGTTTTAACTTCGACATACCGGAAGCCTACTTTTACGGGTTTAGGTTTTAATTTTTATAGTTTTTGCGATTTTAATTACAAACTAAGTTCCATTCGCACTTTACTGCATAGAGCTTATAATATTTGCTCAAACTTTGCTCTGCTTCATAATGAGTTTGAATTCCTTACTGATTTTTTCTTTAAAAATGGTTTTCCACGGGAT
Source organism: Bathynomus jamesi (assembly GCA_023014485.1). Lineage (NCBI taxonomy): Eukaryota > Metazoa > Arthropoda > Malacostraca > Isopoda > Cirolanidae > Bathynomus > Bathynomus jamesi. Next base: position 41,243 of record JAJOZX010001433.1, on the reverse strand, counting down.
CTTGTACAAGGTATTATTGGTAAATTTCTTAATAATGTTTATTCCCCCAACCTTATCCCAACGTATGATGTTCCTAAGAATTGTAAATATCTTGTTTTACCTGATCTCTACCATTTTAACACTTTTGCGAAAAAGCAATTGTTGAGTGTGGTGAGGAAATTTTATTTTCACACTGATTTTAAGGTTGCTTTTGTAAATAATAATACCCTTGAATATTTTTTCCGTTGTAAGGACAAAATCCCCCCTGCGATGAACTGTTCTGTCGTTTATTTGTTTACCTGCCCTGGGTATTCCCAGGGGAACTACGTTGGCAGCACAGTTCGTTCTTTGCAGGCAAGATTTTGCTCCCATATGGGTATTAGCCATAGGACAGGGAAAGTTTTATCTAAAAAGGAACAGTCTGCCATTAGAAATCATTCTGTTAAGTGTAAGGTTGATATTTCCGTTAATAACTTTAAAATTCTTAAATCATTAAAATGCCCGTCCTCTCTCCGTATTTACGAATCTCTGTGCATTAAATTTCTGAACTCCAGTTTAAATATTGATTCTAGTTGTTACCCCCTTTATATTAATTAAAATACCTACAAACTAAATTTTTTTTTTTTTTTTTTTTTCTGTTTTTTCCCCTTGACCCTGTCTCCTTTTCGCCTCAGTTGTTTGTGGCTGTCAAGTGAGCATGGTATGTTTGGTGCACTTTTGCGTTTTTTCATTTAACTTTTTTTTGTAAAGTTTTTAACTAATTTGTTTGAATGTTTTTAGTTTTTAAGATTTATTTTTATCATGTGTATATTTGTCATGTATATAATTTTTACTTTTTGTTTTTGGCTTATGCTTGTTTTATGCTTTTTAATTTTTATTCTTGAAGTGGTTTTATCTGTACTATAAATTAGTTTTAGTTTTTGACATTCATATATTTTTTTATGCATTAATTTTAGCTTTTTATTTATTAGGCCTTGAAAATGGGTAGAGTTGCCCGAAACGTCGGCTGCAGCCAAATATAATGACTTTTTTGCTCTACGTCTTCGTTTTTATCCTAAATGTAAAACTACGTCTCCTTAGGAGGGATCATATATATATATATATATATATATAATATATATATATATATTATATATATATATATATATACTGTATATATAATCACCACACAAAGCGAAAAATATATTATTAAAAAAAAACTTAAATTTTTCAAACGTTTTCATAAGTCAATTTGAGTGTGCGATTGGAGATAATTTGTTGAAATAAATTTTGTTGTTGAGGACACGTATTTTTCGTGTTGGGAAAGCTTTTTGACGACATTCGTCTCGTTAACTTCGTTCTCTTAATTGATTTTAATGGTTTCGCGCTTAATTTGGGATAAACTGTACGATATGGATCATCATTTGAATTCTAAGTTCTAATTAGTCCTTAATTACGAAGTTAAGTTGAGAAACTGGACTTTCGAGATTAACGATGTCGCTTGATTTGAGCTTTTACGAAAAGTTTATAACCTTTCTCTCTCTGTTTCTCAGGCTGTGTTGGTAGAATGTTGGTGGAATGTGTTGGTAGAATGTGTTGGTAGGTTTTTAATAATTCCGTTAGATTTTTTACATTTATTTTCTTTTTGTTTTTTCCCTTCTACTCCAGCTGCAGAGAGTTTCTTACTTCCGGAGTTAAACCTTAACGCTGAGGAATTTTTAGGTACAGCCTAGTACTAGGCGTAAGATAGACGTGCTGTATCGTAGTATCTCCCCTACAATTTCTCCAGATGTTATACTTATGGGCAGTTGGTCCAGGAACTGCACTGTAGATTTCTTTACTGCCCCTGTCGCTCCCATCACTATTGGGATGATCTCAGGTTCTACATTCCACATTCTCCGTATTTCATGTTTGAGTCTCTGGTATTTTAAGACCTTTTCCCTTTCATAGTTAGCCACAGTCCAGTCCGCTGGGACTCCTACTTCCACCAAGAGGCATTTGTTGCCCTCCATTTCTCTCACTGCATGTCTGGCCTGCATCCTGATACTCTGATGTCAGTTGGTATATCATGATCATATAGGAGCAGCACTTTATCAATGTCTTCTATTCCTTGTGGAATATGTTCCCAATGCTTTTCTGTTTCTAGCCCTATTTCATATTTCTTACACAGCTTGAAGTGGAGTAGCTTGCAGACTGCATTATGTCTGTCTGTGTAGTTTCCTCTGTGTAGGAGTATTTCGCATCCAGATAGTATATGACTCAGTCTCTGGCTCTTTGAGCACAGTCTGCACATCTCACTTTCATTTTTACCCTCGATATTTCTTTTGAACCAGTTTGTCCGTAGTGCCTGGTCTTGTGCTGCCACCACCAGCCGTTCATCTTCTGGTCTCAGTGACCCTCTTACCGGGAACTCCACGGTTTTATCCCTCTCTATGTATGCTCTGTTTAGCACGTCCTCTTTGTATACTTTGCTGAATTTGTGCTATTCCCAGTTCTTCTCCTTTTCTTCTGATTTTTTTCTGTTATACCTTCTTTTTATGGTGCCTATCTTTTCCATGAGAGATTTATCTGCAAAGTCTTCAAGCTGTTCAGGTCCTATGCCGGTGTCCACTAGATAATCATTTGCCTTCTTTAAAAGTGATGTTGTTCGAGGCTTTTCACGTTCATGGTCTCTTACAAATCGAACTAGCCTTCCTTCTCCTTTTATTTACTGTACTAATCCTATTGTCGTGGCTTTGTGCACTTGGTCTATTAGCGCAAGCCCTAATCCACCGACCCTCCTTGGCTCTTTGGATCTTACGGGCATAGGGCATTTTTCTGGTGATTGTATCCAGTTTGTTGATTTCTAGCTGGTTCCAATTGATTATACCAAAACTGTATGACAGTACAGGTGGTACTGCCAGTGAGTTTATGGATAGGATCTTATGTTTACTGTTTAGGTGGGATTTTAGGATTAGTTTTATTCTTTTTAAATATTCTTTCCGCAGTCTTTCTTTCATGATGTCATTTTCCATCTTTTCCGATTCTTCCATTCCCAGATATTTATATGTAGCCTCTTGCTCTAGTTCTTCTACCATGATATTGTCCACCCTGATGTTTTCTGATTCACACCTTTTGCCTTTCTTTAGTGTGACAGTGGCACATTTCTCAAGACCAAACTCCATCTGGATGTCATCTGAGAATTTTTTGACCTCCCTGATCTCTTCTGTTAGCTCGCTTTTGTTTGGGGCGTACAGTTTTAAGTAGAATAAGTGAGATAGAACAAGTGAGATATTTTTGGGCTGCTCTTTTCCCTTGGTCTCATCACGTAGCCTTTGTTTAGATTATTTATTAGTTGGCTAAGTGGGTTTAGCGCCAGTACGAACAAAAGAGGGGATATTGAATCACCCTGGTAGATCCCTCTCTTGATTCTCACAGTCTCACACTGTTCACCTCTAAAGTTCCCTTACTGTGATGGAGGGTTAGGTCTGTTTCCCATCGTGTCATAGCTGTTTTAAGATCCTGATGGTGGGGTAGATCTTGTATAGTCTCAGCACTTCCTTCACCCAGGAGTGGGGTACACTGTCATACGCTTTTTGTAGTCAATACAAATTAGCTTATACATTATTTAGAATAAATGACACAAAACTATGTATAAAAAAATAATGCAATTATCAACTACCAAACAATTACTGACTCTATGATACAATCGTTTAATAACTAACAGTTATACAGAACAGTTTGTATCTTCAAAATTTTTGGCCCCTATATTTTTTTCTGGGTGAAATCATCAGTAACATCATCATATGAAATCTCCCTGCCAACGTCCTGGTTGATGCTTATGATGCTAAGGCCACTGAGGCGATCCTGCCCCATTGATGATCTGAGGTAGTTCTTGATTAGCTTCATCTTAGAGAAGCTCCTCTCGGCTGACGCTACTGTCATAGGTAGAGTGCAGGCAATTCTTAGTGTAACCCAGAGATTGGGGTATAGTTCCTCCAGTTGCTCCTGATGAATAAAGGAGAGAAGCTCCAATGCAGTCATGTTGTGTGAAGGTAAAGTCGGCAAGTTCTTAATTTCGAGGGCCAGTTCTCTTCCATCAATGTCAGAGTCAGCTCCAGAGCTCAGTATCTTAGAGAGCTTTTCACACTTGCAGGACAAGTCTTCCTTGTTCATTGTGGTGAAGTTTAGGAGAACCCCAAATATGTCCCTCACATCATCTAATGTTTTGAATCCCTCATTTATTGACCCGATGGCACTTCCAGCCTCTTTAAGGCTTCTGTAAATGGTTCGTCAGGAGCTTCGTAAGCAAAGTGCTTTTTTGTGGATCTGAGCCTTTTCTCCTTCAGCACAGCCTCCACATTCATTTCCTCACATATGTTCCTAGCTACGACTTGTGCTGCAACAAAACCTGTTTCTGTAGCTGGTAAGTGAGTCTTTTGTTTTTGTGAGGAGGTTGACTGCCACATCAAACTGCATTGTAGGAGACTGCAGAAGTTTGCTCACATGGTTAACTGCATGAAGAATGTCATACCATACTACTGGGAAAATCTGAAAGCGATAAGACCCTACCTCCTCTGCAAGTGCTTGTGCTTCAGTCCTGGCTATGACATCTGTGGCATTGTTTCTGACTTCCAACAGGGCCTCTCTGATGTTGTGGCTCTGGTATCGCACAGCCTCAATGCTCTTAAGCCGGCTCTCCCACCTGGTTTCACTCCAAGACTTGAGTGTTATGTTCACGTGCTTCTTTACGATTGTCCATCTCTGTGTAGCTGCTGAAAAAGGTTGTACAATTTTTGTACGTCGCCAAAGAAGCTGATGGCGTCTGTGGAAGCTTTAGCTGCATCAGCCACTACAAGATTCAGAGTGTGAGCCCCACATGGAACATAGAGTGCACGACAGTTCTTCTCTAATAACCTTGCCTGAACAGTGACGGAGTGAACACCTTTGTTCTTGCCCTTCATGTTCGCTCCGTTGTCATATGACTGTCCTCTGCAGTCATCAAAGTGAATATTCAGTTCATCTAGTCTCTTCAGAATCAGAACTGATAAACCCAGGCCTGTATTTTCTGAAGCCTCAGAAGCCCACGAAGTATTCTTTTATTTCTGGTACTTCACCCATTTTAACAGTTCTGATAATAATCGACATCTGTTCTTGGTGGCTTATGTCTGGAGTGCAGTCTAAAATGAGTGAGTAATATTTTGCTTGTTTTATTTCCGCAACAATGGCATCCAAGATCTTCCCACTAATGGACCCGATGAGCTCATTTTGAATGATGTTTCCTAGGTAACTTGAATGACTATATTGGCCACTTTCGACTCTGCTGATGTGTTGTTTCATCACTGGATCAAATTTGGCAAGCAGCTCAACCTCCTTCAAGAAGTTGCCATTGTCTCGATTGTACAATGTAGAGGAAGACCCCCTGAAAGCAAGGTTTCTCTCTGCCAGTGATTGGATTATACTTACAAGAGGTGTGAGAACATCTCGCCAGCGTCTTCGCTCTACCTCCATTAATGACATTTCAGTTTGGTCAATGGTCCTCCCAGTTTTTAGCCGCAGTTCCAGATCCTTCCATGTTGCCATGTTATCTGCATGTTCTGAACTATTTTCATGGCCTTTCAGAAGCGAACCAACGTTTATCCAGTCTGAAAGTCCAACCGTAATTAGTTTGTACGACTTCCTTGAAAACAACTTGCAGCAGAAGCAATAAAGAGCATCATTCCTTCTAGAGTACATCAGCCAGCTTCGCTTTATTTTTCCCCATTAATTAATGTTCCGTACATGTAATGGTGATGAACGCTTCTACCGTCCTCTCTTTTAGGGAATGTGAAATCTGGACTGATTTGAAATGGTCCTCGAGACACCAGATCTGTCTTCAAGGCATCTGACAGGACAACTGGCCAGTCATACGGATCAAGCGGTGGAGCAGATCTTGGTTCTTGTTGCTCAGTAGAAATGCCTGTATGTGGTGTTTGAAGCTGAACAGAAGATGGGCCACTTGTTGGTTCATCAGGCTCTACTTCTACTGGTGTTTGAGGTTGCATAGAGGATGGTCCTGCTGTTGGCTCATGATGCTCATCAGGCTTTGTTGAGGATGGCTTTTCCAAATATTTCAGTAGTGCTCCTGAGAAGAACATAACATTACATATTCTGTTAATTTTTGCTGAAATACTCTTTCTTATCTTGTTTGATAATTGATCTGTGTGAACAGAATTTGAGGTGATGTGATCCATTAAATTTCACATTTCGAAATATAAATATTACAGAGACTAGCTTACTCTACACGATTCCTGAGCACTTGCCTAGCTTGATGGTCTACCTAACCTAGTTGCCTGAACTGTAATCATAAGAATATACAAGTGGCACATCTCACCTGTGCTACTGGAAAGCTTCTCCTCCTCTATTTTCTTCTTTTTCCGTTTTTCAGCTCCTGATGGATAATGTCGTTTCATTTTCCAAGATGCACGAAGTCACATCTAGTTAACCACAACTAATCTGCTAAATAATAATAATGATGATGATGATAATGATAATAATAATAATAATAATAATTGTTACAATTGTAACATTAATCAAATACATTCAAATAATTAATCAGACCATTTAGGTTTTAACCAACAAAATTCACATTATCTGAAAAAGATGAGAAAAGAATTAATAAACTTGAAAACATAACGAAAATAATCCTAGGTTTGAAAGTGTTACAAAATCTCTTAATAATTAGTAAATTAGTGAAATAATGTTTTACAATACTAGAAAAATTAAGCATTTAGGAAAGTATAAGCATATAGTAAAAATAAAGTTAAATAATATAGAAATAAGATCTCACAATAGTTATTTATACATAACGACCAAAACGTTTCGTTTGTCTCCGTTTTATCACATTTGTCTCATACAAACTTTAATTAATACGACAATAATAATAATAATAATAATAATAATATAATAACAATAATATTAATAATAACCAGCTATATTCCTATTCTTGCCCACTGAGCTATGTATGACCTGGGAGCCTGTCTAGGGGCCCCCTAATAGCAGCGGGCCCTAAGCGACCGCTTAGTCTGCTTATGCCAGGAAACGGCCCTGTGTGTGTGTTTGAGATAATGGGTGCCCAGCATGGGCTAGCATAGTCCATAACTGAGCGAATATATTGTTTGTATACGAGTGATGTTGTTTCCTGCTGGTGTCCAAAGTTTGTGCCTGTTAGTACCCTAAGCGTGTTAAGTCTTGACGTACATTTGTTTTTAATATCCTGAATGTGGTTTGCAAAAGATAATGATGTGTTGTGTGTGACCCCAAGTATTTTGGTCCTGTGAGTGTGTGGAATATTGGTGTTGTTTAGTGTAAGCTGTGGAGTTATCTGGTGTTCTTTTGTATTGCTTGTAAGCAAGGTGATGGTTGATTTTGTGGGTGCTACTTTGAGTCTATTGTGTGTGAGCCAGTCTTGTATACTTAGGCTGACCATACGTACCGTTTTGAACGGGACAGTATCGTTTTTTTTATGGGTTCTGTATGGGTTCTGTCACTGAAGAATAATTGTAAGCTCAATAAGTTTATGTACTTACTTTTTCATGAATACAGAATATTACATAACCCCCGTCCCTTTTTTGCCATCCCAATGTCCCGTTTTTGTCTCAAGGAAATATGGTCAGCCTATGTATACTGTTTATGTACAGTATGTTTGTAGGTTATTTGTAGCGGTGTCGATGTTGTTGTGGGTGGATGTTAGAGTGATGTCATCTGCATATGATGATAAGGTAAGCTTGTTATCTATGGGTGTTGGAATGTCATGCATGTATAAGTTGAACAGTGTTGGTGAGAGAACAGAGCCTTGAGGGACCCCGTTCGGAGAAAGCTTGTTTTTGGATGACTTGCCATTAAATGTGACATGTGAGTATCTTCCCGAAAGATAGTTGCTCAGCCATCTTTTAGTGTTATTGTGCATGTTTGTGTTGAGTACCTCTGAGATTGTAGGTGAAATTAGTTCGTTTCTTTTTGTTGATGTGTGAAATGGGGGCTTCCTGGGATAGCCCTGGCATATCACTTTGTGGAGGTTACCCCTCTTTTTGTGTAACCCGTCCACACCGGGGGGCATTAGTGTGGACTTGGGCCTCTTTTCCAGGGCTGGTATTGCTCGGAGGGTTAAGACCATTCCCCTGTTTGCCGATCTCCTGATAATGGTCACATGGTACTCGGCTTTCGACACCTGTGCGACCGGGCGAAGTGGCTCTGGTTGATTCACCATTACCCCTATTCACGCCGTTGGCTTTCCTTCTTAGGTTGTAGTTCATTGTGTTTCTTTTTCCGCTGTCACGGCCTCTTATTCTTGTATTCGAGGCTTCCCTGCTGATTTCCCAGTAGGAAGTTCCCCACATCCGCAACCCGGGGGACGCGTCTGTTAGGCTGGAATAGGCCCTCAGAGGAATTCACGTGTGTGTGTGTGTGTGTGTGTGTGTGTGTGTGTGTGTGCAATTTGAAGGTTTTTTTTTTTTTACTTTTACATAGATTTGTACTTAATCACTCTGATGGCAAACATCTTATTTGAATAATTTAGTAAATGACCCATCCATTTCTCCATTTTTTCCCCTCTAAAAAAAAGTTTAATCCTCTTAAATATGTATATAGAGGTTTCTTTCAAGAAAAAAAAATTAAGCCATTTTTAAACGAGATCGTTTGTAGATTACTTTCAGGGTAATTTGAAAATGAAAATGAAGATTTTGTTGGCAAAAGAAAACAAGATAGCTTCCATACTATAAATAGGGTATTAATAATACAAAATAAAAACAAAAATAAGTCTACTATAAAGATACGAGCAATAAAAATAATTAATAATAAAAGTAATAATAAAAAGAAAATGCGAGTAATGAAAATACCAATCTCTATGCTAAGTGGATACGGCAAAATATTTTCACATCAACAAGTCCATAGTCTAGAACACATAAAGCGGGACTAATGAATAGCCTGTACAGTTAAGTTGCCTGAATTTTTAATTCTTTACATTAGATCGTTCTGAGCACGTTTTGTTACCTCTAGGAAGCTCGAGACATCGTGGTTGGCGAGCATTTGGGAAGCTCAGCAGCTTAGAGGTAACTTGTGCGACAGTTTAAAAGATAAAGCAAAGCAAAGCAAATTTAGAGTTCTGCCAGACCCTTTTTTTTTTGGATGTTTAACCTCTTACGTAATCGTGAATGTCACGTAACAGAAAAAACTTTTAGCTTTACGTGGGATTCGAACCACGGGTCGCTACATCATCTGAACTGAAATGACGCTCACCCATACAACTACTGAACAAACCAAATTTCGCCTAACCTCTGATTACTTTAGGGAATTCGAATAACTTTTACCTCGTTTGTGTGCCTAATTTATAGGACCTGCCGAAGGTGCTTGAAGAAAGGTTCTTCTTCGACTCACTGACCCAGGTCAGTTCCCTTTCGGGATCCTCACATTTTCAGGATAGTGGGTACTATTTCAAAACTTCTCTACAGGTATTACCATTAGTACTAGCTTAATAACACTCTGGTTACCTTTCAAATGGAGTCTTTGCGTGTGTTCATGCACCGTATAGTGTTTCCACTGACACACGTTGGGGGGGGGGGGTTTAAGAGATTTGGAGCATTTTTGCCTGCATACAAATGCCAATTGTTTATTTTCCCTTATTTTATTTTACAGATAATTGAATTATGTTAGGTCACGGGTCTATCAGGTGCGAGGGAGAGTTTTAGAGAAAGGGACACACGCATTAAGTCCGGGATACAGTTTCTTACCAGTTCTCAGTCATTCTTTTTTAATAAAATTTTTTGACAGACCACTTCTGAAAGACGTTCTTGATCCGGATACCGTCTGGTGTGCATATATATATATATATATATATATATATATATATATATATATATATATATATATATATAATATATGCTCCTCGGTGGTGTAGGGATTAGCATCGTTGACTACGAATCCACCGGCCTCCAGGTTCGATTTCTGGTGACGGCAGTCGGCGCGTAGCAAACCCAGTTGTTCATCCTTCCATACAATAAAAAAATTGTTTGGTAGTTATAGAGATACCCTGGGTAGCCTCGTGGTTAAGACGCTGGGCTGCTGATCGGGAGGTCGTTAGAACGAGTCCGAGTAAAAACTTTGTAATTTCTGACCACGTTGAGCTGTAGGTCAAGTTTGACCTTCGTCAGAATGAAAAAATTCAGGCGAAAGCTGAACCAAGGTTATATATATGATATACGAGGTTAACGAGGTTAACGACGTACATATATGTATATATCAGTGGCGTGCGGTGGGTGTGTCCACAGGGTAAGCGGTAGCTGCATATATGTATGTATATATATATATATATATATATATATATATTATATATATATATATTATATATATATATTATACAAGCATCATAACTCTATATTAGTTTTCGATTACTGTAGTAATATACTGACTTTTTGTAATTTGACTTTTAACTGGGTAGGCGGCGCATGCGCCGCTTTCCCCGACTTATTTACCAAGTTTAAACAGTTATAAGATAGAATCCGATTGGGGTTCCTGTTTGAAAAATGTATTTTAAGCCACTGTTCGTTCGTCCAAAACTGCGTAATTATGGGTTCATTCCTGAAACACTTCAGATGTGAACACAAATTGTTTGTGGGAGTAAAGATCTTCAAAGAAGAATGAAATGTCGCATGCTTTGGGTTTTTTCATTTTTCGTTTACTCTTCCTTGGGATACAGTTTTAACTCTCTCTCTCTCTCTCTCTCTCTCTCTCTCTCTCTCTCTCTCTCTCTCTCTCTCTCTCTCTCTCTCTCTCTCTCTCTCTCTCTCTCTCTCATAACGCGACAGTACGTTATTTTACATCATCATATAAGAATTACTTTAAATTGAGTTACTATATGATATATGGAGTCTGCATGTTTATGTTGTTAATGTAGAATTTTGTTGTGAATGATAAACACGAATTCGTTGTATGGGCATGCAGTCTTCCTTCCCTGTTTTCGACCAGAGGCAAACGACCTCGAAAATCACGCCTCAAACCTTCTTCTGATCGCATTTTTCTTCAGTCGAATACTCGAGCTCGAGCAGCGCACCAAGCTAAAAGTTTTCAAAAGCAGCCCTCCGCGCTGGCCCACTTTTAGTCTTTAACTCAATTACCTCCAAATTCATTCATTCGCTCAATCTTCCTTTCTGTAATCAATTAATTTACCACTGTGCATTTGTCCCTTTGTTATCAACGTTAATCAATAACTCGTGCACTTACTGCGCAATTAATCAAGCATCGTAACGTTATTCACTGCACAAAAAAATCAAGCATATATGACTGTTTATTCAATTCATAATAATTGTAACATTTTACTGTGACTTTCATCATTCATTTTTTGTTTTGTGTTTAGTAAAGGAAGAAAATTTACTCTATTAATCACCTTCCTTTATTAATAATATTTATTTATTTATTTGGTCGAAAGATCAATGGTGACCCCAAGCCTCAAGCAATCATTACTTCATTTTAATCTAATTACATTTACTATAGGGCCTACCGTCAACAGGTCACTATATATACATGCATGCACGAAGTATATAGGCTGTTTCAAGTTAGTTTATCAGTAGAAGGGAGGGCGTTATTGACGGGCCCGCTGTTTTCGTCCCTTCCTTATAAGGTTTACTCTGCCACTATTAAAGTATATGATCTGTTATACGAGCTTTTTTTCACACGAAAGTAAAAATTTGAAATGTCTGAATATTTTTCCATGGTGGGTAAATTGGACGACGTAGTCTCTCTCATCCTGCGTTCTCTTTCAGGGTCACGAATAAGTTTAGCCATTTTAAAACGTTTTATGGATTAAAGCTTGAAATTAGTCTCATTCGATTCGGGGGTCGAACACTACTTAGCAGATGATTCCAGCGATGACTGAAGAAAAAGAAACAAAAGATCCTCTCGAAAAGATAGGTTTGTTGGATCTGATAATTTTACTTTTTTCAAGCAACAAAAAAAAAAAAAAAAATTTGTTAAACAATGTTGTTTAAAAAAGAAAAAAACGTATAGGCAGATTTTGCTCGATCAACTAAATATATATTCACTGCAGCAAATATTAACAACGAAACTTATTTCGTTTATTTCGTAAAACTAAACAAAACTTGGACAACCTAAAAATGAAACAGTTATTATTGCCAGACCTTTTTATTTATTATATTGTGATAATTTTTTGTTTGACTCAAACAAAACATGTTTCTGTGTTTGACAATATTTGAGAGCTAAACTATAATTAAACCCGAAATATTCTTCATTATTATTTCACTCTTTTAGCGAAAAACACGCACAAATCGTTCAACGATTCCATTTAATTACACGAATAAACTCATTAAACAATTATGTACATTCATTTTCACTCGCATCTAATGCTTTCAATTAGTTTTGCGAATAAAATTCAATACCAATTACGATGTTTTGTCAAATTTTACGTACTTTGGGTTAAAAACCCGCGTATGAATAATGAGAATTTAATTTTTCATAATAACCAAGGTCTTATTTAGGTCACAATTCGTTATAGTGTGTTATAACGAAGTTTAAAGAGATAACACGTCTTTCGAAATACAGTGAATTAATTAAGACAGTACAGCGGATTTACTGCTTCTTGCATCGAGTCCATAATTCCGGTGTCACAGAAAATAAAGATGGCGTTAAGGTCAATGAAATTCCCTAATTGCTGCTTTATAGTCATCCTCACATCAGAACAAATGTAAAGAGAATCCTGCAAAATGTAACATTTTTGCATATAAATTTGTGCATTAAAGAGCATTAAGGTTAACGAAATTGTATGTATGTATGTATGTATATATATATATATATATATATATATATATATATATATGTATATATTAGTGATGTAGGTCACATCCGCATCCGCATCCGCGGAACATCCGCACATTTTCTCGCGTCCGCATCCGCACTTTGGACTGCGGATGTCGTGCGGATGTGGATCGTTGAGATAAAACGTCATTAATAAGCGGAAATTATCAAATTCTACTATATTAATAGAACTAGTTCATTGTGCGCAAAAGTGATGCAAGCGACAAGACGAGAGGCTGTTCTTGTATGAAGTTACTCTCTTGCAACCTACTTAGATCCACGTTACAAAGCTAAGTTATTTTCACCTAGTACATTAGAACGAGTTAAATCATCACTTGGCAAAGCAGTTGAAGAGCTTCAATCTCTTGAATCTGTCGCTTCGCCACCCACCAAAAGAATAAAAGTTTCAGTGACAGAACCAACACCTTCAACAAGCAAATCTATCACAGAATCTGTCTCTCAGTTTCTTGAGTCAAGCAGCAATGACGAGACCTACGCGATGTCAAAAGATGTAGTAAAAATGATCGAGAGCTATCACCAAGAAAAACGCCTGGCTGCATGTGACAATCCTATTAGTTGGTGGAAAAATACGCAGAATATCTATCCATACTTGAGTAAACTTGCAAGGAAACATTTAGCCTGTCCTCCAACAAACGTACCAAGCGAGAGATTATTTAGCAGTGCTGGATTAATATATGATGAAAAGAGAAACAGACTGGCAGCAGAAAAGGCAGAAAAGTTAATGTTCCTTAAGCATAACCTTCCTATAATTAAGTTTGAACATTAAACGATGAACATCTTAGTTTACTTTATTTTAATTACTCATTTATAAATATGCCTAATAAAACTTTAAGCTTAATATAAATAGTTATCAAGCTAATTAAAGATCTCTTTCTATAAGGGTGAAGGTTGAGGAAAGAGGTCGGTGGGGTGCATTTGAGTTGGGTTCACGTCCCGCATCCTGGTAACACAATTATGGTTTCTAATTGTGGCTGAAACTCAACAAAATATAACGAATTTATTTGCAGACGAATTCACTAATTGATTTCTATATTAGTTAGATGCTTGATATTATTTTATATGTTCAGAGAAAAGTACAGCAATTATTGTACAATTAATCAATTATACTACATTATAGCTACAGCTCTCTCTATATAATAACTTATTATATACGTTAAACACAACAAATCTCGAATATATCCTAAAAAATAACGAAAATGTAGACATCCGCATCCGCGGATGTTGAAATCAAACATCCTCATCCGCATCCGCGGATGTGAAAAAAATGACATCCGCTACATCACTAATATATACACACACACACACACACAATGATGATGATGATGTCGGTCTATTCTGTATTCGTTTATACACACCTAAATGGCTAGGGTAACCTGCACCAAATTTAGTACATATACGCATTAAGGGAGAACCAGTGAAGGTTTTAGTAACAACCCGTCCCTCCTAGTCCTCTTCTAAGTTGTGTTTCGAGGGGCTTTTGCTGCGCAAGGCGAAGCAGGCATTCTGGTATATTATATATATATATATATACACACACACACACAGGGTGTTAGCGAATTATGTATCATAAATTAATATACATATTCAGGACGTCAAAGTGAACAAAAACGTTCCTATGAACATAAATCGGCAATCGCTTCGTTTCCGAGATACAATGATTTTTTGCCGACGACGATCCAATTAAAGTGAAAGTCATTAAAGTTTATCGAAGTTTATTTACAGCAAGTGCTCAAAATCCCCAGTGGTGGATTGGGCGGCATGGTCCCATCGCTTGGCCACCCAGGTCTCCGGACCTAAATGCAATTGACTTTTTCTTGTGGGCTTATTTAAAAAAAATCTTGTTTATGCGAAAGAAGTTAATAACAGATGAATTGTGGGAACGTGTTCGAGACTGTTCAGAAACAATACGCAACCACGTAGGCATAGGTGTATGGGATGGCACTTTACTCGGTGGGGGGGGAGGGACGGAAAAAATTTGTCCCGAAAATTTTCAGGGTGGCCTAATTTCAGCATAAACACTGTGTAGCATAAAATAACACAAAGGTTAGAGTATGAGTAATATATATTAAAGCCTTTTTGATATAAAAAAACATTACAATTTACAAAAATGAGATAAAATTTTGCTACAATATTTCTAAATAACAAGCAAAACTAGGCCATTGCAAGTGATATAGAATTGAGTAAGTTCTCAACTTACGTTTTAATTATTAACTACAAGTATAGTAACAAGTAATTAATTCACCTCAAGAAGTTAAAAAAAAAACAAAGGAATGTCAGAAAAAATCTGCCCTGAAAATGCTCAGTTCCCTAGTCCTGGGGAGTGGGGGGTGCCCCCCCCCGACCCCCCCCCCCCCCGCCTCATACGCCCATGCATGTATATGTCTTCGAACGTATGTGGCAAAATTTTCACCGACGCGTTGAAACATATACACTGATGCAGGCAAACCCATTTTGAGCACTTGCTGTAAATAAACTTTGATAAACTTTAATGACTTTCATTTTAATTGGATCGTCGTCGGCAAAAAATCAATGTATCTCGGAAACGAAGCGATTGCGGATTTATGTTCATAGGAATTTTTTTGTTCACTTTGACTTCCTGAATATGTATACTAATTTATGAAACATAATTTGATAACTCCCCGTATAAGAACTCAAAATTTCCCACCTAATTCAAAAGTATAATTTAGAGACTTTAACATTTGAAGCTTCACATAATATAAATTTGAATGCGTCTTGTACGAGTGTAGAGTAATTTTAATTAATAAAATGAAAGTTAGGAAAAAGACTGCTACATTACAGTTAGTTCCCGCTTTAGTTTGGAATATTTTATTTACTTGGATTTGAATGTTTTAAATTAAAACAATGAGTTTCAAAATTCTGTCTTCGTTTATTTAATTCTTCCATTATTTATTGGCGCTTTTATTTATTTATTTATTTATTTATTTATGTACTTACGTGAAAGCTCTTTTTGATCCTTATTTCTTTTTAACTTCTTAAATATTTCCCTTCGATGCCTGATTTAACGACATTAATACTTAATGTTACAAAATTCAAGAGGAAATAACCCTTTCTGTACGTGTTGCTTTCTAAAAGTAATGCATGTTGATATATGTATATATACAGCAACACACACACACACACACGCACACGCACAAAAGCAAGATATAGGTGCATATATACAGGGTGTCCCATAAGTCCGGTGTCATAGGAAAATTTATTTTAAATTAAATTTACAAAAGTAATACATTGAAACTAAAACAAATGTTCAGATTGATGTCTTGTTTTCGGACCTTTTGGGACCTGAGTGAGTTACACTCGTGAGGAAAAGGTGGAGACATTTTCCTCACCAGTGTAACTCACTTCCATATTAGCCACTGCGTGTTATTCTACCTGCAACAAAAAAAAAAAAGGTCCCAAAACAAGATATCAATTTGAACATTTGTTTTTGTTCTAATGTATTACTTTTGTAAATTTAATTTAAAATAAATTTTCCAATGACACCAGGACTTATGGGACACCCTGTATATAATAATAATAATAATAATAATAATTATTGTTATTATTATTATTATTATTTATTATATCGGTGGCCCAAAAAAACGCCTTGAGATTTGAACATCAATAACTTCAAAAATATGCAAAAACATACTTTTACCTCAATCTATTGATAAGCCACCAAAAAAATTTCAGGCCTCTATATAAAATACTTTTTCCACAGCTGAGGGAACAATGAGGTATGGTGAAAAAAACGAATATCCTAAATCCTAAATGTGTATAGCTGTACTTGGCAACTATTCTAAGACTTGTAGTAGTTTCCTTATCATATGGATAATCTGTTAGTCTCTGAAAAACGTCAGATGATATAGGCTACGACCATCTTAAATACTGTTTTTTAAACTTTCCCTTCAAATTATGGTTCTAACTAACGGTGAAAAAGCGGTGATTTAAAAGTGTTTCTTGGGAAAAAAGATGGACTGGGGCAAGAATTTTGAGGGAATTTCCAGAAATAACTTGTAATGTTACGTCTGTAAATAGAATAATTAAAAAACTTAAAGCAACTGGTTCGACGGCACGGAAGCGTGGAAGTGGTCGGCCTAAAACAGTTTATACTCAAGACAATATAGCAATGATCGAAATGATGAGCCTATCTCAAGAGGATCGACCTGGGTCACAATGCTCTCAGAGGAAAATTGCAAGAAATTTAGGTATCAGTCGAAGTTCCATACAAAGAATGCAGAGAATGGTAGGACTTAAAGCATTTAAAAGGATCCGTGTTTCAAGACGTAACAGCAATGTAAGAGCTAAAACAAAAATTCGTTTTAGAAAATTGCTTCATAGATTTTCGTCCAATGATGTTAAAAAATAGTTTTTACTGAGAAAAGATTTCACCATCGAGATTGCTCGAAACTCCCGGAACGATGCTGTTTATGATCGGCGTAAGAAAGACATTCCTCCATCGAGACTTTACCACCAGACAAGTCGGTTTTCCAAAAAAATCATGGTATTAGCAGGTGTATCGTGGAATGGAAAGACGAAAATTCATTTCATCTCAGAAAATAAAAAAATTAATTCAGAAACCTATGTAAATCTCTTAGAGGAGAATCTTTTGCCTGATTGTCGGCGTCTGTATTATGGAAACGATTTCATACTCCAACAAGATGGTGCTACAGCTCATACTAGCAAGTTCACACAGGATTATCTACAACAGAATGTAATGAACTTCATTGGAAAAAATGACTGGCCTCCGCAATCATCTGATTGCAATCCCATGGATTATTGCATATGGACCACTCTAGCAGAGAAGATTTATGAAGGCCAAACAGAAAAGTTTACAGAAATGCAATTAAATAAAAAAATACTCGAATGTTGGGACAAAATAACATTAGCAGAAATCAGAAAATGTATCATGTCGTAGAAGAAAAGGTTAAGATTAGTTTGTAAGCAGGACGGCGGACATATTGATCATATTTGTCGATAAGATGTGAATGATAAAATTTTTTCAGTTTATATTCGTTTTTTTCACCATACCTAATTGTTCCCTCAGCTGTGGAAAAAGTATCTTATGTAGAGGTCTGAAATTTTTATGATAGTTTATCAACAGATCGAGGGAAAAGTTACGTAAATTTTGGAAGTGTGAACTGCATATTTTTGAAGTTATTGATGTTCAAATCTCAAGGCGTTTTTTTTGGGCCACCCGATATATCTATTGCCGATAGAATCGTTCCTAGTTCCTAGGGAATCGGATCCTTATAAAGCATGGGTCGGGGAACTTTTTTGGGTATTACCCAAAAATCTATTTGAGTAAAATGAAATTACCCCCAGACTTCAAAGTAAACAAAACAAGCCAATTGCTCTTAAAATTGTTGCATATGGTGTCTCTCATACCGCACGCATTACCCCCAAACGTTTTAAATGTACCCCATTTGGGGTAATTTACCCCTGTTCGCCGACCACTGTTATAAGGAATATGACGACCATGGCGAGAATTCCAAGCATTTATTATAGACGTTTCGAGCCGTCGCAGGGATCATCTTCAGTAAAGAACCGAAATAAAAAATAAAATAAATTAAAACAATAGAGAAAGTTAAAAAAAATGAAGTGTATAAAAAAAATAATTTACAATATTAATTGACAAGTTTTCATACGCTTCATTTTTCATTCATTTTAACTATTTCTCTTATTTTAATTTACTTTATTTTTTAACTCACTTTTGTACTGAAGATGATCCGTGCGACGTGTCGAAACGTCTATAATAAATGCTTGGAACTCTCATCCTGGTCATTTTATATAGGCCCTATATGTATATACGGTGACAGAAGTAGGCGCGCAGCAAACCCGGCTGTTCATCCTTCCACAAAATATAATTGGTTGGTAGGTAAATAGGTACCTTGGGTAGCCTAGTGGTTAAAACGCTGGGCTGCTGATCGGGAGGTCGTGAGGTCGAGTCCGGGTGAGGACTTTTTAATTTGACAACCCGTGGTGGGTCGTGGTTCGGATTCCACGTTAAGCCATAAGTCTAAGGCGAGCAACAAGCTTGACCTTCGTCAGAATGGACAATTCGGGCGAAGCAAACCCAAAGTTAACCGAGGTAATTTTGGGTTATTCAAAATATTGTAAACACATTTTGAAATTATTTATTTTGGATACTAATTGCAGTTAATAAACAAAAATTTTACTATGTACATAAGTAAACATGTAAAAAAACAACATTTAACAGTCATTTTATGTAAATGTTCAAAATGTGCATCATTTACAAGCAAACATGCGGCACAACGTCCCAAAACAGATCGGCTCAAGGTCGTGTTCATATTAGTTGAAATTTTACTTACTTCATGAATAATCGCTTCCTGTAAATGTTGTACATTTTGAGGGTTACGAGCAGTGGTGGGCAAAAAGTAATCAATTATAAATAAAAATTACTGATGTCTGAAAAGTAACTAAAAGTATAAAGTAGAAATTACTTCTCTCGATTAATTATAATATAATTAATCCAGAGAAATAATTTTTGTTTATTAACTGCAATTAGTATTCAAAATAAATAATTTAAAAATATGTTTACATTATTTTGAATAGCCCAAAATAACCTTGCCTTGGGTTTGCTTGCGCCCAAATTGTCCATTCTGACGAAGGTCAAGCTTGTTGCTCACCTTACATTACTTCTCTGGATTAATTATATTATAATTAATCGAGAGAAGTAATTTCTACTTTATACTTTTAGTTACTTTTCAGACATCAGTAATTTTTATTTATAATTGATTACTTTTTGCCCACCACTGGTTACGAGTAATACCATACACTTTGTGTTTCAGGTACCCCAACATATAAAATCGAAAGGCGTAAGGTCAGGCGACCTTGGATGGTATTCAGTAGCAGTTCCACGACGACCTATCCATAACCGAGTAAACTGTATCAACAGCTGCAAGTGTGATTGTAAATGGTGGACATTTTGAACATTTAACATAAAATGTCGATTAAATATTGTTTTTACATCCTTACTTACGTATATACTAAAGTTTTTGTTTACCAAGTGTAATAATAATAATTAGTGGTACTTTTCTGTTATACCCGCAATTTTATTATTAGGTAAAAGTTGCTTAAAATTAATCGAAACCTTCGGTAAAATTATTGAATGTCCGGTTAACTGAATGCCCGGTTAGGTTAATTGAATCCCCGGTTAAGTCAGCAGTACGCCCTTGACGATTGGTTAGGTTAAGTCGTGATATTTTCGTTAAAACTAACGAATAGGAATAAAACTAACGAAAATATCAAGACTTATATTAACCAATCGTCAAGGGCGTACTGTTGACCTAACAGGGGATTCAATTAACCTAACCGGGCATTCAATTAACGAAACATTCAATAATTTTCCCGTAAGTTTCGATTAATTTTAAGCAACTTTTACCTAACAATAAAATTGCCGGGGTATAACGGAAACGTACCTACAGTAATTAGGGGTCTTTTCTGTTTGGGGGCTAGCAGTGAATTTTAATGAAAATCGGTATACTAATGTAGTTTTGGTCACTGATTTCAGAAATAACTCTTTTTTTGGAGAAATGAAAAACAAACATGTTAGAGCACTTTAAATAATTAATATGTGTTTTAACTACCTTAAACTAGTTACAGAGGATTGTGTTAAATTTAGCCAAAGTCACAAACTGCTACTGTTTGTGAAAAAGTGCTCTAAGTGTGGGAAAGTGTGTTCCTTTGATAAAAATACCCAGTTCTTTCGTTGCCAAAAGCGTCGGTCAAACGGTAAAAAGTGCAACTTTATGAAGAATACGTTTTTTGAAGGATCCCGGCAGATCTTTAAACGTAGCAGAAAAAAAATCAAGAATTAATGCCAAGATAGGTCAATTGAATGCCAGGTTAGGTCAATTGAATGCCCGGTTAGGTCAACTGTACGCCCTTGACGATTGGTTAGGTTGTCATGATATTTTCGTTAAAAACACATTAATTACTTAAAGTGCTCTAACATGTTTGTTTTTCATTTCTCCAAAAAAAAAGTTATTTTTGAAATCAGTGACCAAAACTACATTAGTATACCGATTTTCATTAAAATTCGCTGCTTGCCCCAAACGGGCATATACTGTATATATATATATATTATATATATATATATATATATATATACACAAACTCCGAATGGTCCCCTGAGAAACTTATATGTTAAACAGACCGTGCATGGAATAAGGAACTCTTCTGGGAAAATTAAATCCACTATAGTCCGAATAAGTAATATATATATATATATATATATATATATATATATATATATAGTAGCCTTGTTGACTGTTGGCCCATAATAATGTAATCAGATAAATTACATAAACGCTTGCATCAGGTTTGAGGAGTCGCCATGTGATAAATGTCAAAAGGGAGATTAATAAACCGCGTGATTTTTTTAGTTTAATTAACAAACCAATAAGTGATAATTGTTTACAGTGAATCGCATCGCAATGCTTCCACTGAATGAACACTTATATATGTTTGAATTGTTGTGCAGTGAATAACGTTCTAATTGAATGAACGCAATTTCACACAACAAATGAGATTCGAATTAGATTAGTGATTGAATTATAATTTCGCATTAACTTATCAGATGAATTAAAAGAACGTAACTTAATGAACTTTACGTTAAATTTAAGTTAAGGAAAGACAAACAGACCATTGTGAGGTTGAACGAAGCGTAGATCTTGAATGGCTGCCAGCAAGAAGCGAAAGAAATGAGGGTCGAAACTCGCGAGAAATTTCTCCAAGCGAGATGTAATGTGTGACGCTGTCCTCATCTGGTCCAAAGAACAAAAGGAGCTCTGTTTGAGGCAGGGGAAAACTCGCTTCGATAGGAATGCTTCAAGCGGGTAACCTCCCCAAATGCCATTCGATAAGCACTTGAGGAAAAACTGTATAACCATATAAGGAATGCTTGAATATATATATATATAAGGCGTCGCGAGTACGAGAGGCGAATTCGCCACATTTGCGATTTTGCGATTGTTCCACGAGTGAATATTTCAAGTTTTCAACCCTCCCTCCATCTATCCACAGACAACTTACTATAGCCAAATACCCGCCTCGTACGCTCAAAATGGAGTTATTTTCAATGCATGTACAGTATTTGCGCTATGTGCCCCTCGTACACGATAGTCACAAAGTTCAAACGTGTCTATCTCAAAACTAGTTTGGCGAGTTCGCCCCAGGGTACCCATTTATTTACCAATTTTTTATTGTATGGAAGGATGAATAGCTGAGTTTTGCTGCGCGCCACCTGCCGTCATCGAGTCTCAATCCTAGGGCCGATGGATTCGTAGTCAGCGATACTAACCACTACACCACCGAGTGTGGGATATATATATATGTGTGTGTGTGTGTGTGTGTGTGTGTGTGTGCATATGATGACTTTTAGACTTTAGAAGATTTTGAACGACGGTTCAGGATCGACTTGCAATCGACCCCTCTGCAGCACCCCATTTCATTTGCGAGATATGGTGAAGGAGGGAATTGGTTTCCGTTCCGCTTCCCTCCTGCCCTCGTACCCAGCGACGCATGGCTAGTTAGGGACTTTCACAAGAACCTGTCTAGCTGTTTCTTGAAATTATTCAGGTTGTTGTGCTGAAGGCTCCTCAGTTATTTTGCAGGACATTAAAAAGTTCCGGGCTTCGTATTGCTAGGGAATTTTACATCCTCGGTTTCATGGCCCTCTCTTCCACCGCAACAGGAACAGTACAGAATCTGCCTCTTCTCTCATTCTAGTGTATTTGTATTTCATTTCTAAGGTTGGGGACACAACCCTCGAGTATTTTTCATACGTATATTATTGTGTACCGCTCGCGTCTTCTTTCCAGGAAATAGAATTTTTCAAGGATTGTGGTCGAGACCAGTGATCATCTTTCGTTTCCTCTTTCTTAGACGCAAAAGTTCTTTGCATAGCTTCTGTGTTTGCAATGTCGCCTTTTTCTGTATGGGCTTGTGAGTACTAAGCAATACTCAATTATTGGTAGGACTAGACTCTTCCATAATACTGGCCAACAAGTATTTTTCATCAGATATAATTATGGGGGTAGATAGCTGTTGGGACGCTGATTCCAAATCTGTTTTCAGTTTTCCTCTAGCACGTCTAGTTTTCGAAATGAGACCGATCATATATATAATAAATATAATATATATATATATATATATATATATAATATAATACTATATCCGCAGGTTGTCTTGTGGTATTTTAGGCGAGAGCAGTTGCTGGCCACAAATTTGCAAACGTTGCACATGTACACCCTTTTATTCTTTGGTGTAACAGTCACATGTCTAGTTATGTGTTGTGTTTTGTTTTGTGTCGCCCACTAACACATTTTATTTTTTTAGGTGATTTACATCAACCCACTCATCGATTATTATTCCTCGAAAGTGTAAAAATCACCCCGACAATTTCTGTTACGTGTGCGGCTCGTTCGCGACTAAATCACAACGGCGTACAATCACGATGGATCTTCGGAAAACTTACCAGTTATACTTCGGTTGTCCACTAGGCGACCAAGATAAGGCGTGGGCGCCACATGTAATCTGTACCGCTTGTTCGAATGGATTACGTAATTGGTTGAACCAAAGGAAAAAGTCGATGCCGTTCGCTACACCCATGATATGAAGGGAGCCGAAAGACCATCATGGCGATTGTTACTTTTGCAATGTTAACATAACTGGATTATCCGTGAAGAACAAGCATAACATCGTTTATCCGAACGAGACTCCGCGATCAGACCGATCCCTCACAATGACACGATGCCGATTCCGGTACCTCCACAGCATGGACTCAATTCTTTAGAAGACGAAAGGGAATCCGACGAAGGTGCGATTGGCAGAGATGGGGGACCTTCGGCCGATCTTGACTACACACCTGACGAAGAGCAATCGGAGCCGGAGAGGCTTGCCCAAAATGAGTTGAATGACCTCATTGGACACTTAGCCCTCTCCAAAGAGAAATAAGAACTTCTCTCCTCGAGACTCAAGCAGAAACACTTGAGAAGAACGTCCGAGTGTGTCACTATCGAAAACGAAACCATGATTTGGCGACATTCTTTACAGTAGATGGTCCGCTCTGCTATTGCCATAATATCAATGGACTTTTCGAGAACTTGTCACAGGTACACACACCATCTGAGTGACGCCTCTTCATTGATTCCTCACAGCGAAGCTTGAAAGCGGTTCTCCTGCATAACGGGAACTTAAAGCCGTCCATCCCGATCGCCCACTTCGTTCATCTAAAGGAGACGTACGATAACATGAATATACTACTCGAAGCAATCCAATACAACACTCATTAACGGAATATCTGTGGTGATCTCAAAGTCATTGGTATGTTAATGGGCATGCAAGAAAGGTTCACGAAATACTCTTGTTTCCTATGCCTATGGGACAGCCGTGCTACCGCGGATCATTACATCAAACATGACTGGCATCAAAGAAGCACATACGAGCCAGGAACGGACAGTGTCCAGTGTGTTCCTTTAGTTGATCCAAAGAAGATTTTCCTGCCACCTCTCCACATTAAGCTCGGCTTAATGAAAAATTTTGTGAAAGCGACGGGTAAGGTGAATTCGAGAGGGTTTCGATACCTTGTTGAGAAATTTGCAAACATCAGTGCCCCGAAATTGAAGGAGGGAATCTTTGTGGGGCCCCAAATCAGGGAGGTTTTGCAGGATGAAGGCTTTGAAGAAAACCTCAATGCCTTAGAACTAAAAGCATGGCAGGCTTTCAAACGGATTTGTGAAAACTTCTTGGGTAACCACAAGTCTCCCGCATACAAAGATGGAGTTCAGAAACTGCTCGATGCATATCAAGAAATGGGCTGTCGCATGTCCTTGAAAATACATTTTTTACATTCGCATCTAGATTTCTTTCCCGAAAACCTTGGCGCTGTGAGTGACGAACGGAACGCTTCCATCAAGACATCCAGTCAATGGAAAATGCTACCAAGGTTTCTGGAAAGAAAGTCTGCTGGCAGGCTGGCAGACTTCTGTTGGATGTTGTACCGGACAATCTGGACAAGATTTACAAAAGAAAATCGTACTCGCAACGTTTTTAGGTTGGTGTACATTTCTTTTTATGAATAAAGTTGTACTTTTACGATAAATTGTGCCGAAAATAACACGCCATATTTCAATAACTATATGAGCTAGAGGAAAACCGAAAACAGATTTGGAATCAGCGTACAAAACTAGCCTAGAAAAGTGTGTATACATCTTTGATGAGTGAAAAAGTTCGATTTTGTCGACCAGTGTAATTTGAGCATGATGTTTGCTTTTCTGCTACGGAAGCTCCTCCAGATAATTCCCATTACTTTTCTAGCTGTTGTAATTTTCATATTATAGTGCTCTCTGAATTCTGCATCCGACGACATTATTACTCCAAGCTCCCAAACCTGTGGGTTTGGTGTTATCTGTTTGGCTTGCAGAGCTTTGTACCCTTTATTCTGTAACACCATGTTGTTACCATATCTTATAAGTTGGAATTTTTCCGCGTTAAACCTTATATACACAGTATATAGATATGTCTGAAAAAATACAGGGTGATCCAAAAAAGTTACAAAAAATGTCTTGCACATTATATTCGGGAACACATTTTTTGATCGCCCTGTACATTGATATTTCACTTGACAACCAGAATTGGTATTCTCCTCCCCTCCCCCCCACTCCACAATTTTTTTTTTACTCCCTTTTGATTGTAGAGCAATTATAATGCATTATAGTTCATTATTGAGAAGGGATTTTGAGATAAATAAATTTATATTAAATTATATTTACTTATTATACTGTAAAGAATTCCTTTCGGTTATTGATACACACACACACACACACACACACACACACACACTAAGTGATATATTATCTTATTGTTTCCATTATACTGCTGAGGTGTGAGAATTTAAAATTAAAAACGTGTTTTAACACTGTAGTTTAACTATCATATAATTTACTGAGCGTGATGAAGCAAAAAGAGAGAGAAATACCGGGTATAATTATGAGAGAAATGTCGTTTTCTCGGTATGAATAAAACCTAATTGTAACGATGACTGCAGGTGCTTAAATCACGAACCACGCACATCTGCATACATATGTGCACCCGACTTGCGCATCTGGTGAGTTTTTAACATGAACGCTTCGCATAAAATTTGCCAATTATTTTTGAGAAAATTAGCAAATTATTCGCATTTGTTTATCATTTTCAAGACCACAGGCAAATTAGATGAGAAGGGATGCCTATGGTACGAGGGTACCATAAGATCCTACATACCCTCCTCGGAGTTGAATTCTAGATTTTGTTCAGTCAGTGAGCATTTTGTGAAGACTCTATTTGAACATTTTTCTACGTATGCAAAGACTAACGTTCTCCACCTATCGTTTTAAAAACGACATTCACTGACGAATCATTTCATTTATGCGAAGGTAATCTCGTTTCTTTAGTCCACGGAAGAAATCTTATCCAAAAGTTAGAAAACAAACCTGAGGTAAATTCAATTTAATATGATGCATGATTATGAGGTCCCCACCCATCCCCCCCCCCCCCGAGTATTTATAAAGTTAATTTCTCCGTCACAGTATACCTTAACCGAGATAAGAGCAGTAAAGAGGTCTTCCGCAAAGCGCGAATCAAATACGCGTTTACCTTCGCGGAATCTCCTTCGTTAATAGCCGTGACCTACATTCTCAATCTCTTCCGTGCGTGAGGACAAACTCGCGATTCTGGCGTTTTATCTCTGCCAAAATCTCTCCTTAATCTGGAAATATTAACGGAGATAAAAGTTAATTGATTCCGGACTTCCTTCTCAGCGAAATAGCGTGATTCAGCAGCTGTCTGAGTCATAATACTGTACGAGGATATCTTAAACTTTTCAAACGTTCGTGCATCTTCCTTTTAAGAACTTTTGGAATGATCAAGAGTGATATTACTTATGGCATTTTTTTTTTAAACAAAAGCTAAAGAGAATGTTTTAGAATTTCTAAAGATAACAAAAGCTGGTAAGTTTAAAACTTGGAATTGGACGAAAGCGTCTTCTAGCATCAACTTAATCTAAATTATAGCTTTCGTACATGGACCAATATGTTCAGAACACATCTCTATTTTCCTTTCACAAACACACACACACACATATATATATATATATATATATATATACACAGTACACACAGTGATATATATATATATATATATATATATAGATGCAAACCCATAAGGAAAACAAAAAATTATCCCAAGGTCTTTTGTGTATTTAGCAGTACATCTCGTCAGGGAATTCCCTGTGTATTGCTGAATACTGTACACGAAAAGTCTTGGAATAATTTTTTTTTTTTTCCCTGTGGGTTTGCATCATTCATTCATTTCGTGTTTAAGTGTGAAATTTATCCCATATATATATATATATATATACACACACAGCGCGTTCGAAAAGTCTCTCCGCAGTGCTATGTTAAACGCATAGGAAACTGAAAAACTACAATGTTTTCATTCAACCATGATTTAGTGATTTTATTACATAACCTTTTGTTTTTACAGCATGTGTTCAAAGTATTTTCCACCATTTTGCAGGCACAGAGCAACTCGTTTACACTTGTCAAACCGGCTTAGCAAGCATATACTGGCTGTAGCACGTTGACTGCGGAGAGACTTTTCGAACGCACTATATATATATATATATGTGTGTGTGTGTGTGTGTGTGTGTGTGGAAAAGGTTTTCCACCGGAAATAAATTTTTGTTAAAATTTAAAAATATTATGATGTTTGTATAAATTAAAGTATTAATAGTTTAAAAGATATTATTTTGTTCGTATAAATTAAAATACGAATCCGTTAAATTTTTAATATTTGTATAAATTGCCTCATTGCCCAGTAGATTGTCCGGCATCCTTTTCATAAGCGTAACAATGCTCTCCACAGATACCACATCTCTAACCTTAAACAGATTCCTAAATTCTAAATGTTCTTTTCGGCTAATATAAATCACGTAAAGGAGTTAAGTGTAGAACCAAAAATATATAAATTCTTTTGCTAATATTATTATTAGACTAGGACTTTGCAACTTCAATAATCTTTTGTAACACGTGGCACCAAGGGAGTTCCTCCGAGGAAAACACCTTGAGAGGGGCAGTTCGTGCCTCATCCTTTGAGTGGTCAGTCAACCCAATTGGGTTTTTCTTCGTTTAGAACTCTCTAAGCGAGTGTCGTGTTAAGGATTTGATTTTCTAACTGCGCATTGCAAAAAAAATCTAATATTTTAAAATTGATCTATCCTCGTGAAATAAAGACTGAAAAGGTAATTCGTCATTTATATCCACGAAAGGAGCATTCCACTCCTACAACGGATTGAGGGAGGGGACGCGATTGAGCAAGGGTATAAATTGTTTTCCGTAACTCGCAGTCAGATAAAGAAAGGTTGAAAAGAAGAACCGTGGACGTGAGCAGTATAAACTTCATTGTCGGTGCAAGGAAGCGACATACTGAGTTTATCTACATATCGGCGATGGCTGTCTAACGAAGAAGAGGCCATCTTTCCGCCGACATATATATATATATATATATATATATATATATATATATCCAGCACACCCACCTGAATAACTTTAAGAACAAGCTGGACAGATTCTTGTGCAAAGTCCCTGACCAGCCATGCGTGGCTGGCTACGAGGGCAGGAGGAGATCAGACAGCAATTCCCTCCTTCACCAAGTCCCGCAAATGAGGCGGGATGCTGCAGAGGGTCGACCACAGGTCGATCCTGAGCCGTCGTTCAAACTCAACAAAAGTATATATATTATATATATATATATATTATATATATATATATATATATTAATTAATGATGGTGAAGGGCCAGCAATTTTGAACCCTTAAATAACTCACGCTTTTTTCTCTTGTAACAAAATCTTCGTAGTTTTTCTTTGATATAAAGAGCCGTCGCGTAATGAATCGTTGAACTGTGGGTGGTTAGGGGGGGGGAGGTGAGCCCCCTCGTTAGAATTATGAGAGTGTGTTAGTTATGCGAGTAAAATTTAGTTGTTTGACGCATTTTCAAATCCAGAAGTAATTCCAAAACGAGCGAACAAACGAACGGTGACGCCCCTTCAAAATCTAAAGATTCTTTCATCCTTTCTACGTACAAAACATACCAATGTTGAAATCCTCCATGAACTTTCGGTGTCTTACCAATTTCTTGATCATTCCTATCTCATTCTTCGTCGAAAAATAAGCAAGGGAATCTCGGAAGAGGTTTTCTCTTATAGTGTTTCACTCCCAATTCCATTTCGGTTAACGATACTTGCACTTATTTCGGTTAACGATACTTGCACTTATTGTATTTGTATGAAAAACCAGTGCGCGCTTTTCCCAAATCTGGGATTGTTTGCGCGTGAGTAAAGGTGGCATGAAAGGGAAACAAACCCCGAGAAAAGGACTGGGAATGGCGCAAAGTCTACATTCTTAAATTCACGTTCGATAGTTTTAACACCTTATCCCTTTATGGACGACTTGTACAAATTGCTAACGTTACAAATACACGCATTCATAACTTAATCTTAAAAGAAAATTGACGTTAAAGGTCAAAACATTTACAATTTACTTCATTCCCTGATTTAACGAAAGAAACTTAAATTTTGTACATTAATATTTGAATGGCATATACAGGGTGACCACAATGTCTTATCACTCCAGTAAAATACTTGCGTGATAGCAGCAACTATACGTTTGAACAACGCATATTGGCTACTACCTGGGTCCATGAGCGACCACGTAATAGCAAAACCTCCTTTTTGGAGGAGCTGCACGATTGAATTGGTCCTGGAAGTCTGCACGAATGTTCTCAATGGTTTTTTCATTACGTGGTCGCTCATGAACCCAGGTAGTAGCCAATATGCGTTGTTCAATCGTATAGTTGCTGCTATCACACATTTCAAATGAGTCTGAAAGAAAAACGAAAATCAGTTAGTATTTTACTGGGGACAAGACATTGTGGACACCCTGTACAGTAAGTTTTACAAATTCTTAAACGATCAGTCATATACATACGCAACCTCAGTTAAAAAATCTTAGTTTTACTCCAGCCGGAATTATTCATTCTGACGAAGGTGAAGCTTTTCGACGTCTTACAGCTTAACGTGCAATGTGAACCACGACCCGCCAAGGAAGTCAGTGTATATATATATATATTATATATAATATATATATATATATATATATATATATATGTATATATATATATACACACACCTTGGTTTTGCTTCCGCCCGAACTGTTCATTCTGACGAAAGTGAAGCTAGTTGCTCCACCTTGGACCTACAGCTTAACGTGGAAACCGAACCACGAGCCATCACGTGCTGTCAGAAATTACAAAGTCCTTTCTAGACTCGATCTTATGACCTCTCGATCAGCAGTCCGGCGTTTTAACTACTAGGCCACCCAAGGTTTCCATTTATCTACCAACTTATTTTTTCTGGAAGGATGAATCGCCGGGAATTGAATCCGGGACGGTGGAATAGTGGATTCGTAGTCAGCGATGCTAACCACTACATCACCGAGGCGCATATTTATATTTATTTATACATGATGAATTTCACAATTAAACACGTGAAAATAATAAATACACACCCACAGCAAAATAAAAGGCTATTCCAAGGCCTTTAGTGCATTCAACACCTCATCAGGGAATGAAGGGAGAAGGCATATATATATATATATATATATATATCGTAAAGAAACGACGCTTGTATAGGAGATATTCCGCGCAAGACGAGAGAGAGAGAACGGAACAAATGAAAAAATGAGGTAACCACCTGGGAATCGAACCCGGGATCTTCCGATTGCCGGTCAGACGCGATACCATTACACCATGGACCTCACTCTTCCAAATGCCGTAATTCTTCTACATACTCGCAGAAACCAATGCCCAAGGGGGCACCTCCCGCATGCCGTAACATTATATACATTCAACTGCAAAGAACACGCAGTATAAATAACGTAAAGAAACGACGCTTGTATAGGAGATATTCCGCGCAAGACGAGAGAGAGAGAACGGAACAAATGAAAAAATGAGGTAACCACCTGGGAATCGAACCCGGGATCTTCCGATTGCCGGTCAGACGCGATACCATTACACCATGGACCTCACTCTTCCAAATGCCGTAATTCTTCTACATACTCGCAGAAACCAATGCCCCAAGGGGGCACCTCCCGCATGCCGTAACATTATATACATTCAACTGCAAAGAACACGCAGTATAAATAACGTAAAGAAACGACGCTTGTATAGGAGATATTCCGCGCAAGACGAGAGAGAGAAACGGAACAAATGAAAAAATGAGGTAACCACCTGGGAATCGAACCCGGGATCTTCCGATTGCCGGTCAGACGCGATACCATTACACCATGGACCTCACTCTTCCAAATGCCGTAATTCTTCTACATACTCGCAGAAACCAATGCCCCAAGGGGCACCTCCCGCATGCCGTAACATTATATACATTCAACTGCAAAGAACACGCAGTATAAATAACGTAAAGAAACGACGCTTGTATAGGAGATATTCCGCGCAAGACGAGAGAGAGAGAACGGAACAAATGAAAAAATGAGGTAACCACCTGGGAATCGAACCCGGGATCTTCCGATTGCCGGTCAGACGCGATACCATTACACCATGGACCTCACTCTTCCAAATGCCGTAATTCTTCTACATACTCGCAGAAACCAATGCCCAAGGGGGCACCTCCCGCATGCCGTAACATTATATACATTCAACTGCAAAGAACACGCAGTATAAATAACGTAAAGAAACGACGCTTGTATAGGAGATATTCCGCGCAAGACGAGAGAGAGAGAACGGAACAAATGAAAAAATGAGGTAACCACCTGGAATCGAACCCGGGATCTTCCGATTGCCGGTCAGACGCGATACCATTACACCATGGACCTCACTCTTCCAAATGCCGTAATTCTTCTACATACTCGCAGAAACCAATGCCCCAAGGGGGCACCTCCCGCATGCCGTAACATTATATACATTCAACTGCAAAGAACACGCAGTATAAATAACGTAAAGAAACGACGCTTGTATAGGAGATATTCCGCGCAAGACGAGAGAGAGAGAACGGAACAAATGAAAAAATGAGGTAACCACCTGGGAATCGAACCCGGGATCTTCCGATTGCCGGTCAGACGCGATACCATTACACCATGGACCTCACTCTTCCAAATGCCGTAATTCTTCTACATACTCGCAGAAACCATGCCCCAAGGGGGCACCTCCCGCATGCCGTAACATTATATACATTCAACTGCAAAGAACACGCAGTATAAATAACGTAAAGAAACGACGCTTGTATAGGAGATATTCCGCGCAAGACGAGAGAGAGAGAACGGAACAAATGAAAAAATGAGGTAACCACCTGGGAATCGAACCCGGGATCTTCCGATTGCCGGTCAGACGCGATACCATTACACCATGGACCTCACTCTTCCAATGCCGTAATTCTTCTACATACTCGCAGAAACCAATGCCCCAAGGGGGCACCTCCCGCATGCCGTAACATTATATACATTCAACTGCAAAGAACACGCAGTATAAATACGTAAAGAAACGACGCTTGTATAGAGATATTCCGCGCAAGACGAGAGAGAGAGAACGGAACAAATGAAAAAATGAGGTAACCACCTGGGAATCGAACCCGGATCTTCCGATTGCCGGTCAGACGCGATACCATTACACCATGGACCTCACTCTTCCAAATGCCGTAATTCTTCTACATACTCGCAGAAACCAATGCCCCAAGGGGGCACCTCCCGCATGCCGTAACATTATATACATTCAACTGCAAAGAACACGCAGTATAAATAACGTAAAGAACGACGCTTGTATAGGAGATATTCCGCGCAAGACAAGAGAGAGAGAACGGAACAAATGAAAAAATGAGGTAACCACCTGGGAATCGAACCCGGGATCTTCCGATTGCCGGTCAGACGCGATACCATTACACCATGGACCTCACTCTTCCAAATGCCGTAATTCTTCTACATACTCGCAGAAACCAATGCCCCAAGGGGGCACCTCCCGCATGCCGTAACATTTATACATTCAACTGCAAAGAACACGCAGTATAAATAACGTAAAGAAACGACGCTTGTATAGGAGATATTCCGCGCAAGACGAGAGAGAGAGAACGGAACAAATGAAAAAATGAGGTAACCACCTGGGAATCGAACCCGGGATCTTCCGATTGCCGGTCAGACGCGATACCATTACACCATGGACCTCACTCTTCCAAATGCCGTAATTCTTCTACATACTCGCAGAAACCAATGCCCCAAGGGGGCACCTCCCGCATGCCGTAACATTATATACATTCAACTGCAAAGAACACGCAGTATAAATAACGTAAAGAAACGACGCTTGTATAGGAGATATTCCGCGCAAGACGAGAGAGAGAGAACGGAACAAATGAAAAAATGAGGTAACCACCTGGGAATCGAACCCGGGATCTTCCGATTGCCGGTCAGACGCGATACCATTACACCATGGACCTCACTCTTCCAAATGCCGTAATTCTTCTACATACTCGCAGAAACCAATGCCCCAAGGGGCACCTCCCGCATGCCGTAACATTATATACATTCAACTGCAAAGAACACGCAGTATAAATAACGTAAAGAAACGACGCTTTGTATAGGAGATATTCCGCGCAAGACGAGAGAGAGAAACGGAACAAATGAAAAAATGAGGTAACCACCTGGGAATCGAACCCGGGATCTTCCGATTGCCGGTCAGACGCGATACCATTACACCATGGACCTCACTCTTCCAAATGCCGTAATTCTTCTACATACTCGCAGAAACCAATGCCCCAAGGGGGCACCTCCCGCATGCCGTAACATTATATACATTCAACTGCAAAGAACACGCAGTATAAATAACGTAAAGAAACGACGCTTGTATAGGAGATATTCCGCGCAAGACGAGAGAGAGAGAACGGAACAAATGAAAAAATGAGGTAACCACCTGGGAATCGAACCCGGATCTTCCGATTGCCGGTCAGACGCGATACCATTACCATGGACCTCACTCTTCCAAATGCCGTAATTCTTCTACATACTCGCAGAAACCAATGCCCCAAGGGGGCACCTCCCGCATGCCGTAACATTATATACATTCAACTGCAAAGAACACGCAGTATAAATAACGTAAAGAAACGACGCTTGTATAGGAGATATTCCGCGCAAGACGAGAGAGAGAGAACGGAACAAATGAAAAAAATGAGGTAACCACCTGGGAATCGAACCCGGGATCTTCCGATTGCCGGTCAGACGCGATACCATTACACCATGGACCTCACTCTTCCAAATGCCGTAATTCTTCTACATACTCGCAGAAACCAATGCCCCAAGGGGCACCTCCCGCATGCCGTAACATTATATACATTCAACTGCAAAGAACACGCAGTATAAATAACGTAAAGAAACGACGCTTGTATAGGAGATATTCCGCGCAAGACGAGAGAGAGAGAACGGAACAAATGAAAAAATGAGGTAACCACCTGGGAATCGAACCCGGGATCTTCCGATTGCCGGTCAGACGCGATACCATTACACCATGGACCTCACTCTTCCAAATGCCGTAATTCTTCTACATACTCGCAGAAACCAATGCCCCAAGGGGGCACCTCCCGCATGCCGTAACATTATATACATTCAACTGCAAAGAACACCAGTATAAATAACGTAAAGAAACGACGCTTGTATAGGAGATATTCCGCGCAAGACGAGAGAGAGAGAACGGAACAAATGAAAAAATGAGGTAACCACCTGGGAATCGAACCCGGGATCTTCCGATTGCCGGTCAGACGCGATACCATTACACCATGGACCTCACTCTTCCAAATGCCGTAATTCTTCTACATACTCGCAGAAACCAATGCCCCAAGGGGCACCTCCCGCATGCCGTAACATTATATACATTCAACTGCAAAGAACACGCAGTATAAATAACGTAAAGAAACGACGCTTGTATAGGAGATATTCCGCGCAAGACGAGAGAGAGAGAACGGAACAAATGAAAAAATGAGGTAACCACCTGGGAATCGAACCCGGGATCTTCCGATTGCCGGTCAGACGCGATACCATTACACCATGGACCTCACTCTTCCAAATGCCGTAATTCTTCTACATACTCGCAGAAACCAATGCCCCAAGGGGGCACCTCCCGCATGCCGTAACATTATATACATTCAACTGCAAAGAACACGCAGTATAAATAACGTAAGAAACGACGCTTGTATAGGAGATATTCCGCGCAAGACGAGAGAGAGAGAACGGAACAAATGAAAAAATGAGGTAACCACCTGGGAATCGAACCCGGGATCTTCCGATTGCCGGTCAGACGCGATACCATTACACCATGGACCTCACTCTTCCAAATGCCGTAATTCTTCTACATACTCGCAGAAACCAATGCCCCAAGGGGGCACCTCCCGCATGCCGTAACATTATATACATTCAACTGCAAAGAACACGCAGTATAAATAACGTAAAGAAGACGCTTGTATAGGAGATATTCCGCGCAAGACGAGAGAGAGAGAACGGAACAAATGAAAAAATGAGGTAACCACCTGGGAATCGAACCCGGGATCTTCCGATTGCCGGTCAGACCGATACCATTACACCATGGACCTCACTCTTCCAAATGCCGTAATTCTTCTACATACTCGCAGAAACCAATGCCCAAGGGGGCACCTCCCGCATGCCGTAACATTATATACATCAACTGCAAAGAACACGCAGTATAAATAACGTAAAGAAACGACGCTTGTATAGGATATCCGCGCAAGACGAGAGAGAGAGAACGGAACAAATGAAAAAATGAGGTAACCACCTGGGAATCGAACCCGGGATCTTCCGATTGCCGGTCAGACGCGATACCATTACACCATGGACCTCACTCTTCCAAATGCCGTAATTCTTCTACATACTCGCAAGAAACCAATGCCCCAAGGGGGCACCTCCCGCATGCCGTAACATTATATACATTCAACTGCAAAGAACACGCAGTATAAAACGTAAAGAACGACGCTTGTATAGGAGATATTCCGCCAAGACGAGAGAGAGAGAACGGAACAAATGAAAAATGAGGTAACCACCTGGGAATCGAACCCGGGATCTTCCGATTGCCGGTCAGACGCGATACCATTACACCATGGACCTCACTCTTCCAAATGCCGTAATTCTTCTACATACTCGCAGAAACCAATGCCCCAAGGGGGCACCTCCGCATGCCGTAACATTATATACATTCAACTGCAAAGAACACGCAGTATAAATAACGTAAAGAAACGACGCTTGTATAGGAGATATCCGCGCAAGACGAGAGAAGAGAACGGAACAAATGAAAAAATGAGGTAACCACCTGGGAATCGAACCCGGATCTTCCGATTGCCGGTCAGACGCGATACCATTACACCATGGACCTCACTCTTCCAAATGCCGTAATTCTTCTACATACTCGCAGAAACCAATGCCCCAAGGGGCACCTCCCGCATGCCGTAACATTATATACATTCAACTGCAAAGAACACGCAGTATAAATAACGTAAAGAAACGACGCTTGTATAGGAGATATTCCGCGCAAGACGAGAGAGAGAGAACGGAACAAATGAAAAAATGAGGTAACCACCTGGGAATCGAACCCGGGATCTTCCGATTGCCGGTCAGACGCGATACCATTACACCATGGACCTCACTCTTCCAATGCCGTAATTCTTCTACATACTCGCAGAAACCAATGCCCCAAGGGGGCACCTCCCGCATGCCGTAACATTATATACATTCAACTGCAAAGAACACGCAGTATAAATAACGTAAAGAAACGACGCTTGTATAGGAGATATTCCGCGCAAGACGAGAGAGAGAGAACGGAACAAATGAAAAAATGAGGTAACCACCTGGGAATCGAACCCGGGATCTTCCGATTGCCGGTCAGACGCGATACCATTACACCATGGACCTCACTCTTCCAAATGCCGTAATTCTTCTACATACTCGCAGAAACCAATGCCCCAAGGGGGCACCTCCCGCATGCCGTAACATTATATACATTCAACTGCAAAGAACACGCAGTATAAATAACGTAAAGAAACGACGCTTGTATAGGAGATATTCCGCGCAAGACGAGAGAGAGAGAACGGAACAAATGAAAAAATGAGGTAACCACCTGGGAATCGAACCCGGGATCTTCCGATTGCCGGTCAGACGCGATACCATTACACCATGGACCTCACTCTTCCAAATGCCGTAATTCTTCTACATACTCGCAGAAACCAATGCCCAAGGGGCACCTCCCGCATGCCGTAACATTATATACATTCAACTGCAAAGAACACGCAGTATAAATAACGTAAAGAAACGACGCTTGTATAGGAGATATTCCGCGCAAGACGAGAGAGAGAGAACGGAACAAATGAAAAATGAGGTAACCACCTGGGAATCGAACCCGGGATCTTCCGATTGCCGGTCAGACGCGATACCATTACACCATGGACCTCACTCTTCCAAATGCCGTAATTCTTCTACATACTCGCAGAAACCAATGCCCCAAGGGGGCACCTCCCGCATGCCGTAACATTATATACATTCAACTGCAAAGAACACGCAGTATAAATAACGTAAAGAAACGACGCTTGTATAGGAGATATTCCGCGCAAGACAAGAGAGAGAGAACGGAACAAATGAAAAAATGAGGTAACCACCTGGGAATCGAACCCGGGATCTTCCGATTGCCGGTCAGACGCGATACCATTACACCATGGACCTCACTCTTCCAAATGCCGTAATTCTTCTACATACTCGCAGAAACCAATGCCCCAAGGGGGCACCTCCCGCATGCCGTAACATTATATACATTCAACTGCAAAGAACACGCAGTATAAATAACGTAAAGAAACGACGCTTGTATAGGAGATATTCCGCGCAAGACGAGAGAGAGAGAACGGAACAAATGAAAAAATGAGGTAACCACCTGGGAATCGAACCCGGGATCTTCCGATTGCCGGTCAGACGCGATACCATTACACCATGGACCTCACTCTTCCAAATGCCGTAATTCTTCTACATACTCGCAGAAACCAATGCCCCAAGGGGGCACCTCCCGCATGCCGTAACATTATATACATTCAACTGCAAAGAACACGCAGTATAAATACGTAAAGAAACGACGCTTGTATAGGAGATATTCCGCGCAAGACGAGAGAGAGAACGGAACAAATGAAAAAATGAGGTAACCACCTGGGAATCGAACCCGGGATCTTCCGATTGCCGTCAGACGCGATACCATTACACCATGGACCTCACTCTTCCAAATGCCGTAATTCTTCTACATACTCGCAGAAACCAATGCCCCAAGGGGGCACCTCCCGCATGCCGTAACATTATATACATTCAACTGCAAAGAACACGCAGTATAAATAACGTAAAGAAACGACGCTTGTATAGGAGATATTCCGCGCAAGACGAGAGAGAGAGAACGGAACAAATGAAAAAATGAGGTAACCACCTGGGAATCGAACCCGGGATCTTCCGATTGCCGGTCAGACGCGATACCATTACACCATGGACCTCACTCTTCCAAATGCCGTAATTCTTCTACATACTCGCAGAAA
Organism: Bathynomus jamesi; assembly: GCA_023014485.1. Taxonomy (NCBI): domain Eukaryota; kingdom Metazoa; phylum Arthropoda; class Malacostraca; order Isopoda; family Cirolanidae; genus Bathynomus; species Bathynomus jamesi. The sequence continues at coordinate 2,768 of JAJOZX010001433.1, read as the reverse complement.
CCAATGCCCCAAGGGGCACCTCCCGCATGCCGTAACATTATATACATTCAACTGCAAAGAACACGCAGTATAAATAACGTAAAGAAACGACGCTTGTATAGGAGATATTCCGCGCAAGACGAGAGAGAGAGAACGGAACAAATGAAAAAATGAGGTAACCACCTGGGAATCGAACCCGGGATCTTCCGATTGCCGGTCAGACGCGATACCATTACACCATGGACCTCACTCTTCCAATGCCGTAATTCTTCTACATACTCGCAGAAACCAATGCCCAAGGGGCACCTCCCGCATGCCGTAACAAATTACATTCAACTGCAAAGAACACGCAGTATAAATAACGTAAAGAACGACGCTTGTATAGGAGATATTCCGCGCAAGACGAGAGAAGAGAACGGAACAAATGAAAAAAATGAGGTAACCACCTGGGAATCGAACCGGGATCTTCCGATTGCCGGTCAGACGCGATACCATTACACCATGGACCTCACTCTTCCAAATGCCGTAATTCTTCTACATACTCGCAGAAACCAATGCCCCAAGGGGGCACCTCCCGCATGCCGTAACATTATATACATTCAACTGCAAAGAACACGCAGTATAAATAACGTAAAGAAACGACGCTTGTATAGGAGATATTCCGCGCAAGACGAGAGAGAGAGAACGGAACAAATGAAAAAATGAGGTAACCACCTGGATCGAACCCGGGATCTTCCGATTGCCGGTCAGACGCGATACCATTACACCATGGACCTCACTCTTCCAAATGCCGTAATTCTTCTACATACTCGCAGAAACCAATGCCCAAGGGGCACCTCCCGCATGCCGTAACATTATATACATTCAACTGCAAAGAACACGCAGTATAAATAACGTAAAGAAACGACGCTTGTATAGGAGATATTCCGCGCAAGACGAGAGAGAGAGAACGGAACAAATGAAAAAATGAGGTAACCACCTGGGAATCGAACCCGGATCTCCGATTGCCGTCAGACGCGATACCATTACACCATGGACCTCACTCTTCCAAATGCCGTAATTCTTCTACATACTCGCAGAAACCAATGCCCCAAGGGGGCACCTCCCGCATGCCGTAACATTATATACATTCAACTGCAAAGAACACGCAGTATAAATAACGTAAAGAAACGACGCTTGTATAGGAGATATTCCGCGCAAGACGAGAGAGAGAACGGAACAAATGAAAAAATGAGGTAACCACCTGGGAATCGAACCCGGGATCTTCCGATTGCCGGTCAGCGCGATACCATTACACCATGGACCTCACTCTTCCAAATGCCGTAATTCTTCTACATACTCGCAGAAACCAATGCCCCAAGGGGGCACCTCCCGCATGCCGTAACATTATATACATTCAACTGCAAAGAACACGCAGTATAAATAACGTAAAGAAACGACGCTTGTATAGGAGATATTCCGCGCAAGACGAGAGAGAGAGAACGGAACAAATGAAAAAATGAGGTAACCACCTGGGAATCGAACCCGGGATCTTCCGATTGCCGGTCAGACGCGATACCATTACACCATGGACCTCACTCTTCCAAATGCCGTAATTCTTCTACATACTCGCAGAAACCAATGCCCCAAGGGGGCACCTCCCGCATGCCGTAACATTATATACATTCAACTGCAAAGAACACGCAGTATAAATAACGTAAAGAAACGACGCTTGTATAGGAGATATTCCGCGCAAGACGAGAGAGAGAGAACGGAACAAATGAAAAAATGAGGTAACCACCTGGGAATCGAACCCGGGATCTTCCGATTGCCGGTCAGACGCGATACCATTACACCATGGACCTCACTCTTCCAAATGCCGTAATTCTTCTACATACTCGCAGAAACCAATGCCCCAAGGGGGCACCTCCCGCATGCCGTAACATTATATACATTCAACTGCAAAGAACACGCAGTATAAATAACGTAAAGAAACGACGCTTGTATAGGAGATATTCCGCGCAAGACGAGAGAGAGAGAACGGAACAAATGAAAAAATGAGGTAACCACCTGGGAATCGAACCCGGGATCTTCCGATTGCGGTCAGACGCGATACCATTACACCATGGACCTCACTCTCCAAATGCCGTAATTCTTCTACATACTCGCAGAAACCAATGCCCCAAGGGGGCACCTCCCGCATGCCGTAACATTATATACATTCAACTGCAAAGAACACGCAGTATAAATAACGTAAAGAAACGACGCTTGTATAGGAGATATTCCGCGCAAGACGAGAGAGAGAGAACGGAACAAATGAAAAAATGAGGTAACCACCTGGGAATCGAACCCGGGATCTTCCGATTGCCGGTCAGACGCGATACCATTACACCATGGACCTCACTCTTCCAAATGCCGTAATTCTTCTACATACTCGCAGAAACCAATGCCCCAAGGGGGCACCTCCCGCATGCCGTAACATTATATACATTCAACTGCAAAGAACACGCAGTATAAATAACGTAAAGAAACGACGCTTGTATAGGAGATATTCCCGCAAGACGAGAGAGAGAGAACGGAACAAATGAAAAAATGAGGTAACCACCTGGGAATCGAACCCGGGATCTTCCGATTGCCGGTCAGACGCGATACCATTACACCATGGACCTCACTCTTCCAAATGCCGTAATTCTTCTACATACTCGCAGAAACCAATGCCCCAAGGGGGCACCTCCCGCATGCCGTAACATTATATACATTCAACTGCAAAGACACGCAGTATAAATAACGTAAAGAAACGACGCTTGTAT